>ML977629.1:26632-231124 GCA_010015725.1 Amniculicola lignicola CBS 123094 | reverse complement strand
TTCTATATAGGCTCTAACAGAGATCCTATAGATTACCCTTAGAGGCGCCCTAGGCTAAGACTAGCCCTAGTTACCTAACCTATCCTATATATTCTCAGATGTATCCTTAAGGGCTCCTTAAGGATTTGTCTTAATATATATATTTTGCTCTAATCTGAATTACCTACTATAACGTGCCTTATAATTTAAATCCTTCTCCTCCCCTTAATACAAGGAGGTAGTTAATTTATAATTAGCACCTCTTTTACTAGGAAACTTTTTCTATTCTTATAATTACTATAATCTAGTAATAACCTATTACTAACCTAATATATACCTATTAGCAGTGAAATGCCTCCTAAGGCAAAGCCTATACCTACTTAATCTACTTAATAGTAGGGAAAGTAACCTTTGTTAAAGCTATCCAAATCCTATATAGTAGAGATAAGTAATAATAAAGATAAGGAGTAACTCTAGTAGGAGTTAGGGCTCTAAGGCACTAGAGGGATTCTAGGAGCTACCTATTACAGGGCTGTAAGCGACCCTAAAGATAATAGCTAAGATAACCTTAGCAAGGAAGATAAGGCCCTAGCTACTATATTAACTGGAAGTAGATCTTATATACTAGGATCTAATAGCTAGGTAGTAATAGCTAATTAGTAGAGTAAAGGCGTAATACTATTAGATAGCAAGGGGGCTAGCAGGGATAAAGTCCCTACACTAACCAGTTTAGTTAGTAGAGCTAGATACTACTTAGGTACCCTAGTGTAAACCCCTATTAACTAGCTAAGCTCAACCTAAGTACTCCCTATATAGGTCCTAATACTAGGACTAAAGGGAGATATTATACCTCTTAGTATTCTAGGATAGTAGATGTAACTACTTTTCAAAGCTAAGGATCAAGGTGTACCTCCTAAGGAGATTACCTACCTCTAAACCTAAGTTAACTATACTTAACTTTTAGTAAACTCTACTAGTAGTGCTCCTATTACAGCTTAGACTAATATAGAGCTAGCCTATAAAGTACTGTAGGCACTTTATAACACTTAACCTAAACTAAGTTTAGGGACTAAGTAGTAACCCCTATACGCAGCTACTATTAAATAATAGAGATATAATATTAACTCTACATTTAATATAGTATAGGTAATAACTAATTCTATTATATGGACTAGATAGGTACTTGGTATATTACTATATACTACCCATTGCGAACTCCTATAATAGAGGATAGACACTAGTACTATTATTACTTAGGTAGACCTATATTAGGAAGTTGCTAGATTAGTATAGGACCTAGTCCTAGCTAAATTCGAAAACTATAGACGGTTCTTTAATCTTAGCTAGAGAGATAATAATACTATAGATTTGTTCCTGCTCTAGCTAGGCAAAAAGGAATCCCTCCTAGAGAATTTGTTCTTCTATAACCTTAATAGCTCTAAGAACAAGGAGATTAAGATTGCCTTTATATAGGCTAAAACCCCTACCTTAATACGTAATAAGGTATAACACCTTATAGTCCTCTAAGAATACCAGATGTAGGCTTCTTTTGAGAAGAACCTTAAAATAGCTAAGAAGTTACTTTAAGTAAGCACTAGCTAAGGGTTAAATAGTAGAAAACAAAGTGCTTCCCAATAGACCACTAAGCCCTCTTAGGATTGGAAGAAGATAGACTGAAAACTATTATAAGGTAGTACTATAAGTACCCTATCCTAGTCTAATCCCTCCCTAACTACAAGCTAGTATTAAGCTAGTAATAACTCTTTAAGGTTAACCTCTAGGGATTTATATAGTAGTTAAGGAGCTTAAGGGATAGGTAATTATAAGCCCTACTAGCGAAACCTACAAGGTTTAACTACTACTAGTAGTAATACCACTCCTAGTTGCCTATAGGAAGACTTAGGAAAAGACTACTCCTAATAGCAAACCTATCCTAGTTACTATTAGGAAAGAACACCTATAGGAAGTTCCTGTAGATAGTTATAGAAGTAATAATTACTTAACCCAACAGCTATCTACACCCCCTCTAAGCACTATATAATAGTAGAGCAGAACTAAATCTAATTAGCTATTAGTATATAGCACAGGGATAGTTTAAATAAGGCTTGTTCCATTAGAAACCTATTACTACGTTTGTTAACAATAATAAGCTCTCCCTAGGGAAGCTATATAATTTAACAACCTACTACTATAACTTAAAAGGTATTAAGAAGATAGTAGGCCCTTAAAGGTTCTAGGTAGCAGACTTTACAGGCTATAATCTAGTCCTAGGGTACCTATAGCTATAAGCTGTAGACCCCTAAATCTATTTCTCTACTAGAACCTTTAAATAGTAGATAGAGGCTTAGGAGTATAACTGGGTCTATATTATAGATATACTGGAACTCCTCTAAGACATCTACTATAGGGAATAAGCATATATACTCCACCTATTATAGATATAATTCTAGGAAATTAATAAGGAATCTATAGATACCTTATTAATAGAACTCCTATAGGAGGACCCTAGACTAGTAATAGGCTAGTAGAGGCCTAGTGGAGACATGTCCTGTATAAGCTAATACTATAAAGAAAGAGGGTTGCTATAGCTTAAAAACTAGACTCTTAATATAATTAAGCACTTAAGGAAGTATATCTAGAATATACCCTTATTAGCATAGTTACCTAACAAGGCAGTATAATATATAGTTAAGGCTATTTATAATAGTAAACTATAATAGGCTACTATTGCGTTAGTATAGATGTATAAGGGCCTAGAGATTATATTTACCCTATTAAGGGATAATACACTAGATAGGGAAGAGCTTAAGTTTATTCTAGATAAGCTCTATTACTAGTGGATAAACTTTAGCAAAAACTAAACCTAGGTTATCTACCCTAATAGTAAGTATAACTATGCTATCAACATAGAAATAGGTGGGAAGATTCCTAATATACCTATCTATAACCTCTCTAGAAAGGAGCTAGACCTCCTTTAGGAATACCTTAATATAGTATAGGAGAAGGGTTAGATCTATCCTAGTAAGTTGCCTATAGGCACCCCTATTCTCTTTATCCCTAAAGTAGATAGTACTATAAGACTTTATATAGACTATTAAGGCCTTAATAAGGTTATAGTAAAGAACTACTATCCTATCCTACTAGTTAGTAAGATGCTGGATTACCTATCAAAGGTAAAGGTCTTTACTAAGCTTGATTTACGCAATATATATTACTAACTCTATATTAAAGAAGGTAACAAGTAGAAGACTGCCTTTAAAACTCGTTATAGGTACTTCAAGTACCTTATTATACCCTTTAGACTAGCTAACGCTCCAGCTACATTCTAGTCCTATATCTAGAGAGCCTTAGGAGGGCTCCTAGATCGCATATACGTTGTGTACTTAGATAATATCCTTATCTATAGCAAAGATAAGAAGGAATATAACCTTTATATTAAGGAAGTACTTTAAAGACTACTTAATTAGGGGCTTTTTTGCAAAGCTAGCAAGTGCGTCTTCTCCACTAAAGTAGTAGAGTTCCTAGGCTTTATTATTACCCCTAAGGGAGTAGTAATAGACCTAACTAGAGTATAGACTATCTATAAATAGCCTATACCTATAAGCTTTTAGGATATCTAGGTCTTCCTAGGGTTTACTAACTTCTACCAACAATTTATATTTAATTATAGTACTATTATTAAGCTGTTAATGGACCTACTTAGGTCTACCTAGGACCTAAAGCAAGGCCTAGAAGGCCTTAAAAAGAAAGGGGGGAAGAAGCAGATAAAGAAAGGGCCTACTAAGTGGTACTAGCCCTAGTACTAGCCTTAAGAGGCTAATACTACCTTTAAAGAACTGCAGGAGAAGTTTTTAGGGGCCCTAGTCCTCTAGTACTTCTAGACTAAGAAGCTAGTAATAATTATTACTAATGCGTTGGATTTTATAATAGTAGCTATTATACTCTAGCTATAAGATACTACTACAGCTTTAGAAAAACATTAGAAGCCAGTTATATACTAGAGCTAGAAGTTTTTAGGACCTGAAATTAACTAGCCAATATATAACAAGGAACTATATGCTATTATATCTACCTTCTAATAGTAGTAGTATTACGCTGCCTATGCCCTAGATACAGTCTAAGTACTCTCTAACTATAATAACCTACAGTACTTTATAATAACTAAAGTACTATCCTCTAAGTAAGCTTACTAGGTAGAGGAACTAGTAAAGTATAATTTTAAAATTAAATATAAGCTAGGGGTAGATAATCCCACTAATACCCCCTCTTAAAGACCTAACTATAAGAAGGGCTTTATACTTAGAGTAGGCCAGTGTATAAGAGATACTATACTACTAACACTCTAGTAAAAGCTTTGAATCTAGTCTATCTAGATAACTAGGGCTTAAGCAAAAAGTTAGTAGGAAGCTGAGCTAAAAGTATAGGGAGAGGCCCTCCCTAGAGCCAGTCCTATAGGTACCTATTAACTCTCTAAAATAATACCTTTAGTATAGGATATCTGCAGTATAAGTCTATTTAGTAATATATTACCCCCTAGGAGTCCTATAAGCTCTACTAGTTAATTAGACCCTTATAAGGATACCCTATTCAAAGCAGTACTAGAGGACTATACTCCTACTGCTTAATTATCTAAGTAATATACTAAGGCGCTTATAGTAGTAGTACTAAATATTAGTATACCCTTAAGGTATATATAGGCGTGTAGAGCAGTGTCTGAAGAAAATATATTTACATTAGAACCCCTAAACCTCTTACTTAACTATATTAGACAGTCTTAAGCCTAGGATGTAGCCTATTCTAGGTATAAGTTACTAACAAGGTAGGAAGAGGGCAGAGCATTAAAGGGTATACTATACTAGGTAGTTAATCCTAGTAGAGTCCTCTGCAGAGAGGGGAAAGTATAGATCCCTAATAATATATCTCTATAGGAAGCTATCCTTAATTAGAATTATAATAACTTAATAGGAGGGTACTACAGTACTACAAGGACTATTAAAGTCCTATAATAGAAGTACTTCTAGAAATACCTCTGCAAAGATGTAAAGAAATATATCTATTACTACGCTGCTTGCTAGGTGAATAAGATTTACTAGTATAAGCTATTAGGGTTACTAGAACCCCTTCTATTAGCTACTAAGCCGTAGAAACACTTCTCCCTCAATTTTATAATAGACCTACCTAAATCAAAGGATAAGACAGGGAATAAGTACAATGCTGTACTAGTACTAGTAGACCACTTCTTAAAGTACACCTAGTACCTTCCTATAAATAAAACAATCACAGCCTAATAGCTGGCTAAACTACTTCTAAAGTAAGCCTTCCTTAAGATAGGTCCCCTAACCACACTGGTTACAGACTGAGGGTTAGTATTCACTAGCTAATTCTAGTTAGATATATACTACTATCTTAAGATTAAGAAGTACTTATTAACTACCTTCTATCCTTAAACTAATGGTCAAATAGAGTAGCTGAATTAGGAGATAGAATCCTACCTCTAGATCTATATAAACTAGTCATAGGACAACTAGGTAGACCTACTACTATATACTAAGTATATATATAACTCTAAGCAGCATTTAGCTACTAAGTTCTTACCTATTAAGTTATCTTTTAGCTCTAAGCTATCCAGCTTTAATAGGGTGCTAGACAAACACTAGCTTTAGAAACCTATACCCTCCCTATAGGATGGGTCCTAATATACTAGAATATTAGTAGACCTGCATTAGTAAGTTACTATAAAAATAGAGGAGTAGTTTAGGAACTGGGAGGTAGTAGTAAACAACCTCTACTGTGCCTAAGTTTAGTACTAGAAATAGTACAACTAGAAACGCCTGCTAGCCTACTTCTCCCCTAGTAATAAGGTTCTCCTTAACCACAAGAATATTACTATAATAAAACTATTAAAGAAGTTTAACTACTAGTACCTTAGGCCCTTTATAGTACTTAAGAAGGTAGGAAAGCTAGCTTACCTACTAGATCTACTATTATCTATAGTACAAATCTACCTAGTATTCTATATCAGCCTCCTTAAGCTGTAGAGAACCCCTATTACCTTAAAGGCCTTCTAACTAGGACCTATAGATATCCTAGACTATACCCTAGACTAAGATAGTGTAAAGTACTATAAGGTTAAGGGTATCCTTTATTACAAGGATATAGCTACAGGATAATAATTCTGGGTTAAATAGTTAGGGTGGCTAGAGGAGAGGGTAACTTAGGAATAAGAATTAAATCTTACCAACTACGAAGAAATCCTTTAAGAATACTAGGCTGCCCCTTAAGACGTATCTTAGGGAATAGGCAGAGGAAGGCTATATTAGCTATAGGGAGGAAAAGCCCTGCAGAGAGATCTAGGTTAAGTATACTAATATCTAGCCCCTAAGGGAGCTAGATAGACTCCCCAAAAAACAAATATTTAGTGAGACTTAGGTTAAGTATACTAATGTCTAAGATCCTAAGGGAACTAGATAGTCTCCTATATAAAGTAACTATTATAAGATAATAAGATTATTGGATATACCTACAGGCGCGCTTTTAGATAAGGTATAAACTATAACCCTACCCCTATCTTATAGTATGTAGGAATATCACTTATATACCCTAAATATATAGATAATATACTTAGCTAAGCTGAACGTATATAACATTGTTAATCTATCTACTATACTTAAAAAGTATACTAGTGCTTACTCTTCTATATAGAAGGGGCTCTCTAAGTAAGTAGGAGTCTTATAGCACTTAACTAGACTATTATTATTAAGCTACCCCTTAGCTACCTTAGTAATATAAGTGCTATAGTAGTAGAAGTAACGCTCCTAATTCTGTAAGCTGGAATTATAGAAAATAGCCTCCTTCTTTATATCCACAACTATATTCTTAGGGAGGTTAAGGCCTATAGAGCTAATGCCCAGCTATACTATGTTAGCCTACTACAGTCTAATACTAGAACGGTACTAGATATACCTTATAGTATTATAAGTTCATCTTAGCAGACTTTTCCTAAGCTAAGCGGAACGATGCTATATTATTGCTATAATACTCCTTAATTAGATAAGCCTCCTTAGTCTTAAATGCTTAGAAGGTAGGGACTATAGCTTGTACATACTGCTAGGCGAAGTCCCAGTCCCAATTAAGCGTACTGTAGGACAGGATAGTGGTAATAAGGGTATTATTTATTAGGGGCAGAGTACCCTTGAACACGCAGAGAGTATAGCAGTAGGTAACTTAAACCTAGTATTTAAGGATATTAACTGTGTGCTAAAACTTAGGAAGTACCTCTATCCTAGTTAATAGTCTATTTGCATAAGCAATAGGCAAGAACACTTACTAGAATATAACTACTAGAGTACTAACCTAAGTATAGAGTATATATAGTAGACTTGCCCTTAATAATATAGAACCCCTTATTAGGGAGTATAATAAAGATAAAGGACTTAAGGGTACCCTTTAGATAGAGAGGAGTCTTAGTTATTAACTAAACTAGATAGTAGGTACACCTATACAAAAGTTAGTAAAAACCCCTTAGAACTACGTTAGGCTGCCTATAGGAATAATACTACCTACTAGTAGGTAACTAGGGTAGGCTATAGCTCTAAATTAGGGGGAAGCTAGTATATATAGTATAGGATTGGCGCATTAGATATATAGGCAATATTAACACTAGAGATAGAAGGTATAATAAAGTAATTAAAGGCTGAAGGGTAGAGAGCTTAGTATTTAGGTTAAGGTTAGGTTCTTACTAAAGGATAAAGAAGAAAAGTAGTTTTAAGTAAGAAACCCCCCCCCTTTATACCTAGGTAGAGGCCGAACCTCCTTAGCGCCAGTATACACCTATAGCCTATCTAAGCTTACCCTAAGGTATAAATAGTTACTCCCTATAGGGAATTCTTACTAATATACTAATGAGTTAGCTCCTACTATAGATAACTTACAGATATTTATATCTAATCTATACTACCTAGTTTACGTATATACTAGACCTTTAGAAATTACTTAACTATAAAAACTATATCCCTAAAATAGGTAGAAACAGGGTACTACTAACTAAGTTAGTTAATAAAGGGATAAATAGCCTGCTTTATTGTTATATATCTAGCTACTATAGTAGTTATAAATAATATACCCTAAGGTATTACCTTAGTAGGGTAGCCTATAATATAATCTATTATATAGCTATTAAATATAGAAGGGTTAGATGCAGTATACTAAGAGGCTAATCCTAGTACTATACTATTAGTAGCAATATAAAAGCTATAGTTAATTCTTAGTACTATACTAAAACCAATTTCTTTAACTAATACTTTCTCCTACTAGGAGTTTTTCTAAAGTTTAATTAGTAATTTCAGTAAAATAACCCTACTACTAGTCTAACTACTTACTAATAGTAACCTAGTATATACTATTTATAGTTCAAAAAAGATAACTTAGGTTGAGTTATTAGAAAGGGGGGGGTAGTTATTAGGGATATTTCTATATAGGCTCTAACAGAGATCCTATAGATTACCCTTAGAGGCGCCCTAGGCTAAGACTAGCCCTAGTTACCTAACCTATCCTATATATTCTTAGACATATCCTTAAGGGCTCCTTAAGGATTTATCTTAATATATATATTTTGCCCTAATCTAAATTACCTGCTATAATGTGCCTTATAATAGTACTATATATATAGAGTTATATACAGAGCCCTACAGCTCTAGATAAGTAGTATATAGAAGTAACCCTCCTAGTATATAATCTTAGCTATAAAAAGCTAGAGGTTAGTACTAGTAGTAATAATTATAGTAACATTATACAAGGGTAGGGTAGTAATAGTAGTCTTATTAGCCTATAAAAAAAAAAATATTAGATACTATCTAAATACTATATAAAAGATAAGGTATATATATTAATATAGAGACCCTATATAAACTAGTAACCCTACTAGGTCCTAGTAGGTAGGATAACCTACTAGTAGCTGCCTAGAGTGATAGTAATAGCTATAGGGCTAGTAAGGCCCTATTAGGTAGGAGTAGGCTAAAGAGCTATTATATAAAGGTCTACTATAAGTTAACTAATAAATTAAAAAGCTACTAGATTCTAGAATATATAGAAGAAGATATAGAGGAGAGAATAAAGAAGAGAAGTAAAAAGGGGGAAATCTCCCAGAATCTTATACCTAGATAGCCTCCCTAAATAATAGTAATTACTACTTATACCTCCTTATAGATTAGTTAATTAACTTATTATCTAATATACCTCTATTTATACTCTATAATATAATAACTTACTTAACCCCTCTTTTAATATACCTCTGTTTATATACTATGTCCTAATAAGTATATTTTAACTTACTTAATCTTAAGGACCATTTATACACTCTAGCTATTTACTAGATCTAGCTATAGAAGCTCTCTATACTAACTTACTAACTCTACTAGCTATTTATATAGGAGCCTAAGCTATAAGGGGTATAGACTAGGTACTAGAACTGTAAGATTTCAATTATTAATTAATATATACTAGTAAATTATATCTATATAACCCCTTAGTAGAAACAGCTTTTATAGAGAGCCTTATCTCTAGGTAAGATCAAGGTCTAACCACCCTAGATAAGGGCATAGATAAATTAGGTAAACCTTCCTAACCTAAGGTATATAAGGGGCTTATATAATATATAGGGCTAGTAAGGGAGGACATAGATTTGATATTATAATTAGGTATCTAGAGACTGTAACTAAAGGAACGTATAGATAAAGCAACTTAATTGACAAAATAAAAAGTTACTAGTATCCGTATATAGATAATTCAGGGGTATTAACCAGCCTGTGTGCGGGATCACATAAGCTTACCTCACGTGATTAACCGCACAGAGGCTTGGCAAGGGGTACCTGAAAGCTAAGCTTTCGTCCGACTCTAGATAGACATAAACAATACCAACCCCTGATTGCGCACCACCCAGTTACGTCCTGTATATGCATATACACCACGGACACGTACGTTAGGATAGAGCTACCTATCCGCAGCGTACGTTGAAGTCCATTCAACACCTTCCATTTTTTTCATGATTAACACAAGCTAAGCTTGGTGTCACAAAGCATCACAGCTCATCACACCACACCACGCCATATATCTATTATTTTTTATTGATTGTAATTCTTGCCTTGTCCAAGATATCATGCACACGGGTTGGGTGCCCGTGGTTTTCTCGTTGCACTGCGCTCCTATTTTGAGACTTGGACTCGTTACTCCAAAGTTCGCTCTGCTGTGCTTGCTACATGTATTGTCTCCCATGCACCCACCCTTTCCCACCGAGATACCTCTGCGCCCTCTCCAGATCCAAATCAAATCCAAAATCCAAAATCCAAACCGAGGTCCAGGACTGACCCCCCTCCCCTTCCTTCCGTAGATACACACCCTCCCTCCAATGCCATCCCAACCCAACCCAACCTATAATCCCACCCGCCACCTCGCCCTTTTACCCACCCACTGCAATCCCCCAGGAAAACTCGCACGAAGCAGAAAAGAGGAATTCATACTATCATTAACCAAGATAGTACGCCGACAAGGCTTCCCTCCAAATGGGCAGAAAAAGAACTCGATGATTGAAAGTGGTCCAAAAGTAGACATTGGATGTGAACGACACACCGCACCACATATGAAGCAAGGGGATGAGGAAAAAACTCCGAAATGCGCCATGCTGATGAGGTGATGAATGATCAAGCTGGCGGATGAGCGTTGATTGATGAATAGATAGAAGGAAAGATAAAGATAAAAAGATGATGGGTGGCAGAAACCTAGCTAGGGAAGGATGTATGTCGTCAAGAATACCGCACGTTCGAACCCACCATGGTCGACGGGTAAAAGGGTGCATTGTAGCGGGCGCCATCACTCGTCCTGCGCGTACAGATTCTGGTTAAGAATCTTGTTCATGGTGAACATGTGCACGCGATCCTGCTTGAAGACTTTGCGCAGAGGTTCGTCGCAGCGGATTTGTCGTCGGTCATCGGGGTCCTGGAGGTCTCGCGCCTTGACGTAGGCCCAGATTTTCTTGACGGTTTGGGGGCGTGAGAGCTGGGGAGGGTCAGTAGACTATTACGGAGAGTCAGAGAGTACTTACACTCGTTTCACCAAGGAGCTCCGCTAACGCTGGCGAAAGGGTCATTGGTTTCTTTGGAGTTGTTAGCTTCTCGCTCCACAGGAACCAATTGTTTACACGTACATGGAACCCGCCCGTCCGCTTGACCTCCTTCTTGTCATCCCCACTCCCGGTATCAATGTCGCTGTCATCCTCATCCTTGACCTTGTTCGAGCTCTTCTTCTTGGCACTCTTCACCTTCTTCACCGGCGCCTTCTTCTTCGCGCTATTGCCTCCCCGCGTGTTTCTACTGCTCCGAATCCGGGCGTTCTCCTCGGCCTGCAACCGCGCCGCAAACGCCGCATCGTCTTCCTCTACGCTCTTGGTCTTCTTCACCTTCACCTTCTTCTTGGGCGGGGAGGCGTCGACCTCCGAGAGCGCCGAGTCGTCCTCGGGGGTGCGCTTCTTGGACACGGACGCGCTGTGGTCTTCGGACGTGTCGTCGCGCGGGGCCGTGTGCTTGGAGACGCCATTGGTGGCCGGCTTCTCGATGGTGGGGATGGGCTCCGAGGGCTCGGGGTCGGTGGCGCCGTTGCGCTCATTGTTGAACTTGTCAAAGCGCGCCATGATGAGGCTGGTAACCGCATCCTGGGGCAGGGAGTTAGTACACCGCGTGGGCATGTGAGTTTGAGCCGGCGCGCACCTTCTGGGCCGAAATGTCATAGTCGAGCTGCTCCTGGAGGCCCTTCCGTATGCGCTTGGCGGAGATGGTGTTCAGGTCGCTCGCTGCAAGGATGTTGTCGATGATGGCCGCATAGGACGCTGCCTGTTCGGGGGGCAGAGCTGCTGTCGCGCCTTGTTAATATGGAGCTCCAACGACGCCATGGCACGGAAAGGTGCACTCACCGGGCATGGTGGCTGGTCTGCAAGCTCCGGCTGCTGGGTAAAGTCACAGAGCAGTACTGCCGGCGACAGGTGCGCTCTCCAGAGGGGGCTTCGACGTGTTTCTCAGAGCAAACTGGGGTCTCGCCCGTCAATGGCGGTGGGCGCAGAGCGGGAGAGACAGTGGGCGCTGGTCGTGGTGATCAGACGGCCGGTCTGAAAGCGGTAGTGCTGGGGTAGTAGGTGGTAGTGGGGGTGCAGCCGCTCGGATTGGAGCAAGCACGGTGCGGGTGCGGAGCAGCCAGTCTATTATTTGTCTCTGGGCAGAGAAGTGGGGCAGCGGGCAACAAAGGCAGAACGAGAGAGCATGCGGTTGTGCGAAGCTGTGAATATTGCGAAGTGCTGTTGTCTCGAAGTGATCCATGGCTGGACGCTCCATCGGAGAACGCTAAGGTTCGTCCCGGTCAGCCAATGAGTGCACGCTGCCGAGGAGGTTGGGGAGAGCTCCACGATGCAGCCACACGCCAGCACAGTTCGGCGGCGCTGCGTTGCTTTTCGCTGCAGACTGAATACTACTTGTATTTTCCATGTATTTAGCTTCGCCTACGTGGCGGCCTGGTCCATCTACATCACCAGGCAGCCGACGCCGTACATCTGCTTCTCCACGGCCGACTTGATCTGATACCAGTCCGCCCGGCGCTCGGCAAACTCATACACCTCCTCAGCCCTAAAGATCCCGTGATATCGGTCCGAGTCAGCAATGATGGTTGCTATCTCCTTTGCATGATTCGGGTCGATGAGGTAAATCTGTGAGAGCTCCCGCAGCGCCGCAAAATACTCCGTCAACGATTTGTTGCGGAGCGATGTCACGTAGGCCGTGTATGCGTTCACGTCGCTGCTCAGAGTTAGCCGTGCTGCAGGAGTGGGGGAACAATCACAACGCACCTGATGAGCTTGATCGCACCATCTACACTGACTCTTTGACGCTTCAGATGCTTGCACAGCGCCGTGAAGAGCCGCAATCCAACTTCCTGATTGAAGACATCAAGCACATTCTTGTCCGTGCTCCCCATAAGCATGCTCGTATGCGACGACACCATCTCGACAATCTTTGTGGCCGTCTGGCTTGGGCCAATGTCAAACACCTGCGGCATCCCGTTGGGCGCGGCAATCGGGTTGAAATCCGTGGGGTGCTGTGTGGTGCCGCAAATGTACTCGACCTCGTCCATGAGCACATCGATACCCTTGTTGAGCCCTGCAGCCACCCGTTCGTCAAGCATCTGCTCAAACCGTTTCTTCTCCTTGTCTGCCGGGCTCAAGAAGTTGTCCCGGTCCGTGAGGTTAGCTGCAAGCAGCTCTTGATGGTAGAACACTTCCACCATCTGCTGGATGAGATCTCCAACGTTGACCAGCTCAAGGAACGCCACGAGCGGCGCAACGCCTTGGTCACTGTGATCGGCCACCTCTCGCGGTCTATACACAGACAAATGATTGACAGCCCTGTCAAAGCCCGGTTTGATGTGCTGGTTCCCCAGGATCTGTAAGAGATTGATGAATATACTTTCGCATTGTTCTTTGGCTTCTTCGCCGGATTGGCCCCCCAGCCGAACAAACCTTGCGGCTCGTTCCAAACTTGCTTTTGCGGTGTGCACCAAGTTGAGAGCCACCTCAATACTGAACAGCGAGCGAATGCCTTCGAGGCGAGAGTTCATAATGGCGGCTTTAGCAGCTAGCTCGGATGTTGGAGCCTCTGGCCGCGGCGTTGTGGCACGCTCGCCCGGGATCGGTGTCCCCGATCTTGATGTAGGATCCAGTGAGTTGCCATTCATTGTCGTCGGAATTGCCGTTGGGCTTGGTACAGGTTTACTTGCGCCGCCGATTGTAGGTAGCACGTTGACAGGCATCATCACGACCTTCTTGAAGGAGGTCAAAAAGTCTCGCTTCGCCGCTTGCCGATTGACGTTGGACATGTAGTACGTCTCGGTGGACTGCTCTTCCTCAGACAACCGTTTTTCCCAAGCTTCAACTTCGGCAACTGATTTTCCTTTGAAGAAGTCCAGTTCTTCCTGTAGGTACAGATCGATGTGTTGTTCAAAACAGCGTGTGATGATTCTCATGGCCTCCTCCTGAAAGTTGGCCTTGGACCCCTTGGACGGTGTGAGTGAGACAGCGAGTTGGAGTGCTTGTTCGAATATGCCAGCAACAGCTTTGAGGTACGCTTCGATGCCCATATCGTGTGCTTCATCAAATAAGGAAGTAATGTAATCGGAGATGACATCCTCCGCAATACGCTCCAGGAACGGAAGGAGTACGTCCACGGTGGGCGGGAATACGCGGTCGATGATTGCGGCTTCGTCATTCAAAGTGATGGCAAGCTCCTTGAAGAAGTCATGAGACGGTTGGAGATTTACATGGCCTTGGGCGACGTTCCGTAAGCATTCCGAGGGGTTCCCTAGCTTCTCCTTTTCCAACATCAGAGGGTGATTGTGGACGAAATGATCGATACCAGCAGCTCCACCGTTCAGCGACACAAGCACGTGAATATATCTCTTCATGCGCCCATCATACTCTTTCACCTCAAAACCCTGCTCGAACTCTCGGAGCACCGCATTTTCAAAAATCCCAATCATGGTGTCTAAGCGTTCTTCTCTTTGATTCCAGCCCTGCGCCCAGTCGCTCTTTGCAAAGATTTTTAGCTGATTTAGCATTTGGGCTTGTTGCTCGGGATCGCGGTATGTACGAAAGAGAATAGGATCTGTATGACTCTGCGACCGAGCCAGATCAAAATAATACGGGGCGAGTGCGCCGTAAATCTTCCCATACTCTTGCCTAGCCATGCCCCTGATCGACCGTGCTCCTGCCAGGGTTTTCAGAGCTACCTTGGGATCCACCACGTATGGCCGCGAACTCCTAGTTGTCCCGTCCGGGGAAGAAAGAGTCATATCGTCGAATCCCTTATCCAGTGTCGTTGCCCTCGGCCTGCCCTTGCGATCCACAGACTTCCGTTGCATTTCCTCCTCCAAACTGGCGTCGAAAAGCGTCACACTTGTTTTCCGCTCCGTCTCGCCTCCGCCCGCAAGGCCGTTGATGCTGCCATTCAATCCTATGCCCGTCCTCCGAGCCTCCTCCGCCTCTCGTGCCCGTTGCGCCTCGATTTTCCGTCGCATGGCCTCTTCGAATCTCTGCCGCGCTTCCACGTCATTCCAGCATCCCATGCTCTTCAACCTCTGTATCCACCGTGTGTCATCGTACACCATTTCTTGCATGCGCTTCGAGGTCTGGGCGAATCTGATCATGTCGGGGATAGGCAGGTAGTCGAGTATCGTAGCAATAAGTTCTGGCGGGATTAGCAAGGTCTCATTGGATGCCAGACATCAAGACGTACCTGCGGGCAGCACCGCTTTCGAGTCTACGATCTGCGTGTTCCGCAGCGCGGCGAGGGTCGAGGTTGGCATGGCGGGCAATGCCCGCTTGAAGTTGGACCTTGAGGCCATGGTTGGGAGAGTGCAAAGTGTTTGCGGCGGTGTCGATTAATCTTGGAGCCTGTGTTTCATGGCCGTAGGTGGTGCGAGCCCGCCGCGCAGCGTTTATGGAGGGGTTTCGGAGGATGAGGTCGGGAGGGATGACGGTGGTTGGCCTTGGCGAGTGCACGATCCTACCTACCTGACTGAGATGCGAGAGCTCATCCTGACCCACATCCATTGGCGCTACACAATTGTTACGGCGTCTATAACATTTACTTCCCGCGTGTGTGTGCAGGTGTTAGCGGTTGTGCGCCATAGAATTGGCTATTTCTTTTTCATGAAAGGGATCCGTGGCTTTTCCACGGAGGTGAGCTTCATATATCCGTTTCGACCGCACTCTCCCAATACGTCTTGCTGACCTTCAATCAAGTGTTGCAGCAAACATGAACCTGTGCTCACTCGGAATGGAGGTCAAAAAGCATTTAGCGCCAATCCAACAGCCAACCTTGTTAGAAATGCAACTTGATTATCATATTATAATGCCCATATATCGGTGCGTTTTGAACAACCCAGCAAACAGTATAACCACTCATTTCCGATACCAC
Source organism: Amniculicola lignicola CBS 123094 (assembly GCA_010015725.1). Taxonomy (NCBI): domain Eukaryota; kingdom Fungi; phylum Ascomycota; class Dothideomycetes; order Pleosporales; family Amniculicolaceae; genus Amniculicola; species Amniculicola lignicola. The sequence continues at coordinate 215,141 of ML977629.1, read as the reverse complement.
CTCCAAGTGCTTCCGAACCAATGCCTGCTCCATCCTTGCCCACGACATCCTACAACGCGACAAGCAGTCCAGCCATCGCAAGGCCCATGCCCATGCCCATGCCGGTGCCTGCAGTGTGAAGCGCAGCGGCGCCAGTCGATCCAGACGTGCCAGCGGCAGCAGCAGAAGGAGATGCGCTAGAAACAGATTTGGCAGCGCTGGTAACGGCCGAAGATGCAGAGGAGCCAGCAGCGGTTGTTGAACCGGCCGCAGAGCTTGCGGCGACGCCCGAGCCGGAAGAGGAGCTGGCTGGGGCGGGTGTGGAGGAAGCACCAGAGCTCGCAGCGCAAGATGCGGCCGACGGCACACTGATACCGTTCGCTTGGCAGAGACCTGCTGCAAACTTGATGGTGGCTGGATCAGACATTATTAGCATACGACAATGATCTGGTATATAGGGGTCAACTAACCGTCTGCCTCCTTCGCCGTACAACCCTTAGACACGCAGCAGGAGAGCTCTGCAATGAGTGCAGCGTTGCCGCAAATGCATCCAATATCTAGAGTCTGGCACCCACCAAAGTTGGAGCCGAAACATACTTGCTGGTGTCGTGGTCAGTATGCGTTATTCGAGAGACGCAATTGATCAACATACAGCGCACTTGGGAAGCTGGTCGAGCAAGCTCTGGGCAAGAGCAACAGAGCTCAATGCTCCGAGGAAAGCGACAGTGGAGAAGCGCATCGTGAAGTGTTCGAGCTTGAGCCTGAGAAGATGGTGTAGGGAGGGAGGAATGGATCGGAGTTCTGTGGCGCAAACAGGAGAGCTATGCTGCAAGTCAGGAGACAGCAATCTGAGCAACGCGGGACGCGGACTCTAATAAATAGGCTTGACGATAGACCTTCGGTTCCTGAACTCGGATGGAATCCCTTTTTAGGCGTCCCAGAAGTCCATCAGTCATGGGTGTGCTTATAGATAGAATGTCTTACAACACAATCCTTCTTTACTCTCACAACAGTCTAAACATGCAGGTTACGATAAATATTATTTTTAACGAGTGTTGTTGTCGCCCTTCCATTTCATGATTCTGATACCAAGACTTTCCCTACCTAGATAGGCAACGACCCATTCAGCCGGGCCCGGAGGCGCCCAAACAGAGTGCTTGAACTGCATCTGCACGCCTCCATCAAGCATCTTGGACCAATTTGCTTTTTCCCGCAATGCAAGATCTATCGTGCATTCCAGAGTCCAACCACAACCTCAGTTTTAATCATGTGTAGATTTTGATATGTTAAATGCTCATGCTACAGGCAATCAGAAGTCAACGCACCCCGCACGCATCTGGCGATCAGAGCCGAATTCCTGGGGCCGGGAGCATTTGGGTCTAGCGTGCCGTGCCTTAACCGTAAACCGTAAACCGTAAATAAGGAGCTTGGGTATTGATTTGTTTCTGTTTTGCCTCTGCTTCAAATCGTCAACATCTCCCAGAGCCATGTTCTAGGAATGCGCTCTCTCATCGACAACTACTTCGTCCATCAGGGGCCTAACCAATCGAGCAAGGCAGGAAGAAACGCGTTTCCGATCCGGAAAGCGAAGAGCGACGGCGCCTTCCCACGACGCGTCAAACCAGGCAAATTTGGGACCCGACCGGGAGTTCAACCTTAAACCAACGTTCGGTCACCATGGGCCATGTCTCAAAGCCTCGCCGACGATAGAACCAACTCAGACTAAAGAGCGGAAAGACCAAGTGCAACAGAAAAGCCCATCCACGGTGGAGATTGTTGTTTCAACCACCTTTCCACAGCTTGTGGAAGAAAAAGGAAATGCGCAGCGTCTGTTCGAGCTCGCCAACATGCTGACGGTTGCAATGACGCGCAAGAGATGGGACGGTCAAAGGGACGGTCAAAGGGACGCCAAGACACAGCATCGGCGGTGTAGGTGCTGGAGTTGCGCTGTTCTCCATGACGACAGTGGCAGGATGGGAGTGCACTCCATTTCGCCATCGAGGGCAACGGTGTGACCCTCTTGAAGGACCTCAACAGCCTCACACCATTTGGAGTCAAAAGAAATATTGTCACAAGAGGCCGCCACTCGTCTCCTCAGCCTACCACGACGTTGTGACGATGCACAATCCAGGCGGTGCCAGGCAAATCGCACGGCTGCCTTTCTGATCACATTCAAGAGCTTGCGTTTGCCTCGCGAGAGGGACCTCTTCGCAATCTGAAGGCAAAGGGCACCGGGGCGCAGTAGTGAGTGGTGATCCAGAGGGCGCGGAGCGGCTTGTCACGCTCTCCTGTCTCGGCCACGGCTATGTTTGCGGTCGGCCAGTAAAGGGGATGAAACAGAGCCACGCTGGTCGGCTCGTCACCCAGAACCGTCACCAAGCGGACGATTCAAGGAGGCGAATATTTTGTTCCTGCATTCCCAGAGGGACCGTCCCGACTGGCCAAGCCGTGGTGGGTACAGGCGTGGCTGCGTCTAAGGCGACAGAATGTTTAATTACTAGCCACAGCCAGGAGGCTCAGTGGATAGCATGGACAGCACATGACGGCACCGTTGGCGGAAACGCGGATGCTCCACGACGGTTGTGTGAAGAAGGGCAACCAGAAGCCATCTCGAAAGATGACCGAAAGGTTAATGCTTGTGCCTCGGCAGCTCGCGGCGGATGTCATCCAATTAAAAGATGAGGCGGCGGCTGTTCCCCCTCCCCCTACCAACTAGCTGCCCGGGAGCGCCCAGCGTGTATTCGCAATGCCATCACTGTCAGCCCAGACTCCTCGCACGGGTAGGCGTCTGCTTGAGACGCCGAAAATGAAGCGGGTCTCTCCCGCGCTTGATTGGGCCTGACCCAGCGCAAAAGGGCCAAGTCGTCCTGTCTCAAGTCTTCCACATTGAGTCACCGTGGAGGTTCTAGGATGCTTCACTTGCTGCTCAGTGCGGTAATGGGTACCAGGGCCACGTACCAGTCCAAGGTTGCCCTTTGCCTGGTCGCTCGTTGCCCCGTGAAGACTCGCGGTCATAGAAAGAAGAGAGCTCGGAGGCTCTTGTCCAGCACTTATAAACAGCGTTGAAGTTGCCCAAGCACGATACACCAACTTCAGTACCTGTCTTGCCGTCCTGCTGCCACACCTGCACAAAAGCTTCCACAACAGTGGTCTTGTCTACCGTTCCATCGAGTGTAAACCACCAGCAACCGCAGTCACAAATATTTCCCGTTGTGATCAATCTACCTTGTCTCAGCTCCGTGTAGCGAAGCGCCGCAGTCACATCAATCCCAAGATCCCGGGATCCACTATGAGTCCCAAGTATCCAGACCGAGAAGCGGAGCCTAGAGACGGGGGTTACACGTGAGTTCAGTTGGAGACCTCTTGGGAAAACAAGCTAACCCAATTTCACAGTGCAACGGAGATGCACGAATAAAACAGCCAAGCTCTCTCCATATTCACGTTCGTCTCGAGTTTCCACCACACCACCATTCTCGCCGTCTTCACTTTGTTTTGTCTCGGATTTCGGATTCCCCACTATTAACACGAACTTCGGTATCAACTTTTCGACCCCAAAACAATCCATGCACCTGCACCACGATCAATATTCTCCTGCATCTCCATCATCTGGTCTCCAGGGCTTCAAGTCCGTCACTGGACAGTATACGATGACGCTAGCCTGTTCGGGGAAACGACCAATCGATAAGGAACAAACGAGGCGCAGTACCAAACGAAAGCCACTCCTTTCCAAACCATCTCGATACTTGCAGCGGCTGTGTTTTGGCCGGTCAAGAACTTTATGGCAAAGAGTCATAATTCGTCGCCAAAAGGTCGCGATTATGGAGGATCAAGGCCGCTTTTTATCAACGAACCATGACATGTCGCGGGCGTTCCGACGAAACTCGGCTGGGCCTGAAAAACAGCCTTGAAGCCTGTCGACACCAGACACGGCCACATTTGCACAGCCGCACCCTTCACCACAGTCGACCTCAGCCGTAGGCAGCGAGCATCGGTTCACCACTTAGAGACCCCGGCGAACACACGAACGGATATTGTAGCCTGAGTTGTCGGCCTGGCTCGATTTCTCATGTGGCTATGACCGCCAAATGATCAAATGGGCTGCTTTCGAGGCTGCTCGGGCGGTGACTCGAACAGTTCACCACCACTTCCACCCCTGGCCATGACCCAATACGTCAACCATCTGGAAGCACGCTAGAACGCTGTCGCCTACTGTAGCCTACCGTCGACACTTGGGCCAATGATCCGCCCGCCTCACTCGGTGTGGCTGAGCCCGTCTTTCCCTATCGGTTTGGCGTTCGCTCGTTGAACAGGACAGAGAAGACTACACTTTCCTCGCGGGAGTGTCATAGCCTGAAAGAAGGCAAGTCATGCCTTGTACCTTGGAGCTGAAGCGGCCGTTTTTCTCCAGTGCAAGGCTCTCAAGCCTGTGGCGCCTGTTGCAGGCCTCAGCGTACAGGCACCACCTGCGCGTATAAACCGTCGATCGGACGCCGCATTTTCTTGAGACATCCACATTCAATTCAACCTCGATTCTGCCTATATATCAACCTCCAGGAACTGCAGCATTAGCAACACTCAACAGTCAAGCCACCCATACCTTACATATCTTCATAACAACATCCACTCCACTTCCACAATGAGAGTCCCCGTCTCCAACACATCTCTTGACCGCAACGACCCTCAACCTCGCGACGGAGGAGCACCAAACCCGGGAGCCCCAATGCGATCCATGACCTCTTCATCATCAAGGTTCATGTCCATGGCTGGCAATGAGCCCACACCACGTGATGGCGGATAAGTCCACTTCCACATTGCTTTTTGGTATGGCTTTCGACCTTCTTCAGCTTTGACAAAAGCTAACACACACAAGTCCACCCAACCCATTACAAGCCAACGTCCACATGGGTGGATGGGTCAATGACTCCCTTCGTCTTTCGAATTCGATTGGGTCGCACATTGGCTAGAGGAGTTCAATTGTAGCGTCAAGCTCCAAGGGACTCCTTCGGACTCTTTCCTCAACTACTCGGCGTTCGCTCTCGCGTACTTTATCGCCTACTCTTTCTAGTTATTATCGCTCGTCATTTCGATCCGGCATTGAATGGTTCGCGCAGCATATTGGGAGTTTGGATCGACATATTGGGACTTTGGTCTTCCATCTTGGGTCTTTTGGTTTTTTGCTCGGCATGTACAATACTTGATGAGAGGGACGACTGTACGATATGATATTGGATATGGATGGTCATGGGATATTGCATAGATGGCGCGGCATTTGGATATTTTGTCTCTCTCTTTACGTCTCTGCGGGGTTACTCAAGGCATCGGTTGCGCCGGCCGGAGGACTGTTTCCAGCATCTGGAACGGTTTAGTTTGATTTATACCATAGCATTAGCTTCCATTTTTATGTTTATCGTAATCGAGATGAGGTGGAGAGGGAAGGAGAACAATAGAAGAGATTTGGAGATGAACTGGTCCTGTGCCCCTCATCCCCCGCGGTGAAACCAGACACTTAGTCATATTATCTTGGCACGGCCTCGCTTACGCATTCGAATTGCTTTTCAACACTCCTCACGCTTCAAGCAACTCCCATCTCAAACCCCTCCACCCCTCTGTCGCATGTCCTGATATTCATAAGAAATGACGTTCGTCCAAGGCGGCACGCAAAAGAGCTCCCCAAATGCGCCAACGCTCTCCTCCGCTCACGAGCCCATCGCTTTACCCCTCCACACAGCGAGGGGCAGCGTTCCAAGAGCTCGGCGCCGGCTCCATATTAGCTAACAGAAATTCCGAAAGCAGCACCGCACCTCTCACCGTGCGCTGTTCGCTGGCTGGCCGACGGTCCAACTCGTTATATTTTGATGGTAAAAAGTTGTCGGTTGCTCCCTCGCTGCCTGTCATCGCCGTACTATGGTGCTATGGAGCTTAGCCCGGTCATTCCTTTGACACCATCCATGGGAAGGCTCTTTGCAGGTTTTTGCGCGCATTGCCCAGATGCCGCCCTGAACCAGCAAATTGTGCGGTCCATGGCCACTCGTGCTTTGTGAGTTGGTCACGCTGGAGCGCAGGAAAAGCTCAGTCGTGCTGTCGTGGACGCGGCCTGGCGTCATTCTGTCTGCGTCTTGCTCGTGCCGAGTTGAAGGGTCTGACTGCCTCCGTGCCTGTTTGACTCGAGCGAGGGGAGTAGCGGCTGCCTTGTGCTCTCCTCGTGGACCCTGGTTCGTCGTTGGGTTGTTGCTGCCCGCCTGGGTGCTCTTGAAAGCGCATTGTTGCCAAGAAGAGGGTATTTGGTGGTGTATATATAAGAGCTGTGCCTTGTTCCTTTGGCGGTCGCGTCATCTACTCAGTGTCTTTGTCAATCTCACGGCCGTCCAAGCACTTAATCACTGCATCTTGCTCTCTCTCTCTCTCTCTCAACTCGTTCTCTCCACAACAAATTTCAAGCTCACTCAAATTCTTGCACTTCAACTGCATTTCCAACCCTCCTTCTTGCGACCACTCTCATTACATCGCAATGGCTGACTCCACTCGCATTGCTTCCCATGGCCGTGGAGGTGCAGGTAAGCATACTCCGCCTCACTCTCACTCTCACGCTCCTTCTTCCTCCTGTTTTTCCGCAGAAGGGCGTTCTTTCGACATATCGCTTCAATCAAGCCCTGCCTGTTCCGCTGTACTACCCCGCAAACCCCTCTGACAACCCCCAGGCAACATCGGCAAAGACGACCCCAATGACCATGTCCAACCCAACGACCTCGTCACTCCTACCCTCAAGAGCGACCACTACACCACAGGTCGAGGCGGCACCGGCAACATGGCCAAGAACGATCCCAACCACCCCGAGCTCGCGCGCGCAGCCCAGGATGTCGACACGCCCGTTCACCGCGACGAGAACGCTCCCCGCTTCTATGGTCGCGGCGGCGCCGCCAACTTCGCCAAGCCCGGAGAGCAGCAAGGAGACTCTCCCCCAAGGAAGAGCGGCGAGGCTAAGCGGAGTAACAGCCAGGAGGGTAAGGGACAGGGATTCGTGGAGAAGGGTAAGGAGTTCTTGCATAAGTTGAAGAAGTAAGTTTGGTGGTTGTTGTGCAGTTTTCTTATGTTTGCAAGATGTGTTCTCAACGCTGAAAGTAGGGGTTGGAAGTTGATGAAGTGAGAGCGGTGGTCGAACTTTTCCCTTTCTCTAAAGATGATTTTCTTTTCCTACAATCGATCGAGCTTTCATGATATCCCAAGGCATGGCAGACGATGCTTTAATGGTATGGGTGGGCTTCAGGTTAGATTCTGGCTGGGTGTTTGGGGGTCTGGAGATTTGACTTTCTCTGCTTGAAAAGTTTATTTATAGTTTCTTGCTTTACTTTGAGGAGGGAGGCTCGAGGGAGGGCGACGGGTATCTCATGTATGAACTCGAATAGCATATGAACTCCGTCGATAAATCACGGTCATCATCCCTTCGCATTCTTTCATAAACTCCAGAGTTTTGCTTCTGCCAGTGACTATCCATATGCGCAAGTTCCTCACCTCGGCCACGCTAGCTAAACTGAACCGAACCCAACACGATGCAAACTCTACCACATGGGTCCCAGCACCCAGTTACCACCAATCATAGAGGCCACTCGGAACACGCAAGACCGGACACGGGATCCCCGTCGGTAAGGGAGATCTGGGGTAGCGTGGCATATACGCGTGATGGTTGGGGAAAAGCAAAATTAGTGCAGGTGGGGCCCCAGTGTGATTCAAAAGCTCTGATGATCACCATCACCATGGGACGGTGTCTAGTTGTGGTTCGGATATAGGGGGGTTTATAAGGACAGGGTTTTTGTTGTTGGGTTTTGGTCTTACTTTTTTCTTCTCCACAGAATAGGAGGCGTTTGGGGGAATACTAAAAGAATAGTCAGATAAGCTTATGTGGAGTAGTTTTGGGTCTCTAAAGCAATGGATAGATGATGGAATGTGTGTAAAATTGGCCAAATTGAGTCCAATGTCTTCGTGTGTGAAGTAAAACAATGTTCCTACAATAGTATGTGCGGGCTGTTCTAGGGGTTGGTGGACTTGGGAATAAGATAATAGGAAGTTTGATGCCGATGTTGAAGTTGGGTTGCGGTGGTTACCGGAATTGGAATAGATGATACTGGTATACCATCACTGTAATGTTCCTTGATCCACGGTGAATGAGGACCTGGGTATATAAACCACCCTCCTTATACCCTCAATTATTCTTCCCTTCTACACAAACTATTCTAAGCCTTGACTAAAAGTGTATCGTGAGCTCTTTATAATCTGTCTGTTTTCTAAAATCCATGGGCCATTTGTCTGATATGTAAAACGAAGCCGAAGAGGGTTCCATGTTGTGGGGAAATTAAAAACCATTTGTTTTCCCAGATATGGTGTTCTTGGTTTCTTGGTTGGGGGAAGGGAATCGAATCGGAATGGCGATGGTCGATGGGCCGCGGTGTCGTAGACCTTTTTGATACGTGTTGAATGGGTCAGGAGGAAATGCTGTGTGAATAGTGTGCCGTTCGGATTCTATCCCGATGCATGATGGCTATCATCATCAAAACGACCCTGTTCATCGGTATCGGACAACACCTATGCAGGGTCCATATTTGCGGTATACAAACGCCCCACCCCCAAGCTCTTCCTCTCTTCCTTTCCTTCTCTCTACTGCAGCTCTTGAGATATCTTACGATACTAGAATAAACCAACAAGGACACGAATGTCGTCTATGGGGTCTAAAAAGCTGGGCAAAACATTCGAATGAGTAGTGGGAGTTGGAGAAAGAGATTAAACCTATGAGTCTTGGCCCAAAAGCCGACTCGAGTTCAGTTCATGTTGTTGGCAGAGTTCTGCCTCAGAAGGGGGAGGGCGGCATGTCATGTCTGGGGAGGTGAGGTTTTGTCCCTAAATACCTACACTCTTGTGTCACAAATGGTAAGACTCATCATTGAGGCCCCGACTGCGGATTGGAAAAGTGTTGGTCAAAATGTGGGCCAAGAGATCACTGGCTAGGACAAGCTACAGCACGCTGCGGAATGAGCAGCATATAAACTTCCATGATCTCGCTGTCTTCCCTCTTCTTTTCCTTATATTATATCACTTGTTCCTCGCAGGTCCAATAAAATGGAGGATTCTAGAAAACAAAAAGGAAACCATTCGATGAGTTGGGCAGAAACTGTACTCAAGTGCAGAGTCCTAGGAATTCAAAAAAATTAAGTGGATTAAGAAGCATGGTGGGGTTGTCGCTGCGGTGTAAAAAGGGAGTAAAAGAATTGACGACAGGGTTTTTATGTGATTTACGATTTGGGGCAGTGAAGATAAAGGCAGTGCACTGAGCTTTCTCTTTAAGGATCACACTTTGCATTCGGGATACTACATGAATTCATATCTGCAAGTCCTCTGTGGACCACTCAACCACACACAGCGGTATATATGTAAAATCGTGTGCTCTCTGCGCCTTCCCTACCACACTCCACTTAGCGGAATCATTAAAACATCCAACGCCCCAAGTCTATGAGTTTTCTGGCTCAGCAAAAGACCACCCAGCCGACTGACATGTGCAGAAGACATGAAATAATATTAAAAAGGAGGCGGCTACTCTCGGTGTTTACCTCAAAACCACTGTTGCCAAAGAATGCTAATATTACTCTGTAACTGGGAGCGAGATTGCGAAGTATTTTGGCACAGTATTATAAACGGCACTGGTAGAAGTAGGACATATAGTGGAGAAAGTCTGGCTCCTGCGGCCCCGTGCCGAATATGAATCTATTATACCATTCATTACTTGACCTGTAGCTTAGTAAATTTGTTGCTCCTATATATATTTGGTGCGAGCCTAACGCTACCAAGATTTTCAGCATCTACTCCGAACATGACCTCTGCCGAGTGCTTCTCAGCTAGGAGAGCCTCATCCAGCACAGACCCGCCACGTAACTCTCGATCCCACCACGAGCCCCGGACTGCATGTGCAATGGTCAAGAATGTGGTCCTCCTGAACGGCGAATGCTGAAGCCTACTCAAGATGATATGCATCAGGCTCATCGTTGCCACCAATGTAAGAAGGACGACACCCAAGATGAGGGGATACATTCGTGTAATGTAGACGTGCCTGAGTGGCTCACCCATTGTCTTGACCGTTACGGTGCCGAAATATCCAGCCGTGCTCACGGACACCAAAGATTGGGCGATGAGGCCGAAAATTACGTCCATCTGGTGTTTGCTTGGGGATACGCTTGATGATAATAGTGCTCGTCCTAAGGGGATGTCCGCTTCCAGTGTTATGGACCAGAGGATGGTCGTGAGATAGCCTTCTAAAGCGTTAAGGCCAACCGTGTCTAAGGCAGGGGCACTATTACCATCGGTTTTCGTACAGTTTATCATAATACGGCCGTCAAAGTTGCATGAGCTGACCTGCCATGAGAGCTTCGGAGTGCATTTGACTCGACTGATCCAGGTCCCGTTGTTGAACACCATATCTGGATTTTCGAATTGAGACGGCAAACTGGTCAACATGGAATCTCCCAGCATCGATTGGATCGCTAAATAAGTGGTGCCACCGATAGGAAATCCTCTAGCGTTCTTCGTGGTTGCGTTGCTCCATAGGAAACCTATCGGCATAATTCCTCCCCACATGTACATAGTGCTGTTTTTGGTGCCGTCCGGGAAAGTGAAGTTAACATACTTGGACCCACCCTGGGTGTATCCGAACGTGTACGAGATTTCGTCATTGGCGTTCTCGCAGCCAGCATCCCATTTAAAGGTAACAATGCCGTTGTACTGCACGCCAGTCTGGAATGTGATGTTCCCCGTGCTGATGGGCCCTAGTTCCGCCTCAACCTCCTGGACAATTCCAGTTTGGTCTATGATGCTACCCCTGGTGGACGTCTTCACCATCTCTAGAAAAATGTCGTTCTCATCATAGTTCGGGACAAACGGTTCCGTGCCATCATAACCCATCGAAGCCGACAAATTCCCCATCCACGCCGCGGGCATCCCCTGCGGTCCCTCAAACGCAACTGGCATCCCCACCACAGCCAGTCCCGCTGTTTTCGGGGCATACAATCCCGTCGTCACCATCAATGACCCCACCGGGACTAACAATGCCCCCGTTAACATCAACAACCCCTGATACCCTGCAGTCCACTTCGAATATCTCCACAATGTTTTCAATGACAGTGGTCCGATATCCATCATCTGGTCCAAGTCCCCTACCCGCACAGGACCCCGCGCCGCTAGCGCAAACAGATGCATCCGCCCGAAATCGTGGCTCAAATGTCGGATCAGAATGGCTCCTGGTGTGAACACTGCGGCTATCGCGGTCCCCGAATAAAACTGGTTGACTTTGAGGGCCGCGCTAGTACGCAAGACACGCTGGTCACCGCCGGATGGGAGAGGATCCCCGCCGAGGGACCAGACGAGGACGGCGGTGGCGATGGCGGCGTAGAGGAGAACCGCAAAAGTGCCAAGGAGAGAGGTCTTTTTGATGCGGTAGAGGGATTTAGGGACTGTCTGCGGGGCGTTTGGGAGATCGCCTTCATCATCGGCGGAGAAGCGATGATCAGGCGATGGGATGAGGTGTTGGTAGATAGTCGAGCGGTCTCCATCGCCGGTATGACGATTTTTTGGAGCCATGGTGATTTAGGGAAGAGCTGTTCTCCCTCGGGAAAGGAGTTGGAGAAGCTTATGGAGATAAAAGCGACTGCCTAGAATTCATTGGGATTGGAGGAAGCCATGCATTCGTGGCCATTTCGTCGGTGAGTTGCTGTAGCCTGCAGCTGAAAGAAAAAGTCTAAATTTAGCGAGCTGGTGTTCTAAAAAATTGGATTCTCTCCTGGCCTGTAAAAAGCGCCCAAAAGGATATTACACATGTATATGACAGAATAGAAGTACAAAATTCAAGAGGGGATGGAACGGGGCGACTCTGACCTAAAAACCTATCTGGGACATGCGTTTGTGGCCATTATATCACTGTAAGAAGTTGTAAACCGTACTTGTAGTGGTGACGAGACCAGTCTTGGCTACTCAGATCGAGCTCTGCTGCTTCAAGTATATAAGCTCTTAGAGTACTGGGGTCTTCTCTCTTCTACGTCTGTATTCAAACCCTTGGATTCTAAAACCAAAGGAGCAGATACGCTATGTTCTCGTTTTCGCTAAAATTCGGGAACATTGCTACTATGTTTGGGAGATGATGCGTTCCTAACACAAGAGTGGAAGCATAGATCGCGCGTTTGCAACTAAAAGACCAGGCACCGCCATGGAATGCTGGAGTGTGCATTCTCTTCCCTTCAATGTTTGGAAAAAAATGCAAACCTCTAAAACGAACAAGATAATGTGATCCTGTTCCGTAGTAAACCATAAAGGCGAGTACGGCATCTTTGGCGCAAGCAACAAAGTCTGATTCACACGAAAATCACGTGTTTATCTCTTATGTTGGATACCCTAGAGAGAAGTGTTCGAAGGATAGGTCATTCAAGTTTCTCATGATGATTAGAATTATATTAGAAGATTCCACACATGTGGGTCTGTCCCTTCTAAAGGACGAATGCAAGAAACGATGTTAGCGAAGGGGGTCCAGGCTCACTACTATCTTAAACACTGCGAGACTATTGCATGTTGTTTACAGCTCATAAACGCGACTCTCCGAGAACAGAAATCCACAGTTGAGGGTTTCAAATCAGCGTTAAAGCTATTCACGATAAATGTTTGTAATAGGTTGTTGTCACGCCAAAGCAAATTGGATCCGGATCCCAAGCATGGCAGATCTGATATGGGTTAGATTCAATCAATCCAGCCAGTTTCCCTCCCCAAGATAGGTAGGCACCCATGCCTTTACTGTTCCCTTGTCTGGTATACCTGTCCAGCTACTTTAAAAAACTTAAGAGCGCAGTTTAGGTAGATAGGTGCTTCAGGGGTTCCTCATAATCAGGCTGAGCTATCTAATCCAGAATAAAAAGTAAAGAAGGCTGCTAGGCGACGGGAGTAGAAACAGCGGTGGTGAGACGGACAGAGCAAACGAGCCTGCACCGCGTTCGCTTTGCAATTGGACTTGTGCGTTCGGATCTTCCCACCTCGACTCGAGCCCATCACTGAGCCATGACCAAAGAAGGAAGACAGAGAACACCTGGTGTGTCGATATGAACGCGAAAGCGACAGCGACAGACTCGCCATAGCACACGGTGTTGGCCATGTGGCGGTTCCTAACCTACACCACACCATTCCCCGCCAACGTCCTCATAAACACTGCACGGTCTCAATAAGTCACAGCACAAAGCTAGTTTACTTCGTACCCTTGTAATCTCAAGACTCATATTACGGAAAGGATCATATTTCTTATGCATGATTTCGATTCCTGGGTGTTCTTTTGACCTTGCGCACGCCGTAAATGAGTCTGGGCAAAGGAGGAGCAAAACTATAGAATGCGATAGAAGCCTTGGAAGGTGAAATAATAGCTGTCCAATATCGTAATCCATTTAAAACAACCTATAGTTCGCCAGCTCGTGCCCTCTGTCAACGAAGCAATATCCTTCCGACTCTCTACATCCAGATTCCCTTCACGTGCCAGTTGAATCAATACTTGTCAGAATAGAAGTCTTTCTTTAGGCTCGGCGATTTCAACAAGGGGAGAGCTGAGTGAGTAGGGATTTGATGAAACTCTATCTCTTAATTCAGGCCACTTTCAACAAATCTCATCTCTCGCTGTATTCCTCAAACCACCTATCCTGCAGTAGTTCTTTGGCCATGGGCCTATCTCTTGGATCAAGTTTCATTATCTTGCAAATGAAATCCCTATCCTCTCTTGAAACCTCACTTGCGCTAACCAGGCTGAAAGGCTTTCTCTCTGACTCTGGGACGTTGTCGAACACGTATTGTATGACGAGTTCGAGCTCCTTTTCCGCCTCGCCCCCCCCCCAAACAATTCAGCATACCTTGGTAGAAATGGCCCGAAGTACTTGAAGTGCTGCATCAAAATATGGACATCATAACCTTCGTCGTCGAAGGTGACTCCACGAGGCGTCATAATATCGAAATCGCCCCCATATATGAGCCTTATGAGCTACAGTAAGACCCAAAGTTAGTGGATCATCTTCGCATAAAGAGTGAGGTTTGAAAAGGCAAAATCTTACGCAAATCCCAAATGACCAAATATCGGTTGATGTGTTCCAGGGCAATCCAAGGATCACTTCGGAGCTCCGCCAAACTGGAGCGCCGATAGGAACTCCCTCTTTAGCATATTTATGGCCGGCTGGGTATGTACTACCGACATCAGCTAGCTCTACATCCGTGAATCGAATATCAACCTTGTCATCGTTGGGTGAAACGTAATTAACGAGGACATTATTTAACTTCACATCTAGGACAACAATTAGAGATTGAACTGATAACAAGATAGGCGCATACCGGTATGTACGAAGCCATCTTCATGCAGCGTGCTGAGCGCTTCGAGTATTCTTTTTGACACGTATTTAAGCTCCTTCCGGTTCAACTTCTTGGTATCTGAAGCATGACGAAGGTCGTCATCAAGATATTTCAACACAATGGTAGCAGGCTCTAGAGGCTCTTTGATTTCATCGACCATTGGTCTTAGGTATCGCGTTCGATCTTGAAAGCGGCGGAGGACATCGCGTTCATTCTCAACTCGAAAATGGTTTTGAACGCTCTTAATCACGACGGGGTCATCAGTTTTAAGATTTCTGCATCGATTAGTCTTGGTCATTCTTCTCAGGCTTGATGAACCTACTTTGCAAACCAGACTGTCTGTTGAACCTGTTTTGTAATTTTGTAGCTGCTCGACTTGCCTTTCAAGACCTGCCCTAGTTTGAAAATTGGCGACCACATGGCAATTGCAAAGCACAGGGGTCGGGCAGACCTAATCTCATTACCAAGGCAAAGCAAGTGGATGGGGCGCAGCCAAGTTACTGTTGAATGTAAAGGATGTTGTCGCAACGGAGGAAGAGATTTTTGATGGGCTAGAGTGCGGTAACGATCCTTTACTGCCGTGACAATTATGGTGGAAGCAAACCTAATTAATCCCACTAGCATTTCGCATGTAGCATTCTTTGCAGGGTTGAGGTGAGCACAGCTCAGTGCGCAAGTTCCGAAGACCGTTGACAAACTTTTGAGAGGTATATCTAGACAAACAATCATTCCCTTTTTGCAATTTGATAATGTGGAAGCCACGCGGCGCCACAGTCCCATTGCAACGAATCATTTGCCGGTTCAATGACATGCCGCACACTGTGGTACGATCTACTATTACTTATTCCTAAGCCACAGACAGTTCAAGCGAGCGCATGGCGCATAGACAGACATCCGCACTCGTCCCAAATCGGACCGCTAAAATGTTCTGTCGCATAACTTAGTAGCTTTTGGTCAAGGCATTCTCCGGAGATATTGGGATATAACTTAGCGCGACGAGATATTGGAGCACACAGTATTCAAGTCGCGGTCTGGCCCTTACGGCCAAGAGTTCAGCCGCAGTTTGAGGAATTTATAAGGTCCCAGTATGCAGCATCGCGAGGGGGGAATACCGCGCCCCATATCACTGCTCTTTTGAGTCCTATTTCCAAGGTTCTAACATGATGCTTCTTTATTCTAGTTTGTGTGTTCTCCTTGCCGCTAGGGCAACATGGGCGTCTCCTGCGATAACTCTCCCACCGGCATCCATCATCACACCGGCCCCCCTGATTCCTCGAGCGATAGACTATTCTTTTATTGGGTATGAGATGAGTGGCGGTGCTGCTGGTAGGTATGGCTTCTCTGTTAATCTCCGTTAATCCTAAAGCGTGCCACAGTTAGCACTTGGTTCTGCAAGTCACAAACCTTCACCTTTTCATCTGGTTTCGCAGGATGCGCACTTTACGGCTATGAAATCGTAACTACATGCTCTGGCACGCTGGCTATAGGAGCTAGTAATACAGCTTCATGGTAAGACTTTGCAATGTTTACAGCTATGTTTTCACCCTAGCAGGGCACTGATAAATCATCGCTTAGTCTTAATTACTGCGCTACGCACTCAGTATATCGATCACAGGGCGATAAGTCTCCCGCACAATGGATCGATTGCGCTGAAAAGCCTGGGAGGCTACAGCTATTTCGTGAAACAGTCCCAGCAACATCCACCTTGTTTACAACAACAGAAAGTGTACCATATCTGCCTCCTACGTTCTCGACGTCTATCTCGCCTTCGACCTCGCCGGTACTAGCCTCGTCCACTGCTCCATCCTCCCCAAGTACCTTATTTATAGTCCCCTTGAAAGGCTAGCATATCTAACATGTCCACAGCAAACGTCAGTAGTGGAAGTAGCAAGGCTCCAATCATCGGCGGCGCAGTCGCTGGATCCCTTATATTTCTTGGCTTGATTGGCGCAGGAGCATTCTTCTTCTTCACAAAGCGTCGTGCCAATGCACCTAATGCGCCATATCACGCACCAGACCAGGCCATCGCGATGTCCAATGCACCACCTTCCTCCCCTCCGCCGCCGTTTCATGACCAGACAAAGAACTATACTGCAGGTATACCTGTTGGTACCGATGGAAAGCAGGCTCAAGTGGCGGAATACCAGGTGCCTGGGATGACATACTCTGAGCTTGATGGGCAATCCGCTCCGGCGGCGGCGGCGCCAATGCATGCATATGGTCAGAGCTCCCCGGGGGCAGTGGATCCGAATATGAACCGAAGAAGTGAGCTCGCTTGAGGAGTTGGAGTCTGACTAGAAGTTAGCCTGGAATATCATTGATAAGGAGCGGGTAATGAAATTCATGTCTCGGGGACGGATTAACGAAGCGAATTGTCTGGTAAATGAATGTCGTATTTCACAAGATCAATATACTGTGGTCTACCATACCAACTCTTCAACATCGAGTTCCTGTTTGGGAGTCGACATATGAATCTCGGACTAGAATGGAGGCGTGTATAGAGGGCCCACCTATTGCAAATGAGTAGGGCAGCTCTAACAGCTGGTATGCCAGGCCTGATCCCTTCTAAATCAACGCACTACTAAAGATACTTATCAATAACTGCCCTTTTTTGAAACCTCTTCCTCCGTCCTCTAATTCCTCTTTCTCTAGTCCACCTCTTCCGACCATCCCGGCCATCCTTTATGTGAAAGCCGCCAACTGACTACAGTAACTCCTTCTTGGTGCTAAAGATGGTGTTCCGTTGAGTTTGCTGCCACATTTCATCGCAATGAAGACAATTTGAGATTTTTATGGTGTATTCTTTGAATGAACAGTTGACTTTAGAGTTATGTTGTGTTTCTGTGAATTGTTGACTGAATCCGTGGAGATGTATGAACTGGAAGGAATATATTGGTATTCGAAGGTGAGCAGGACCACCATTTTGTAGATGACTGAAATATCTTTTGGGACTGTACGTTGTTTGATTGACTCACTGTTCGTTTATGGCCGCAGAGCTCCGCCTTCGCGCCAAAACACCTGGGCACATTTTCCTTTGACAATAAATAGTCGCTCTCTTTCTTCGATTTAGAACAACAGCAACGCCTTCAAATTCGACAAAGATACAGATAAACTATTCCTACACATAACGTGAATTTCACGAACCCTTACGATACGTCATCGAGGTGAACCCCCCTTTCACGTGACCCCTCAAACTCCGACACCCCGACAATCCCGGAATTTATCCCGGCCCCATAATCACCATCCACCTCAACAGCACAGCTCCACGAACGCCTCAACTTCGCCGCCCCCTCTCCACTCCACCACCCCCTCTCACACAATGGCCGCCGCGATAAAAGCCCTCAATGCCAAAATCCGCTCAAACTACTGGGCAGATTACTTCTGCTCGACCCGTAAGTGCCCAATCCCTCCCGTCAGCTAAAGACCTGGCAAGTATGACTGGAAAGTTTGGATGTCGCGTGCAAGGTCGGAAACGCGAGAAAGGCGCCGGAGAATTGTGGATAGAGGGATAGGGAAGAGTGGGAGAGGAGAACATGCGTTGACGATGCCGAAACAGATTTCTGGGGTCCCGCGAGTAACTTTGGTATCCCGATCGCCGCTGTCGCAGACATGACCAAAGATCCCGAAATGTACGAATACCCGTTCCTATTTCTTTCTCCGTCCATTTTTCGATCTCGCAACTCCGACTTCCATCTCCAAAGCTAATTTAAACACAGTATCTCCGGCCCCCTCACCGGCGCTCTATCCTGCTACTCCGCCGTCTTCATGCGCTACGCCCTCGCCGTGTCCCCTCCCAACTACCTCCTCTTCGGCTGCCACTTCATCAACTGCGGATCGCAGCTTACACAAGGATACCGGTACCTGTCGTACTACAAATTTGGCGGACGGGAAGCGAAATTGAAGGCGCAGGAGGCGGCGGGAAGCGTGGAGGCGAAGGTGGGAGAGGCGGTTCAGAAGGCGAAGGAGGTTGTTGGGAAATAAGCGAGAGGATGGGGATGTGATGGGAGGATAAGGGTAGGAGGGAGAGGAAAACGCAAATGGATAGTGGGTAGTGGATAGGAGGGGATAGGCATTGGATGGAAAGTTGGAGAGGTACATGTACATCACTCTCGGGCTTGTCATTTTACATCTCTTTTCAGGCTCTAGCTCAGCACACGGACATCACCTTGTGCAAATGCAATGGATACCAGGTTTAATCCAGTTTGCAAGCCCTTCCCCACACTTCCCTCCCTCATCGTCTATGCGGATCTAACCTAACCACTACACATCCGTGGGTCCCATTACGCCCTCTTCCCTACATTTCCCAATACACCTCGCACACCTACACTCCGTTCTCCACCTGCAACCTCCGGCTGTACCTTCTCAACAATCCACTCGAAGCCGTTGACCTTGCTGATAGTGACAAGGGCTTCGGCCCGCTTCATCCGCATAGCTTCAGGCAAGCCTTCAAAGGTTGGGTCGAACAGGAGCTTCTCCAGTGCCGTCTTTGCTGCTGCATCTGACAGAGTTGTCTCTGTGGGTAGACGCCCGAACAGCGATTGCAGAGAGGTAAATGTTGTGAGATAGACATCTTTAGCATGTGTTGAATTTGCTTTTACAGCAAAGTTGAGCACGGATGTTATACGCTTCGAGAGGTCGGCTGGAGATAGGAGATTTGTGTTTGGCGCATTGAGGAGAGCGGATACGCATGCCGAGAGCGTTTTCTCTTTTCTAGGAAAGTGTTAGCCAATATGAAGAAGAATGATTGGGGTAGGAGAAGCTTACAACGCAGTATCCTTCAGCACCTCCCCACCATCAACATCCATCTTCTCACCCTCATCTTCCTCGCCTTCGCCAACAACCTCCTCCAACACTCCCTCCACAATCTCTACTACCGTCCCGCTAATTTCCAGATCCGTTCTTGCTCGACAGGCCTTACCGAGTGCTTCTAGAGCATGTGGCCTATACGGTTTACTCGTTCGTTTCGCTTCCCTGATAGCGACTTTCTCAATCTGCTTCTTCATCTTCGCATCCTCGCCCCAAAGACTCTTCCCCCGCTCCACAAAGCGCACAAAAGCTTCTAGCACAATCTCTTTGCCATCCCACGTCTTCCCACCGGCAGCTTTGTCGAGAGCAGGCCAGATGATCTCGGCGTTGCTCTTGCCAATCTCATCGTTGCCGGTCGAGATAGAAGTCATGGCATCTGCAACAGTCTTCGCGGCAGTATGCTTGAGATTCCATTTCTGCGATTCGAGGTATGTGTCTGCGAGTGCAATGATTTCTTTCAAGTACAGAAGGACCGAGCGACTGCCTGCTACATTGTCTGACCATGTTTCCTCGAAGAGTTTCTTGACCGGGTCATGGCTGTCGTGTTTTGCGAGGAAGATTAGTGGGAGCAGGGAAGACGACAGTGAATTGAATCGGTCGGCTGCGTTCTTGGAGATGGAGAGAATGATATCTCCAGCTGCGAGTCTGCTCTTGTCTTCTTCAGATTCGAAATACAGCTTATGACAGAAGGTGATAGTGGAAAGGAGTTGTTTGTCCGAGGCGAGACGGGCAACATATCCCGATGCTGCGGCGTACGATGAGGATACAGTTTCGTTGCGGTCATGGATGTATTTCTGGATGAGCTTGAGGAAACCATCGGCGTAGGGTTTGAAGAGGAAATTATGTCGTGTACTCAGCGTGACGAGAATTCGGGAGCAGCCGACTTTGGAGGGCAGACCGACAGCATTCTTCATGGCGGATTCGATACAGGGAATGAGTTCCTTCATAGTATCTGCGTCCGCAAGGTCAAGGCAACGGTCAATAGACTCGGTAAGTGGGGAGGAGCGAACGCTCTGAAGGCGCATGTCGTCAATCTTTTGCTCTGTAAGGTTATACTTGGCGGCATTCAGATGGATGTAGTTGACTGCTTCAGGTTCTAGAGAACTTAGAAGCCCAAGCAAACGCTCTACGAGCTCCGGAACATGAGGGTTGAGTGTTTTTGCGTTGCTCTTCTTGACTATTTGGAGCAGAGTGTGGAGGGAGAACATTCGGACTTCTTCGGCACTAGATTCTAGACCGGAAGTAGACAGCAGGAAAGGAAGAACACGGGAAAGCATGGCGCCGGCGTTCTTGAGCGAGGAATCGCCAGCCTCAAGAGACCGAGTGAGGATACCTGTTAGGACGCGGGCGAGGGAGGCTGCTGCAACACGAACAGATTCTTTGATGTCATCCAGAACTTTAAAACACTTGTCCCATATCTGGCCAAGGTATTTCTCATACTGTAGGGTGTTAGCCTATCATGTATACCATAATTATATTGATCTTGAGCGATCAACGGGGAGTGTGTATCCCCATTCTGGGTTTACGAAAGAATAATTGGACAGCAAACAACATACCTTCTCCAGAGTTCGTCCTTGAACGAGATCAGCAATGGCAGCGCAGGATGCTTGCCGAACTCTCCATTCCTTCGTGAGGATGCTGGTCAAAAGATCATCTATAATAGCATCAAAATGCTTGTCGATAGTGGCAGACGAATCCTTGACCAAAGCATTCCAGATATCGTTCATGGAGCGTTGGACATTCGGATTAGGATCGAATCTGTCACCGAATTAGTATCCCATCTGTGACTTAAGCGAATTAACATACCTGTAACGGTATAGCTTGGGATAAAGCTTGGGATTCTCAGCAAGATATCCATCGACGCTAGAATCCGAGAAGATGTTGCTGAGACCAAAACGGCCGAATGCAGCACGACTAGACCAAATGGAGTTGTTAGAAGCAAGTGACATGAAGCGATACACCAAACTTGAGTCTCCAACCTCGGACGCCAGGCTGAGGATATCCTTGTATGTTGTGACTGAGCCGTCTCCAGTAGGTAAAGCGCCTGGCTCGAACAACTGCGTGTCCTCTGTGACAGTACCCGACATCTTGGACTTGTTGTCAGAAAATGAGCTAACAAGGTCTCGAACTAGGTTGTCCTTGAGCTGCCTGTCTCCCTTTTCATACACAAGTCCTAGACCTCGTGATGCAGCTTCTTGAACAACTTCGTCCCGATCCGACAGGCAAATCTTGAATGCAGTCTGGCACTGGGGTAGGAACTCTTGAATCTCTGGCTTGTGTCCACAATATTGTAAGAGACAAAGGAGCCATATGACTGAAGCCTTCTTTAAGGATGGCTTCGTCTGTCGACAACCCTTGAGAGTCTTTTCCAGAACAGTGGCGAGCGTCTTCTCTCGCTTCGGCCCAGATGGTGTCAGCAAAGGGGCATCCCACGGGCCATGTTGCTGATCCAGGTGTTCAATGTCCAGTTCTGCTGTTAAAGCTTTCGAATCCCAGCCAGAAGCAAAGCAACTCAGAGCCTCGCCGACCGAAAATTGCACTTCGGACTGCCTGACCTCATGCAACTCAAAAAGCTTCTCTTGAATGAAAATGTAATCTGTCTTCATGTCCTCACCAGCGCTCTCAGATTCCTCTGTTGTCATGGACAGATGACCAAGGGCCAGTATTGCAGCAGTGGTTCCCGTCTTGGCGGCATCGAAGACCTGCCGGGCAATGTCCTGGAAGCTTGAAAATCGAGCAATTGATGAGGGCTCAATGACGTGGAAGAGACTGAGTTGGTCAATAGCTGCAAAAGCTGCTGCGTTGAGAGTAGCATCTCTAGAGTCTTTCAATACATGAATGAGGGACTCTGTGAGTTTGAAGGCTGGATGCTCCTCCAGGAGTGTAGTGTTGTTGCGCCAGTGGGCTCTGCTGAAGAAGTATGCCAAAGCAACAATGGCACCACTGATTTGGTTGATGTCGCCCCCCACAGCTGTCTTCCACGTGGCGAGTTTATTGAAGAACAGCGAAGTAGACTGTTCGACTATCGCTTCATTTGCTTTCCCATGAGATGCGAGCAGGCCAAACGCGTGTGCCGCTGCCTGGCGTCTTGCTGAGTTATTCGAGAATATCGATGGCTCCAGTGTACGGACGTCTTGCAGTAGCCCTGCCTGCAACCAAACCTTCTCTGGACATAGCGAACAAAGTCGAACGAGAGTGTCCCCAGCATCACCAGAATCCCCCAACTCTTCTCGAGTGAGCTGTTCGAAGCTGGATCGCAGAACGATAGCAAGCGACCACTGATGGCTCTCATCAGCAGCATACGCTCGAAACGCTTGGCGTGCTCCCTGATCTGTAGACAATAATGTCTCGAGTTTGCGACCCCAGTCTTCCGACAATGCCTCATTGATGCCCTTCGCGGCAAGCGCTGTGTTGATCGCTATTCGGGTGCAGAAGGTGACGACTGCAGGAAATGTCTCGGCCCAATGTCGCTTGAACTCACTGACAGTGGTACGAACATCTCCGTCTCTATCTATATCCATGGAGTCCTCGAAGTCCTCCTGTTGGCTGAAGATGAAGCGTACGAGACTGTCCAGGTCCGGGAATGCCATCTGAAGTTTTTCAGAATCTGGACCAGAGACTGTGTTTGCCATACGAAACCAGTATGGATCAAGTCCTTTTCTACCTTCTTCAACGACTTCTTGTCGCTGACCACTTCCACCACTGATTGCTAGGATGTCAATCCACCGCGCCATGATGTCGTCATACGAAAGACATCGATTAGCAAAGCGAGTTGTGACATATTGTGTGGATCTGGATAGCTTTTCTGCGTTGCTGCTGCTTCCGGAGGTGGAATATTTGAGGAGTAGACGCCGGAAATTGTCGAGAACAGTAGGGTCGGAAGGCTTTGTGAAAGCGCCGAGAAGTGAAGACAGCGCTTCTTCAATGCTCACAGCTACGTCCTTCCCAGAGCCATCCTCTCTCAGGGACCGGAATAACCACTCCAGCAGTCTCAATGTTGGCTCAAGGAGCAAGTTTTCGGGCGCAGCTTTTGCGAGTAATCCTATAGTCTCATACGCATATCCGCGCAACTCCATATCTTGGTCCCGATCTGGTGTTGGCCATCCTTGGTCTTCGATGAAAGCCCGGAGATTTCCCACAAGACCTTCCGCAATGTTTGACAAATTGCTCACTGATCCACGTCGTGCAACAAAGTTGACAAGAGAGAATATGGCAGAGCGAAACTTGGACGCCTCTCTCCCAGCATTTGTTCGCCCACTCGGTGCTGTCTCGATGGAGAGTAGACCATCTTCGACAATCTTGGCAATCTCTTTGGGATAGGCTGTACAGGCTACGGATTTGGATAAAAGATTGAGAATACGGATGCGCAGTGGCACCTTCACAGGTAACGCTCCCTCAGCAGCAGTCCTTTATTGTGTCAGATTCGGTCGTTGATGTTGCAAGTATGGTGATATGCGAGAATGGATGTAACTCACGACCCAAAGTAAATATTCAACAAGCATTCCACAAACTTGGTGTCCTCAAGGTCCTTTGTAAGTGACACTCGTTTCAAAATGTCGTCACCGATTTCAGAAACCCTTGAATTGGTATCGGCGGAGGCATACAATGCGGGCAGAAACTTTTCTTCGCTTGTAAACATGCCACTGGCGAGGAATTTCGAAACTAGAGCTTTGGTTTCTACCAGATTCAAGCCGGCGTCTGCGCTGGGATCCCAAGCATCGGGTTTCCCCTGCAATGTGAGGAATTTGTAATCATCAGTGCTGAGTCCATGGCATCTTGGTGGGCTCCCGGCCTCAGAGCTTCCTTGACGTGTGACTGTGAGCAGAAGGAGTTTGCCGAACCAGTGCGAAAGGAATTCGGCGTCATCATTTTCTATGCCAAGGCTTGATCGCAATTCATCATCCTCTTTGCTGCCTCGCGGGGGAAGTTTGAAGTGGTTCAGGAGACGTAAAATCAAATGGAAAAGCTGAGATGCATGCTGTGGAGACTTGGTGTAGTCCGTAGCAATACCATGGATCAAGATGGGGAGCAGTTCAAGTCGATCAGATACACTCAAACGTGATATCCCTTGTTGGATATACAGAATATCAAAATGCCGTATCAGCGGCACATTTGCATTGTCCTTGAACTGCTTCAACAGTGCGGCAACTGGAAGTTTGATATCCCTGGAAAACATCAATTTGAGCTTCACCATGATAGTAAGGAATGGCATACGGTGACTTGATACGGGTGTTGATGTGTTGACATATAGATATGACCTAAAGAAAAAGCCGCGATTAGCGGTGTTCAGGAAGAAAGGACTTGGAGAAAGAAGAGGAAAGGGGTGTCTGGATATATGGAAGTTTTACCTTGTTCCTCACGGCCACATACTCGGAGCTCAGCTTGAGCAGGAGAGGGGCAAGATACACCTTGAGGAGATCTTGGAGCTTCTTGTCCGTTTCCGCTAGGGCTATGCGCATCTCCACCTTGCCGACAAGGGCAAGCTCCTTAGCCTCCATTTTGGAGGTCGGGGTATCGGATTGCTGTGAGGGTTGACAACAGAGCCGCGCAGTCTCCCGAATATATCAAGCATGTGCCACAGGCAGATGGCGATGGCGTGGCGCGGGAGCTGTTGGCTCGCAAGTCCGCAATCAGCGGTCCCGGACAGGCCCCGACGCTGAGAAATCGGATTCCGGACCAATGATGGCGGCTTGTAATGGCCCCGACCGTGTCGCTCGCCACGATTGCCTTCCTTGTGCTTCTGTGCGGCTCTCTCACGTGTGCAGGCTGCTCTGCAGTCGGTGGTCGGGAGAACGTAGAACCGGGAGCGGATGCACAGACCACCTGGGGAGTGACGCAGGGCTTCATCTGCCTGGGCGGCGGCCTCGAACAAACCGCTTCGACCAGATTCTGCACGGATTGCCTTCAGCTCGCTGCCTGCCGCGCTCTGCACCCTTTACTCGATACCCGGGTCTCTTCTTTTCCTCGCCCACCCCTCTGTGTTTGCGTTCCACTCTCCAACCGCCACCACCACCCGGATTTTGCGTCACCAAAAGTCCGACTCGCGCACCATCACCACCACACAGTGCAGCCAGATTCACTGTTTGGCACCTGCAATCGCGGCCTGCTAGGTCACCAGCCTTGGCCCTCCCGCCCGTGCACCGTGGACGCACTTTTGCTTTCAGCACACACACCCTATCATAGCGCGACGCCCTCCTGCCGTTCATGGGGATATAAAGTACCCCACGCACCTTCCACACGACCAACGTCCGCCACACAACCCACCACCGCGTCGACCCTGCTCAGCAACCCAACACCGCCATCATGGAGGAGGACATCCTCAACTTCGTCAGCATTACCTCGTGCGACCCCCAGAAGGCGGCTCAGTATTTGAGCCTTACCGACAACAACCTCGAGCAAGCCATCCAGCTGTTCTTTGACAGCCCGAACCTGGACTTTGGCGATGCCCCCACAGCAAGCGCAAATGCCCCATCCGCCAGCGCTGCACACAACCCTATAACTATCGACTCTGATGAGGAGATGTCTGATGTGGACGGCGGCATCCCGCCTGCCCGACAGGCGGCTGTGGAGGACGATGAGGCGATGGCGCGACGACTGCAGGAAGAGATGTACGGTGGCACCAATCTTGAGCAAGATGTGCGGGCACCAATGGCCCGGACAACCGAGACCCTGGTTGGCCCAAATTCAAACTGGTCGGCTCAAGATGATGATCTCGAGGCCATGGTACAAGAACAACTAGCTCGTCGACGTGCTCCAGGTAAGCCGCCATATTCGAGTCTTTACACACATGCAGCTAATCAGGAACTTCAAGGCCGGCCTGGAATCTTCAACCAGCGAACGGTTCAGACCTCGGTATGGGAGGAAACTGGCGATAGCACCGCACGCCGCCAGCAGCTTGCAACAGCTACTGGAGGGGCTTCCGAATCCTCTTCAAAGTCTAATCGGCTCGCGGAGATGTACAGGCCGCCTTTCGAGATCATGTATCAGCAGTCGTGGGATAAAGCGAGAGACGAGGGTAAGGAGGAAGAGAAGTGGCTTCTCGTGAACATACAAGATCCTGCCATCTTCGACTGCCAGATCCTCAACCGGGACATCTGGAAGAATGCAGAAATCAAGGCAACCGTGAAGGAGAATTTCCTTTTCATGCAGTATGCCAAGGACGATCCGCGAGGCCAGCAGTACGTCAACTACTACTTCCACACCCGCGAGAGTCAAGATGCGTACCCGCACATCGCCATTGTGGATCCTCGCACTGGGGAGCAGATGAAGACGTGGTCTGGTCCCCCTGTGCCAGCGCCAATCGAGTTTCACGCACAACTCCACGAGTTCCTGGACCGCTACAGTTTGAAGGCGAATGCAAAGAACCCCGTTGCTACGCGGAAACCAGAGCGTAAGAAGCTCGACGTCGACCGCATGACAGAAGAAGAAATGCTAGAGATGGCTCTTCAAAATAGCTTGACTAATGCTTCTGGTCCCAAAGACGATGATCCCGACACCCTTACAAAGGACTCGGGCTTGGGTGCTAAGGGGAAAGAGAAGGTCCAGGAGGCTCCTCCTGAGGAGGAATCTGAAGCTAATGGTTCGGCAAACTCCCCTTTCACCCATATCTCTTCTTCCAATCCACACACCGAGCCAGCGGCCGGCCCAGCAACTACTCGCATTCAGTTCCGATCCCCTGATGGCAAACGAATCGTGCGCCGCTTCAATGTATCTGACCCGGTCAGGACGCTCTACGAGTGGCTCAAGGCCGAGCCATGGGAGGGCAAAGAAGGCATCGAATTCGAGATTATCTACCTCCAGAAGAATCTCATCGAGAGCCTGGACGATAGCATTGAGGCAGCAGGTCTGAAGAACGGCAGCGTCATGATTGAGTTTGTCGAGTAGACGGTAACTTTCTCTCGCATACATTCGGCGTTTGGGCTACGACATCACGTTAATGGATGGATGGATGGATGGGGCCGGCTCTAATATTCTTTACCTGGTACATAAGCGTGGGGGTAGTGACATATGGTGCTAAGGCACATGGATGGTCGCGGGGTTATTGGGGGTTTAGAGTCCTTAGACTAGGCGAGTTTTTTTCAATGGGGCCTGTGGTGGTTGAACATACCCGCTATGCTGTTTGGGGCAGAGGGGTTGAAGGGAATGAGAATGCTAGATGCATGCGGTAATTAAATTATTTCAGCTTCGATGTTGTGGGATGTGGTTTGTTGAACACGTGAGGAGCAGTGTGATGAATTGATTCTGTCTATCTACGTATGTAAGCGTGCCCTCTATGGGCAGCGTGCATAGCAGATATATTTGTTAGATCGTTTGAAGATTGAACAGTGGCGAGAAGAACAAACAGAGTGACAGTTGATCGCACATGGGATGAAAGTGGTTGCAAACAAACACCATGGCCGTTCATGCTCTTCTCAATACACTTCAGTTCTACCCCCAAGGCCAGGACCCTTAGTCCATCTCCTCAAAAGCTCACCTTGCAACAAACAGCACCTAAATAGTACGTAAAGTTACTGGTAACACTCCTCTTCGCACCTAGCGCGATACCCGAGCCAAGAACCCCGAGAGGTGATTGTATATCCCCCCTTTCTTAGAAGACGAGCGTAGACCTTCCCACTGCGTGTTCTTGTGGGCGTCCAAGCTCTGGAAATGTATCTCCCCTTGGCCGACCGATTACAAGATTGCTGGCATTGTGCTCGAATATGCGTTTGACGGTCTTCGCGGGTTTGATTGTATTTTCGTGGCTGGATGGGGGTGTCTTGATGTTGGATTTATCCACGACGTAGGCGTTTCTGCTGGCGATATTTTGCGACAGCGATTTGGCCGAGAGAGCGTATAGTGGAGGGTCAGAGGGAGAAGAGGAAGATGTACTTGGGCGAGAGATGGGAGGAGTTCGAGATGGTGAGGTACAATGTGGCGATAGAATGCAATTCATCTGCAACCCTCGTGGAGGATTATCGGAAGGATGCCTAGGGATAACATCTTGAGACGGTGCATCGGTGAGGAAGTTTCTCATTTTGAAAATGGGGGAAGAGGTGGAGAGAAGGTATCAGGATTGTTGCTTGAGGGTAGGAAGTGATCTGGGATGAGGAAGGGAATGATAAGAGCTGTTGTAAATCCAATGGGCGTTTGAAGAGTACGTTCCTACATTTTTACGTCGGAGCTGCATTTGGCGTCTGTCGTATCCTGATTGGGACGAATAATGTCGTGACAAAGGACTTGACGGATCTGCGCTCTTTCATGGTCAACGCTGATTCGTGGGGCGAGGAACAATATCATCGGCCCCTTGAAAACCGCTCGGTGGTGGGTGATGGTGGGTTTGGAAGTAGGTAAAGGAGGGTGTATAGTGTTGTCTGGGGAAGGGGTTGTCGGTGTCCACCATGCTGGAGTCTATAGTAGGGACAGTCTGCAGATTGGCAAAGAAAGCAAGATAATGTGAAATACTCGACGCGGAAAAATATTGCGTAGATCACTGCGAACATTGTACTATGCAGCGAATGCGGTTTGAATTTCTTCGTACTGGTTGTTGCATTTGATGCGTAGAGCTTTCTGGAAGGGACCATCACAAGCGAGGAATGGTGTTGAGAACTCAAGTGCTGACCTCAACTCCAAAATTCTGTACAGCAACCACCTCCAAAAAACCTCTTCCCCTCCTCAACCAAAGCACAACATCCCTTCATCTCCACAGTGTTTCTACCATCTCCATCCCCTTCCCATGACCAATCCATCTCCACGCCAACCCCTCCTAGTCCTCTATTCACACGGCCGCAACCCCCCCTTAAACCCACCCCCAGACCTCAAATACGACCTCCGCAACATTCCGAATCCGCCAAAGGCACTTCGGGATGTGAGTGATGGGCGCTCGAAGAGGTTGAGGGAGCACTTGCTTTCGGAGGAAAAGTTTGTGAGAAGGTTGGAGGAGGTGGAAAGGGAGGTTCTGGAGGCTATGAGAAGGAAGATTGAGAAGTTTGAGGGGGTGGGGAAGGAAGGGGGAGATGTTGAAGGATTAAAAGATTTGGATGACGAGGGACATGGAAAAGATGGAGAAGAGGAAGATGAAGATGTCGATGACGAAGACCAAGA
This sequence comes from Amniculicola lignicola CBS 123094, assembly GCA_010015725.1. NCBI lineage: Eukaryota > Fungi > Ascomycota > Dothideomycetes > Pleosporales > Amniculicolaceae > Amniculicola > Amniculicola lignicola. Next base: position 185,876 of record ML977629.1, on the reverse strand, counting down.
CTCAGAATCCTCAATCCCCAAGGTCGTGCTCAGAGTAGGCTGTAATTGTGCGCTTGGCCACCACCGCTCCGTTGCTTTTGTTACTGAACTTTCCCTCTTACCTTGGCCCAAAGATTGGGAGGTCCAAATCATTCATCGAGATCTAGACAAAAAGCGTTCAGGGGGTGCGAGAGGAAGTCACAAGGCTGCTGCAAGAGATAAAATGAGGAGGAGAGACGATGCCCTGCATGACGGGTTCTGAGCGTTGTCACGTGTAGAAATAATGGTTATGAATACCGAATTGAGGACGGAAGGCTTCCCGCTGCGCAGTTCTTTTCTTCAAAAGGAAAGGGCAGAGTTGTGCGAGATGTGTGAATGATAGGACACGAAACAGTCCGATGCTAGCTGAACCTCCGGATTCTGAGGCTTCCGAAGGGTTGCTGAAGATGCAGGCAGGCTCTCATAAGGCGAACTCCGAATATGCATTCATATCGCAGCCCTTCGATCAACCTATCTCGAACCGGACAAGTCCGTCCATTCCTGCGCCCAACGCCTTTCTTTTTGCGCGATTTGGAATGAGTACGTCATGGCGCAAAAAGAGGTGGAACGTTGGTGGATGTAGGCAGTGGTTAGAGAGGTCCACCAACTGTGACAGGAGAAAGCATCTTGCATTTGGTGAAGGGTTGTCGAGCTCCTTCCGTCGACTATCTCGCACAGACTCCAGGTAGTACTATCCACTCGTTACTGGAACAATCCATTGGTCGGCGCGAGGGAGGTACCAATACCTTGTATCCTCCACTCGGAATCATAGCCTGAAGCGAAGCTTGGTCGCTTGTCTGTACTGTATCATAGCCATACTTTTATCTTCGCCACCTGGGCAATACCCTCCACCACAGCCACTATATTGGCTGAAGGCTCTATCTCAAGGGCACCACCCATGATCAACCCTAAAAAAAAACTACCCATCGCCGCCTGCCAACCGAATCCTCTGGCCTTGGATAGATACTTTTCACCTGACACTCCGAGAGACGCCGTACACGTACCGCTCGCTCGCTTCCCAAAGACCGGGAAACACCTGGCTACACAACCAACACGGATGCTCCCCCATCCACTAAATAGCCCCTCCTCTTTACACATTTGGGTTTTTCCTTCTTCTTTAGTCTTGTCGATCAAATCCCTCACCAAACCTCAAACACAAACACAAAACTCGGCGGTGTGAAGTCACATCATAGCCCTGCATATTGTTTCAACGGTTGTTTTGCAGTGCTGCAACACATCACATCACACATTACTTACAGATGCCCTGCCTGACCTAGGATTAAGATGATTCTTGATCACGGCTGGCGAGTCATGGGCTGGCTAACGCTCTGGAGAATAGTGTGAGGAGAAAAAGCACTGCATGTTGCGAATTTAATCTCCGCTATGAGGGGACTAACGGGGTTGAGTTAGAGATGAGAGAGCGAAGGCGGAGGATCTTCAACACAACACGTGCAACGAATTAGGGTGGGATGCTAAAAAAGCTCCTCTATCAAGAGATTCATGGAGAAGGTGTTGATAGAACTGTTGAACTTGGTGTATCAAACTTCCATTCCTGTTCAACTTGGGCACGCATTTGCTTCTCTTCACCAACGTGGTTGCCTCTTCGCCCCATCCCAATTCCCCATCACCGAGCAAACCAATACTCACCATCCCTGCACGCACAGTACCGACACCAACACCGATCCAATAACTGCCCCCTCGCGTACTTACTCACTATGCTAGCATCTATCCAGATCCCTGCACATATGTATACTCTTCACACTTACCTACACACAGACATACGTACCGTGCCCTTCCTACCGACTTCCGAATTCATACAAACGTCAGAGGGACCTATGTATGTATGTATGTACCTTTCCATTAGCCTTGTCTTTCCTTGCCTGCCTCGTAGCCTGCTGTGCTGTGCTGTCCTGCACATACGTATCTTGTTTACCCAATTTATCCCGTTCTCAAGCGCGCATGTTACTCTCGGCTCAGTCCTTTCTATTGGCCATGGCGAACCTGCGAACCGGCGTTCAAAGGCGCCTCCACAATTCCCTTCCCTTCCACTCAACCACCGCATGCCCATCAACCCATCAACCCATCCCAATTCCATGCCCTCTCCCACCCATATCCTCTCATTCCCTACCATTATCCCTCCCCATCTCCCTGTTCGCCACGTACCATTTCAACCCTCATCCAGTCATGCAACCGCCACCCGTTCCCAAATGGCCCAAGCTCGCGCGCCACTTCGCCCTGTCACGCCGCCCACCGGGCGCTTAACCATAGGCTCGGAGTCGCGCTTACGACACCAGCTGTACGTCGATCCCTGTTGCGGCGTTGATATGCTGGTCGCTTTTTTCGCCCTTGAGGCGAGGCGGGTGTGTGATTGGTGGGCTAGTGGGCGGGAGCGGAGAATGGGTACGGGGGTTTGGGACGGTGCACGGTTCTGGTCTTTGAGAGTTTGTTGGGGGGAATTGAGAGTACATGAAATGGATGGGGGAGTGGAATGGTACTCGTAATGGAAGAGAGGTTTGGAGCGTACTTGGGTAGAGATACGTTGGTGGGTGGGTGTCATACCGGTCTCTCCATCTGGATTGATCAATCTATGTACAGCAAGGAAGCCTAGGTACTCCCACTACTACTACCTACCTCATACCCTCACCAACCGGTCAAAGTGGACCCCCCCAATACCCACCGGCACCACCACCTACCCCCCGTCCCAAGTCCACCTTCCAAGTTCCATTCTTCAAAGTCCGTATCTAACCTCTTCTCTTCCCCGCCGATCCCCCCCTCGTGACTTCCCCTCCCTTCCTGATTGGAAGTGGCGCCTAAACAACCCTCAAACCTCAGCACTAACAACGCGTAGTGGTGTGCTCGAGGCTTAAAAGCTGGTTACCCGATTCCGAGCGAGTGTTTGGTGCAAGGGAGAGGCGTGCGGAAGGCTTTGACTGCCGTTTTACAATACAATAGACATATCAATACTGATATCTATTCTCCAAGTTGTGCATGTGATGGAATCTGGGTGGTGATAGACACTCGTGCGAATCCCGTGAGAATGCTTTGCGCCATATCAGTCGGAGTATAGGGTACTTACTGGCTGGGCTGGAGCATCGAACCCCGCAAACGGAAACCCTCCCAGTTTTACGTTTGTTTGTCGGTCTGTGATGCCGTCCGTGTTGCGAATAATTCTGGGGTAGAACGGACAGTTGGGTCCTAGAGTAAACTCTGCGTAGTTGGTACGGTACTATCACACAGGGTTGTCATAACATAGGCATAACCTTCGATTTGAACAAGTATCTTCTCAAATAATATGATATAGGAAGGTTAGATATCTCCGTTACCTATCGATCTCCTTAGAGACCCAGATCTCCACACGCAAGCTCATATCATGCGCTCGGAGTCCGCGAGCCAATCAACCTCTTCCCTTGCCCCATGCTCCAGTCCCGCGAAGCGCCATTCCAATTCCCAGGACCCAGACACCTTCCCAGTCGCCCGTCCAGTCCACAGAGCGCTCCCGCAATCCTTCCCACAACCCCAATCCAACCAGCCCATCCCATCCCATCCATACCCCATCGCAACCCAATCAACCAGGGAGATAGAAACCCTCTCCCCTCCAGCACAAAACCTCCATAAAACCTCCAAGCGCCCGGCACCCAGAAAGAAGAGGTATCCGCAAACCCTTAGCAAAGCCCTAATCCATAATTTCAAAACATGAAGCAAAAAAGAAGAGCCCCCAGATCCAGAATTTTCCGCACCAAACAAAGTGGTATGTCGTGAGAAGCAGTGCGCGTCAAAGTTCGTTCCTCTAAATAATAAAGGCCTTAAGCTCAAAACATAGGAAATAAGGTGTGTTGGTAGGTTGGTGGCTGTGGCCATGGGCGGCGTAGTAGTTAGAGTCGCCCAGAATGGGATAGTACGTTGCGTGCGTGGTGGATAGGTAACGAGCGATGCGATCGAGTCGCCTGGACCCGGAGGGCGGTAGGGTGTGGAACAATCAGGATCCAGAGTCAAACAAAGCGATGCATAGATCGATTGGAACAAGGTCGCAGGTGTTGCGCAGCGGTAAGAGGGAAGCGCCGTGGTAATATGTACGGCGCCAAATGCGACCCAAACAAAAGTCTCGGTCATAAAGTCGTACAAGGCGGTTGGGTAACCGCCGTGCTCGAGGCGTCAGCTGGAAATGGACATGTGCGTAACTCCGGAGTGTTTACTCGATCTTTCTCCGCTTTCCGCGAGGCGCGGGGTCGATTTGCGGGAAGTTGGGCGCCTTCTGGTCCACGGGCGTGTTGGTGTAAGTCACGGTTCGCGTCACCACTTCGCGCACGCTGACGCGCCGTGAGCGACCGGTCTTCTTTTCCAGGTCCCATGTCTTTGGCGAGACGGCGGAGTATGGCGAGTTGAGAGAGTGTGCGCTGCTGGGTGACCGTATTGTGGCAGGTGAGTAGGGTGATTGGGGGATGTAGAGGCGGGGTGTGCGCGCCGACTGTGGCCGCTGGAAGGGTGATGGCGGGGGGATAGTCACGGTGTCGACCTTGGCTAGTGGGGCAGTCTTGGGCGGCTCCTGCTTTGCGTTGTCGCAGTTGCAGCAGCTGCTTGCTCTTGAGGAGGCCGGCGTGCTCTCGGACGACTTTTCTGCAGGCGCAGAGGTGGCCGTGAAGGAGCCGCCGGAAGCCGACGAGGTGACAGAGGCCATGGAGGTCGGACGGTTGGCTTCAAAGACAAACTTGGTGCTGGTTCCGGTGGGCAGTGGGCTCATCAGGGCGGGCGACAGCGTCTTGAGGAAGTCCAGGTAGGCCGACGGCGGGGTGATGGGCGTCTTCAGCGACTCCTCGCGCTTGATGAAGGTCGGCGTCGAAGCCGAATGGATCATGGGGGACCGGAGCTCCGAGGGATAGGTGGCCGACAGCGGCGTCTTGAGCGTCGACAGCGTCGGCTTGCGGTCGGTGGTGGCCATGGTGGTGAGTATGCCGTGTTCTAAGCGAAAGACTCGGGATACTGCTGCTGCTGCTGGGGAGCGGCGGGGACGGGTGAGCGAGGGCGGGCTGGCGGTGCCTGCGTCCACGAGAGTGAGGCCGGTGCGAGAGACAAAGGTCGGCGGACAGACAGAGGTACTTTTTGGCCGGGCCCGCAGACTGTTTATTTGGCGTACTGAGGCTAGCTTGACGCGGTGGGCTGTTGGTGGTGGCCGCTCGATGGGTCCGCAGTCGAAGTTCCGCCTGCTAAAAATACGTAGGCGCGTACAGGCTGTCGGTGCTGTCGCTGCCGCTGCGGGGCGAATCAGGAGCGCCTCGCTCGAAGCGCCGGGACGGGGGGCTGGTGGTCGGTGCCCTTCACCACAGTGCTGCTGCTGCGTCGGCGGGCGCGTGCAATTGGCTGCGCGCTGCTGAAACGAAGATGTGATCTGTCTGGAGCCCTTGCAGCCCTCGACTCTCCAGGCCGCCGTGCTGGCCGGCTGATTGGCCGCTGGGCCTCCGGATGTTTGGTGCTGGCGGTGCGGGCGGGAGGCTGCGAGAAGACACGAGCCAAGATGAACCAGAGCTGCTGCGTGCAGAGCTCCAGGGCGGGCCTCAGCTTGTTCAATCTGTGACCGGCAAGAAGAACGTGAGACACGCTGACGGGACGAAACGAGTGTGTCAGAAACAGGAGAGGGAACGAGTCGTGCGCGGATGCAACAGAGCTGGAGTATGTACAGTAGATCGACTAGACTGTAGCAATGGCAGCGGTATTGCTCTGGGACGCTTGTGCCGTGGCCTTGCGGACTGCTCGGTCGCTTTATGCTGCGTGGAGCCGCTGTGTATTTTCTAGATGCGTAGCCCTTCTCGCGCGCTTCCACCTCAAACCAGCAGATGTCGAGCAGTCCCCCCGTTGGATGTCTTTCTTGGGATACTGTGGTTCGTTGTCTGCCCGCGCGCGCCTCACCACACCGAGCGCTTGGCCCAGGCTGTGCGAAGGCAGCGGCTCAACTCATCCTCACACGCCCATCTCGCCGTCGCTGAAACCCAAATTACCAGCGCTTATTTGTTCCCCGTCCCCGTCCACTGTCTGCTCGTGGAGAGGGCGCCGGGTGAGGCGTCGTACTGTTTTAGAAACTTCCACGCCGTGACTTGCCTCCATCCAGCTCCTAGTACCGCGAGAGTCTGGGGGCCCAATGACTGCCAGATCGTGCATGCAAGATGAGCCCTCGCGGCAGCCCTGCAGAAAAAGAAGGAGAATAAACGCTGCATGCAAATCGCACTCGCAGCGTCGACCTATGTATAGCAAACGCCCCGTCGAGAGGATAACCTGAAACGGAAATGCATAGACGCTCTCAACTCACGAGAGAAGACAACCTCAGGTCCTGACATGCCTCATCCTCTCGGAAGGATTGCACCGCATCGCCAACTGTGATGGTAGGATTCTGGACCAGCGGCGACGCTGCATCATCCATCGCGAGGTGGCAAGTGTGTTCTCCAAAATAGACTCTGCCGTCGAAACGCCGTGTCTTAGAAAGAGTGACAAACGGCTCTTGGTTGCGCTCCGCAGTGTACTGGTCTACACAGACCATTTGACACCTGCGGCACGGCCCTAGCATCTCAAAGTACTGTTCACCGATCAGCACATAGCGCCAGTCGTCCTCCGAATATGGCTCCTCGGCCCCAGGCGGGTAGTCTGGATTCTGAGCAATTACAATATTGGCTCTGAATACCTCAGCTTGCGCCGCCTTGCCGCCCTCTGCTTTGATGAGTTCGTTGAGACGGTTGAGGCTGGACCTCGAAATAGTTAGAATGGGGCTTTCATTCGACAGCAGAATGGGCTTCGAAACGGCGCTGCCCGGCGCCTGTGGTCTTGCATCTGGGAAAGCGCCGGGTATCTGTGCTATTTTTGACCTCTGATACTTGTGTAGATGCGCTTTGGAATGTCTTGACGATGTCGTCCCGCTACCGGTAGCAGGGAACCGGGCAAGATGGCACGCCACTCCCAGCGCCTGGGTGAAGAAGTCTGATATCTCGCTTGACTGGTATGTCTTGATCTGAACAGACTCTCCGCAGACTTTGGCAGCTGTCTCGCGGTACACTGCCTCGTCTGAAAACATACGTGGGTCGGCGGAGAGGGGCAAAGTGATCTCATGCTTCGCAGTGGCATCTCGCACTGAGCCAACCAGCTGCACACGAAGAACGCCCTTCTCAAGGTCAATACTTGGTCGAATGAGCGCCATTTTTGGATAGCGCTTCTGGCTGAGTGCTGCCCCCGTGCCTTGATGGACGAGGCACCATTCGCGATCCCATGCAAGCCCCTCTCTGCGCACTTCCCACGCCGTTCCAGGCGGCACGCTCCAGGCGGCACAACTTTTGATGGGATACACGGATAGACTCTCCACGTGCAATCGGCTTGGTGTTGGTGGCTCTTCCTGGACGAGTGATATCGAGAGTGGGGCATCTGGCACAGCAGTCTGCACGAAGAATTCTTGGATAAAATTGACGAATGAGAGAACGTCTTTGAGTGTACTCATCGCTCCAACACTGGCTCGAATCATGCCAGTGGGCTTCCCACGAATGATATCATTATCGTTGCCGCACCGCTGCCCCGCCGAAAAGTTCTCTCGCATCTCCCACGGCGCCAACCCAAGTGACGACGCAACGCCGCCCGGGTTGCAGAGACCCCCTGTCCGGAGCTGGAAGTTCTTCACCGCCGCGAGCTTCTCGACTTCTGCGTTGCTGACCCAGCCTCCAAGGTGGTTACAGAGATTGAAGGCTACAATGGGACCCTGCGTATGAGTGTCGCCATATATGGCCATTGCGTCCTTGTAGATTTCGCAGGTGGGGATACTGTTTCCGTGCCGTAAAGAAGACAACTCTTCGTACAACTTGGTTGACAGAAAAGCAGTGTGCTTAGACACACAGTCGAGGGAACCGAAGAGCTCCCTATGGACCGTGATAGCCGAATCCAAAGCCATGATACTGTGGATTGGCAGTGTTCCATCCTCTAACTTTTCGTGCACTGACTCCAACTTCTTCGCGTGCCACTGCTCCTTCATGCAGACGACCATCTCGACTGTTCCTCCGCCAAAGTAGCGGCGCTTATCAAAGACGACACCAGACAGCTTTCTAACAATCAACGCCCCGAGATCCGGAAAGCCGAACATCTTGTACAAGCTGAGCACTGTAAAATCTGGGGCGTGCGCGGCATTTCCAAGATCCAGGGGCGAGGTCGACACCAATGCGGCGGCATCTAACAACGTGTACACGGCACCGTTTTTGCTCAAACGAATACGCTGTGCCCAATCTAATGGGAGGCGGCGTCCGTTCATGTTGGATTGCGCGGGATATGCAAAAAGCTTGTGGGAATGGTCTCCAACGTCAGGCTCCTCTATCCACTTGGTGACCTCCACGTCTGACGTAAAGCAATGGTGTTGTAAGGCTGTCTCGCGCACACCGATCAGGCTGGTATGCGAGTCGCGATGATATCCATACCAGAAGCCCCCCTCTTGATCCTTGAAAGCATCCATGACCAACTTGATGCCTGCCGTGGCGTTGGCAACAAAGACCACGTCGAAATCCTCTGGGTCAGCGTTGAAAAGCCCAAGAAGGCGCAAGCGGACATCTTCGATCCGCCGAGTTGTCAACTGCGAGGCGTTCGAGGCAGAATGCGGGTTACCGTACAGGTTGGAAATCATATCCGCAGAGAAGCGTTCGATGAGCGACTTGGCGTAGAGTGTGGTTCCGGCGTGGTCGAGATACGTAGTATCTTGAGAATGGTCAGCTATTCCCTCTTATTGCCCATACAAACAACTCACCATGCAACATAGGATACTCTCGGCGGCGGAGCTCTTCAATAGCCCCGTCATATCTGATACATTCGTCTTCCTGCATGATGATGACCAAGGTACCCGGTTGTCCTGTTCCAGTATCTACCCACAGTCTCGTAGAGGAGTGAAGCAGAAGCGGAAAGCGCGTCCCATTTGAAGTTCAAGAGCTTGAATGTTTGCGAAAGTGGGGGATGGCGAATGAGTGGAGTCGGGAGTGATACGGTGAGCTCCGATCGCCGCGAAAAGCACGGGACTTAACGAATGGAGGCAGCCGACCGATCTGCGACGTGACCGACGATGTGTTCGGGACGAGCAAAGGGCTTTTTTGTGTCAAGAGCTGTGCTCCTGCCAGGGTGGTCGTCGTGGACAGACAGTCGTGTTTCTGTGAGGTTCAAAGCGTGGGGTGGGGACTGGCCAATCATGTTTCGCGTAACATCTGCTGGTGATGTCGTTCACTCATCGTCACAACATCGCAACACACCTGCATTGACAGGAGAAGGCCACTCCTCCGTATTGACCTATCCAGGCATATTCCATAAGTGACCGCCATAGCTGGTACTCATAATGAGCATCCTACAAATATGCCACCGATATTAACTCCCCTCTCGACGACACCCCGAACATATACAAATCCTTCGCCATTGAGAATAACGCCTAGAGATCCTACAATATATTACACCTCATGTCATTCCATCCAAGACCGAGTATTCGACGTAAGGAAACGTAAGAGAATGCAATCGTCGGCGCACGGTTCATATCGACACGAACATGGAAACTGGGGCTCAACGCCTCAGTCCTTGACCATGAGCTGAACATTGATCGGAAGACCGAAGATACGGCCGCCACCTGTGACACGGATTTCGTGCTCAAGACGTCGGACGGCCATTTTTGCGGAAGCCCTCGAATTCATATTGACATGCGCGACCTGCGTTCGGGTCTGAGGATCCTGGTGGATGAAAGTTTAATAAAATATTTAGGTAGTTGACAGACGTTTGTGTATAGATACTTACGCGCTTAGACAGAAGCTTCATGTGACGGCTATTTTATCAGGTCAGTCAGTTTTTTCATGTCGACCGGCCTGAAGTGCGATGCTACTTACATGCTGAAGTAGCCGAACAAATCCATCACATCCTCCTCGTCTGCGCCCGCAGCAATGTTGGTGACTATAACAGTGCTACCATTCTCCAACTTCGCATACTCTTCCCAGGCAGTGGCCTGTTCATCCTCGATTTGCTCTGAGCGTGCCGCAATATATTCAACCAGGGTATCGGGGGCCTCAGCAAGGGCCTCAGCCTTGCTATGAGTGACCTTGGTGGGTAGACCTTTGGTGGGCATGGCCTTGGTGAGGGTTGACTTCTCAGCAGCTTTACCGCCAATATGAAAGGCAGCCTCCATTTCCAGGCGGAGGCGCTCAAAGTCATCGAAGCTACCCTGGCCCCTAGCGCGATGCTTGCCTGACTCCAACTCTCCCAAAACCACGGCGGGATCCTCAAAGCTCGCTGCTGTGCTCTCTTGGTGGGGCTTTTTGGGGCCCTGAAGGTTGCTCTGGCCAACATTAGGGTACTTGCTAGACTCGAGCTCCCTCAATGTCGCGACGGGATCCTCGAGACTTGCTGTCATGCTCTCCTGGTGGAGTTTCTTGAAGTCTTGCAGGCTGCTCTGGCCAATGCGGGGGTGCTTGTTCTGCTCAAGCTCCCTTAGCATCGCCGCGGGGTCCTCAAAGCTGGCAGGCATGTCCTGATCGTTCAAGCGAAGAGCTGGCATAGGCGGTACGATGCTCGTATTGGGTAAGTTGTCTGGCCATCACCGGACACGTTAGTAACCTTTGCAACCAGAGAGAGTGAGTTAGTTAGCACGATACCGGGTGAGTTGGCGCTCGGCTTGAAGCCTTCTTCGAGAAGCGTTAAGGCGGAGACCGGGGCAGACTGGCTTCTGCCAGGAGCGGGGCCGGATGTAGAGATTTGAGCCAACGTGGTCGTAGATGCGGGTGAAGCCGGGAGGTTCCCACGCGCAGAGAGTGGTGAACCTGGCGTGGTCTCGCGAGACTTGCGTCGCAGATCCGAGTTCCGACGCCTCGAAATAGACGCGAGAGAGTCTGCAATAGCAGAACGTTGGTCCTGGAGGGTGACCGCCTGCTTGTCATTTGTGCTCATAGCCATGACGACAGAGCAGCGGCGGCGAAGGCGGCGGTGGTGTCAACATCGGGCTGAACGTCCAAGCAATCACTGATACTCACTTTACTGGAAGGAGGCGCTTTTACGCGAAGAGGGGCTGCAAACGTTGACGTGCGATCCGGGGCCACAGGGAGCGGGGTGTGAGGGGAACGGCACGCGTTGTGTGGTGGAGGGGGAAGGCAGTGTCGTCGTTGTGGCCGTCAGTTTAAACTACTTGGCGCTAGGGCCGCCACGGCAACAGCGCAACAGCGCCCGCACGTGGCAGCAGTCTTGGGACAGTCTTGGAACTAGTTAAGTGATCCATGCCCGGGTGGATGGGTGGTTCTTGCTTGGGTCCAGGCATGGAAGGTTTGGTACTTGGTGACCTGGGGGATAACCGTATCAGGAGACAGCAGAAAGCAGTGGCCAGTAGTATTAAGTATGAAGAGCAAGAACAAGCTCAGGATAGACAAAAGGGCCTCCTCATTGTTGGCCACATGGGTTTTATGGATGTGAAAACGGGAAATGGTACCGTACAGCCACGAAAGCAGATAAAGAGGGGGAAAGCCATTTCAAGATTATCATCTCCAGTACACACCAAAAGGGACAGATTGAGCAAGAGGGAATACTTCTGAAGGCACTCAAAATGAAGGGAGATTGACCAGAAATGAGAGGTTTATTCGGAGCGGAGATGAGAATAGGAATTGAAGCCTCTCAACTGGTATCTTGATGAGGAACTACACGTCACGGCGCTCGGCCTCGTCTAGCTCTTCTTTTGCATCGATGTAGTCGGCGATCATTTCACCCTATATCCTCTCCTGCCTTGCTCTTTAACGCGCCGCATCATCCTCTCTCCGCACGTATCTCTTCGGAGCACCGTATTAAACCAAAACAGGCCAACTAACAGTAGAAACAAACAACGGAACCCCCGGATCCGCTCTACTGCTTCTTCTTCGACTTCCCTTTTTTCTCCACGGCTGCGCGATCCATATCCGCAATCTCGGCCTCCTCCTTCCTCAGCGCATACCACTGCCCAGCCTGCAGCACCAGAACGCCCACCAACACCAAGGCCAAAATTGTATTACTCGCCGCAAACACTCTCAACGTATCCTCCCTCGACACGTAGTCATCAGGCCCGGGCTCCGACCCATCAACCGACTTCTCCACATTCCCATAGATGCCCGCGGTAATGACTCTGAACCCTTTGACAATGTTGGTCAAATAGACGGTGATACCCGCCATGTAGAGCACGAGCGAAGCGCCATCGAACAGCATGTTCGCCTCAGAGGGCTTATACAATTTGGTCAGGAACCCGATGAGCCCGACGCCGATGACGATGTTGAGGATGCGCGAGATGATCGGCGGCGAAGCGAAGAGGAACTTGACATGGTTCTCCAGAATGTCGAAGTAGACATCGCGGTTGTCGGGCGAGGACCAGAGCACATTGTAGTCGTAGGGAAAGGACGAGAAGAGGATGCCCAGGAAGAAGCAGGTTGCTGTAGGTAGCTGTTAGCGGACGCCGCGACAGACACGAGACGAGGTGGGGAATATGTACGGCCGATGATCATAAACGTCGCAAAGTTGCCGACTGCCATTTTTGCGGTGGTGACGCGATGACGGGCGCGGGGACGGGCGCGGTGAAACAGGGTTCGGCGTTGACGGTTGTCGTTTGCAGGAGGATGAGCTGCGATTGAACGTGCGACGATGTTTCCAGCGTCGAAGAGGCTGACAATATTTGGCCCCGCTTATCAAGATTGGGAGTTGGGGTAGGCTGATTGCGGAAGGTGGATAGCGTTTGCTGTCGCTTTCAAGAGAAAAAATTCGTATAGGAATAAGTAAACAAGAGAAGTGGCTTGAAGTCTGTAATACCAAGTCGAAGGCCGGCTTGTTCGGTTGTTTGCATCTTCACCGGCATGATGATGTAGGCAAGGCTGAAAGGTGGAGTGCCATGTGCATCTTGGCGATTCGGACAGGGAGCCCGCCAATCATCGCGAACCCGGCACGCGACTGGATACTTGCATGTGCATCCAGATTGAGAATATAAATTGAACTCTTGTAGAATTCAGCAGGTTAAACATAGTTTTAGCAAAATGCAGAGCTAACAAACACAACAGAGAGCATTGAAATGTTCCCTGGGATCTTGCTAAAGTGTCACCGTTCCACGATATATATTCTATTACCATGAAATGTGGAAGAGACTCCAACAACTCACACTGCCATAGTTCTAGCAGGTGACGAGATAGGCGTCAAGGCCATTTCCGACAGGGTGCACTCCCTAGGCAAATGGGGTGCACCAAATACCACTATCATTAATTATGTTTATATAGGCTAGACGAGCGACTACTCTACTATATCATATTGTTCACCTACCTCAATGGGATTAGCGCTGTGCAGCAAGACGACATCCTCCCTTCTACGCTTCACTCTCACTTCTCTATTGCCGTAATCCCCATCATGAAGCTGTTCAATTGCGCGGGCGTTCCTGCCCTACTTATGCCCTTGTTGTCGGCGACGACTTCAAGTGCCCTACCGAGTTCCCAACCCCATCTAACCTGGTCCCTCAAGCCAACGAACAGCAGCCAGCAATTCCGAGGTCTCTCTCCCGTCTCAAGCCAAGTAGTCTGGGTTTCCGGTACTCGTGGCACTGTTCTACGCACCGTCGACGGAGGTTCCACATGGACCAACGTTTCTCCTTCGCTTGCCCCCGAAAACGCGACTACCTTTGAATTCCGCGACATCCAAGCCTGGTCTGCGAATGCAGCTGTAATCCTATCCATTGGCGAAGGAAACGCATCTCGTATCTACCGCACAGGCGACGGCGGGAAGAGCTGGAAACGCACGTTTCTCAATGATGAGCCGACTGCTTTCTACGATTGCCTCGCCTTTGAGAATTCGAAGCATGGCTTAGCACTGAGCGATCCCGTCAGTGGCAAATTCAGGCTTATCGAAACATGGGATGGCGGCGCGACGTGGGCTATTGTTGACTCTGCGGGCATGCCTTCCGCTTTGAGCGGCGAATTTGGGTTTGCAGCCTCGGGGACATGCATTGAGGCGGCAGCGGGACGCTGGTACATTGCCTCAGGTGGTGTCGAACCGGGTCGTATCTTTCGAAGCGATGATGGATACGAGTGGAAAGTGAGCAATAGTTCCATTGCTGGTGGGGCGGCTGCTGGCGTGTTTTCAGTGCGGTTCCATGATGCGGAGAATGGCATTGCGGTTGGAGGTGACTTCGAGAAGCCTACAGCGAACAAGGACATAGCCGCGTGGTCGAGAGATGGCGGCACATCGTGGCATAAAGCAGACAGCTTTCCTGGCGGTTATCGATCAGGTGTTTCTTGGGTTTCTGGTCGAGGAAGAAGTGCAATTGCGGTCGGACCGTCGGGGTCAGACATCACTTTCGATGGCGGCCAAAATTGGCGAGGCTTCGACAACGGGACTTTCGATACAGTGGATTGTGTGAGAGAGAACGTTTGCTGGGCTTCTGGGTCCCGAGGCAGAGTCGCGCGCCTGGATTTGGCTAGGCTGTGAATATATGGTTAACCGCATCCGTTCCGTTATTCCTGTTCCACAAGAGATATCTACGGTTCGTACTCCGTAATTACTATCTAGCTGAATACAGCGATGTAGCGTTCTGCCCAGCCCAAACAATTAACTAAACTACGATAGATATTCAGGAGCTTCCAAAATTGCTTGCTCGAACGCGCTTACTGGAATATTTTCACACGTGACCCATGAAGGAACTGAAAACGTGTGGTACAGGAATGCAGAAACTGCAACCTGAGAAACACTCTTTTTTCTTCACCACTTTTGATTGGTATTGCACTATGTCCTCCTCTGAGTTAAAGCCTATAGTTCATTATCCACCCCTCATCTTTGTACCTACGAAACCTACATTCATTTCACAGCACTATGGAAGAAAGAATAATCACCGCGGAGCAGCTCGCCCAAGCCCAGCGTTTCGGAGACTTTGTCCCAGTCTACAAGGTCGACGCAAGCACAATCGTCAAAACCGGCGACTCCGTCCGACTGGCAGAAGCTGAAGCCATGAAGCTAGTACACCAAAAGACGACCATTCCGGTGCCGAAAGTTTACAATGCCTATATCGATACCGCCACGGGCCATGCGCGAATTGTAATGGAGTTTGTTCAAGGCGACGTCCTCGCTGATGTTTGGGATAAGTTCAATGGCGACCAAAAGCAGGAAGTCCTTGCTCAACTGCGCGGCTTTCTTTCCCAGCTCCGCGAGATGAAAGGGTCGCTCATTGGATCTGTCGATGGAACAGCGTGTGAAGATCAGCTATTCTCGGACGAGCCTGGTGCATACGGACCATACCAGGACGAAGCGGCCTTTAATGAAGGTATAGTTGCCGCGCTTAAAAATACGCAAACGAGTGGTTGGGTTGATACAGTCTCAAATATGGTTCTCGCTTTGAAGGGCCACGAGATCGTGATGACCCACGGGGATCTATGTCCGAGAAACGTATTGGTCCAAGGGACGAGGGTTACTGCTATCCTGGATTGGGAGATGGCTGGCTATTATCCAGCGTATTGGGAGTACGTGAAAGCTCTCTACAGACCGGCTTGGGAAAGCAGCTGGATCAAGGACCAAGCCATAGACAAGATACTGGACTCATATCCCCTAGAGTTAGCTGTTCTCCTACATGCAAATAGTATAGGGGCTTGGTAAAAACAGAGGGAACATTATCTATTCTCTAATACCTCAGGCTATCTCAAATTAGAAGTTGGTCAGTTTGTTTCTAGCTCTCAACGCAGCTATCACCATCCGGATTGTGAGCAATTGTAGTGTTTGTACCTGTGCAGCGAGCCCACAGAAGGACCATGGGTGCCTTGTTGGGGGTTGTGTCCGAAAGGTCTTGCTGGTCAAATTTTGGTACCTGTGAGGTACCCTTGATAACACCTGCCGAGCTGGCCACTGATACTTGTTGAGATTTTAAGCGCGTCAATGCACATCCATCCATGTTGAGAACGATAAATTGGTTTTCATGATATTCAAGAGCTCGATGCAGTCCTGGTGAAAGCCAGACCTAACAAACACATCAGAGGACATTGAACGCCCAGACTTTGTTCATGAACTATCCACCAAACTCCTCACTCCCGTCATTACCATTGCACATCTAAAAGTCCTCGTCATCCATATCCAGGTCATCACCGGCTTCGATGAAGACCAGTCTCGTGCCCTCGCCAGTAGTTTGCCAAACCTATTACATGGAGTCAGTGTCATGAACTTGAGAGTGTAGGATAGTAGTGCGCTTACATCCAACAAGGCGTACTCATCGATCGCTTCCTCGAACTGATCCGCTGTAAAGCCCTTGGCCAACACTCTCTCCCTGACCCTACGGAGATCAAGCTCACCGCGAGCCCCATCACCAACAGCAGCGGCACCACTGGCCTCCATCGACTTGATGAGATGGTAGATCTTGCTGCTCGGCGTATGGTCGTCTCTCCGGTTCTCGTCCGCGTACAAACTGGCCTTGCTGACCTCGACGAGCCTCAAGGCCTCATCAACGTCCTCTGCGATGACCTCCTCAGCGAATCGCAGACGGGCCAAAGCTTGAGACAAACGAAGAACACCAAGGAGCGTACGAGGTGAGGTGTGTGTGAAGGCCTTCTTTGAGTTTTCGTCCCGCTTCTGCTGCTGTCGCATCCGTACATAGGCGCCAACCATGTAGTCTGAGACTTCCTTGGGGACCACAGGTCGGTATGATCGGGCGCGAGCAACCCATTGCCGCACTTCAGCAGGGGTGAAAACAACGCCCCCGGGCGCTTCGGGATGAGCATTATGCATGTGGACGTAAGTAACGTGACGGGCCAGCTCTTCATCAGAATCGCGGGATGGGGTATCAAGAATAAGGAACAGAACGTCGAAACGGGAAAGAAGCGCAGCAGGAAGATTGATGTTCTCCACGGGAGAGATGCGAGGATTGTAACGACCATAGAGAGGATTGGCCGCCGCGAGAATCGAAGTTCGGGCGTTGAGGGTAGTGGTGATACCGGCTTTGCTGATAGAGATCGTCTGCTGCTCCATCACTTCGTGGATTGCGGTTCGGTCGCTATCGTCCATCTTGTCGAACTCGTCGATACAGCACATGCCGTTGTCAGCCAAAACAAGAGCGCCTCCTTCAAGGACCATCTCGTCAGTGACAGGATCGCGCATGACAGCCGCAGTAAGACCGACACCACTGCTACCACGACCAGTGGTGTAAACACCGCGAGGAGCAACCTTGGTGATGTACTTGAGAAGCTGGGATTTGGCCACACCAGGGTCACCCATCAGACAGACGTTGATATCTCCACGAATGCGCATGCCATCACCAACCTCCTTGGTAACACCACCAATGAGTTGAAGTAACAGGGCCTTCTTCACATCTACGTGGCCGAAAATTTCAGGAGCAATGGACCTAGAGAGGTATTCGTACAGCTGACCAGTGCGCTCAAGCTCGTTCATTCGCTTTAATGTTGGCTGGGCAAGCACGATGTCATCGTAAGCCTTCTTGTGCTGCATAACGTATTGGGCCTCCAGATAGGTGTCGGTGAGCAGGCCAGCCCGGATTGCCTTGAAACCGGTGTAAGGTGTGGGGAGGAAGATGCCGGCCACGTCGATCACGTCTCCGGGATTAATCTGCCGTACTAGGGCACCGTGACAGTGGATGGTCAGTTGCCGGGGAATGTGGCCTACTGGCACCTGGTCTGCCATCTCCTGAATCTTGACTTCCTGGAATGGCAGGAACTTCGAGGCGCGCGTGGACAGGAACAACTGACCCTTGGTGTTGTTCTTCTTGCACTCTTCCGAGGGGCACTCGACCAGCGGCGTGAACTGCTTGGTAGAAACGGGCTGGAAGATTTCGCAACCACATCGGTCGCAAGAGTATGCGTTGACCTGAACTGATGGCTTGACATCCGAGACCCGCGTGGAAATACCGCGCACTGTGATAAGATGGCCGAGGTGCTCTCCCCTCACATTGCGCACTGCCAAGGCCTTCATGTTGCGCTGGCTGCTCGCGCCGGACGGTGTTCTTGGCTTGAAATTCAATGTGTATCGTCGGGTCAGGGCTGCGGGAAAGAGAGACTCTGGCGCAGGCTGCGCGTCTTCTTCCCCGCCCTGCATTTCTTGCATGCGCTCATTGCGCTTCGACCGCTGGGTCATGATGATGTCCAGCACGTCGTCCTTGAAGTTGGGTTCCCGGGATGGCTGGGGCAGCGCCTTGTCTACGGCCCTGGAGAAGATCTCGATGTAGTGGTGCGCATTGCGCTCAATCGACTCAATCAGCTTGAATTGGTGCTCGTCGTCTGCGTTCGCTCGCTCGAACTGTGGTTGATTAGTTAGGTGCCTCCGGCCCTTTTCCTCTGGGAGAACCAACCGCATCCAGGTCGTTCAGATCGATGGTAATGTCCGTCTTCACACGATCGGCCACATCCTGAAGGACCTGCATGTACTTGAGCTTGTTGTGGAGGTTGCGCCGCTGTGCGCCGTTTCCCTGCGGGTCGTCCGAGTCGTCCACCATGTCGTATTCCTCGCTGTCGCCATCGCCGTTGAGGTTCAGGCCCTCAAGCTGCTCGGCGGCTTCTGTTGGTGTCGACTTGAAGGTCTTGAGGAAGTCGATAAAGGCGCCTTCCTGCTCCTCATAGTTGCAGAGCGGGGCCACGGAGAAGAGAGCCATTGCGTCGGCGTCTCAATGGAGTGGGGAGGCGTTTGCGACGTCTGTGTACGAACGAGGGCAGCGAGGGGGTCGAGCGGCAATGGAAGAAAGAGGGCTGGGCCAAGCGCGTGTTTGACGCGAAGTTCGCGTTGCAGGCGAGTTGCCGCGTGATTGGCTGACATTCTGCCTGCCGCGACCGCCTGGTGTCAAGGCCCACCCGCCGACAACCTCGGCAGGCCAGGAGCTCCAGGGCATTCGTCGTCGCGATGGATGAAGCGTGTCTCCCACCTCTTTTTCCATCTTCACCCTGGCAATGGCTCCACTAGCGAAAAAGCCGACGGGCCACATAGTCCAAGCAGAGATTACATTGCAACAATCACTCAAGAACTGTCTGGTCAACCTCCCGTCCACCCTCGTCTCTGTTCTGGTGAATGCCAATGCCGTATGTATTCACGGCATTGTAACTCGGTCGCTGCTAAGCATAGGAATAGATTGCCCAGAATGTCGTCGTCGAGCTCTCATACCGCCAGCCTCCCCCACCCGGACTCTCGGACTCCAAGAATTCCTCGCCCCAGAAATCGGTCTTCATGGGATGGACGGGCATGCAGAGCAAGCGCAAACTGGCGCCGGTGGTGGGACGGGATGGTTTAAGAGCCGCGGCCTCGGGGAGAGATCAAGACATTCAGAGCATAGAGGTGGATACTACCTTTGCGCGCCTAATTGGACTCGTTGATGGACAGAAGGTTGGGATCCTCCTGCACCTCGACCCTCCGCAGGCGCATACCATCAATATCGAGCCTCTGACTCCCGTGGATTGGGAAATGATAGAGCTGCACGCCCAGTTTCTAGAAATCAACTTCTTGTCTCAGATACGCGCACTCCCAAACCCTCAAGCTGGCTCGGCGCATCCTCTCACACTGCATCTATCTCCTACCACAACTGCAAATATCATCGTGACATCACTCGCACCCGCTCCACCGGCCGGCTCCTCGTTCGTCAAGATCTCTCCGGACGCCGAGGTTATTGTGGCCCCAAAGACACGTCAGAAGCCAGAGCGCGGTTCAAACAGGGAGAGTCGAAGCGTGGGCGGAGCCTCAAGAAAGAGTGGAAAGAGCACTGCGAGCACTGTGAGAAGGCGGACCGGTCGAGACGAGCATGCCAGCCGTGGCGCTGTGTTCCTCCGCGGCGTTGATCGTAATGCCGCCCAGGACTGGTTTGACGAAGAAGATGAGGCTGATGCAGATGGGCTTAAAGTCTGGGTGGACAAAGATGTTCTGTTGACAAAAGCTCTAAGAGGTGTCACGTGGGTTTCTGTGGCCATCATCAAGCCTGCAGGATTACAAGAACCTGTGGATATGCAGAAAGAGCAGGAACAGGAAAAGGTTGCTGCTCGGGTCATCGCAAAATTGGGGGTCTGGGAGGATGCGCCTGACGGCCGACACGCAGCATTGTCTGCAGATCTTTGCACCGTGCTAGGATTTGAAGGTTTTGTCGGCGGACTTATTCGAATTGAAGGTGCTCCGAACCAGACCTCAAAACCCCCTTCTCTCAAGACATCAATCTCCCAAGACTCCGCATCCAAGAAAGACCCCATCGTCAAGTCTATCAAGATATTTCCCTTTTCTCCCCTTGGCGCCCAAGCAAACTCGACGCTGAAATTTGGTGGTGAGTCCAAGCAAGAGCAAGAAGAAGCAATTCAGAGAATAAGGGCCATGTATGGAAAACGGAATGGACTTTTAGATGGCCCTGTAACTGATGGGATGGTCCTACCCCCTCCTAAAGATAAGACTCTCGGCTGGCAAGGTGGAGTGGTTCGATTCGATCCACCACAACAACAGCCTGGACTCTCGTGGATTCTATTCTCGGAAAGGAAGCCCCCCGTAGAACTAGGTGCGGAAATCTCGAAACCAATAGCTCTGCTCAAGGGCTCACAACAGGGCGAGTCTCTCCCAACCATCCCACCAAAACTAGTTGGCATCGATTCCTTCGTCGACCAGTTGAGATCTCATCTCACCCACCATTCGTCTGTCCTACTCTGCGGAGGACTGGGTGCAGGTAAATCAGAATGTGCACAGCTTCTAGCGCACCAGCTACGCACACAGTTTTTATTCAATACAATCTACTTCTCCTGCCGAAAGCTGGTCACGGAGGAGACTAGGGTTGCTACTATCAAAGAAACGTTGAATAGACTGTTTGCTTCCGCATCATGGGGAGCTCGCTACGGAGGGAATGCTGTGGTAGTGCTTGACGATCTCGACAAACTTTGTCCGGCCGAAACAGAGCTCCAGGTGGGCAATGAGAATGGACGAAGTCGTCACGTCAGCGAAAGCATCATCTCGATTGTACGACAGTTCTGTTCCAGAAACTCTGGAGTCGTCCTGTTAGCTACAGCGCAAAGCAAAGAAGCACTCAACAACGTAATTATCGGAGGGCACATGGTCCAAGAAATAATTAGCCTCAAGGCACCAAACAAAGAAGGGAGGAGGCGAGTGCTGGAGATGCTTGCACACCAAGATGAGAAAGTTCAAACGACGGAGGAGAAGTCAAACGGCGTCTCCGGCCACGCCTTCCCTCCATCACCATCAAGCAGCCGGCCAAGCACCTCTGGTCACCGAAGCCAACTCAGCACATCGAGTGCCCAGAAGCCAGATGGGCCAGAGTCCGACGGTTTCGTGATCGACCCTTCTATTGACTTTCTTGAACTTGCTGGACAAACCGATGGTTATATGCCTGGCGATCTCGTCCTACTAACATCACGAGCTCGAAGCGAAGCACTCATTCGCACTGTCACAGACTCATCTACGTCCACCTCCATATTTCTCACCAAGGATGACTACTCGCGTGCGTTGTCGGGATTTACACCAGCATCTCTCCGCAACGTGACCCTCCAGTCCTCGACCACTCGTTGGGATTCCATTGGTGGTTTACTCACAACTCGGCAAATACTCCTCGAGACACTCCAGTATCCTACGACATACGCTCCAATCTTTGCCCAATGTCCCCTCCGTCTCCGTTCTGGTTTACTTCTCTATGGCTATCCTGGCTGTGGCAAAACACTCCTTGCCTCCGCTGTAGCTGGAGAATGCGGCTTGAACTTCATCTCCGTCAAAGGTCCTGAGATTCTCAACAAATACATCGGAGCATCCGAGAAGTCTGTTCGTGACTTGTTTGAACGGGCAGAGGCAGCAAGACCTTGTGTTCTCTTCTTCGACGAGTTCGACTCCATTGCACCCAAACGTGGACATGATTCCACGGGTGTGACGGATCGCGTGGTCAACCAGCTCCTTACGCAGATGGATGGTGCTGAAGGTTTATCCGGTGTCTATGTCCTTGCTGCTACAAGCAGACCGGACTTGATTGATCCTGCCCTACTTCGTCCTGGGCGTCTAGATAAGAGTCTGGTATGCGATCTCCCGAATTTGGAAGAACGTATCGACATTCTCAAAGCGGTCACACGAAGTGTTCATCTCGCACCTAGTCTTCTAGACGACTCCATCGAAGGCGAAAATCTCCGCGGCATTGCTCACCGAACAGAAGGATACTCCGGCGCAGATTTGCAAGCCATCGTCTACAACGCCCAGCTCGAAGCCATCCACGATGTGCTCGGAGACACGGAAATGGGCGATCCTACAAAAAGCGGAGCTAAGAAAAATGCGTCGACCAATGGTGCAAATAAGACGGGGAAGGAAAAGGGTATCCCGGAATTCACACATTTCCGCTTCGGCGACTCTACGCTTGACTCCACAGACTCTGGCAAACCACTCCCCCCCAAAGCCCTCACTGAACGCGCCCTCATCGCCTCCAAGATCGCAGCTCTGCAGGCGTTGAAGAAGAAACAGAAACAACTGCAGCATCACCGGTCAGGACAAGAGCCATCACAGCAAGAGAATGGTGACAAGGAAGAAGAGGAGGAGAACAAGGAGCCGGAGATTCAATGGAAGCATATTGAGAGTTCGCTAGAGACGACGAGGAGTAGTATCAGTCAGCAGGAGAGGAGGAGGTTGGAAGGGATTTATAGAGAGTTTTTGGTGGGGAGAAATGGGGATATGCCGAATGGGCAGGGGGGCAGTGAGATTGGGGGGAGGACGAGTTTGATGTAGGTAGAGGAGGACAGGCGGTGTGGAGATAGTTTTGGTATGTAGGTTTAAGATGTTGGAATGTAGGAGTATTGGATTGGTGGATGGTTGGGATAAGTTTTGTGATGGTGTGAAGATTATGGTGACGGCGTGGTAGTAATGACCATACACGCCATCGAGTCCCCTCAACTCCTTTGTTTTGGTGGCATGGTCTCCTGCTTTCTTAGTCATACCCTTGCCAGTCCAGGGTATATAAACCCCCTTCTCGCCCTCCCGAATTCTAATGTCTTTTCCTCCCTGTCTCAATCGCATCGTCAGCGGAGCTATATTTTTGGAACACTTTGGGCAATTCCCTCATCTCCACCTCTCTAAAACTCCTCCAAATAGTATTCTATTGTCTCTGCCTTTGTCCTCCTGACTAAAATAATGATGTGTTTGGGGCATGCCCTTGGAACACGTAGACCTTTCCCATTCTCCTTGCATGTTTTCCCTTCTACTAAGACTCTAAAAGAAACGCCTATGACTACATGGCTTTCTCTTCTTGTCTAAAAATGGAATATCTGCAGAAGTACGCTCTTGGGGTCCTTGGGCTCTCTTTTTGTCTTCATATAAAAAGAAGCGTGGGGACGAACTCTGAGGGATTATTCTTGTCTAGAAATGAGAGTCAAATCACCGTATGCACTTGGACCACTTGAGCTTTCTTTACCCATTCTCTTCCTACCTCCCCATTTCTATTCAGTCTTCAAAGTAAACCCGAAGTATGCTATGTGGACTTTCCTGTTGTAAAATTCAATCCAGATTCGTGATATGCGTGGGGAGTCTTGGAGCTGTCATGGTCTATCTTCTTCATATCGTCCCGCTTCTAGTAAAATATTAAAAAGGAAATGGGCCTCACTCCATGTGTTGGTCTCTATTCTAAAAGCCATATCATACTGGGAATAAGCTTGTGGAGGACTTAGCCTTCCACCCCATCCTCCTTTCCCATCTTCCCGTCTCTATCAAGACATTTAAGACCAAAACGCTTACAATCATGTCTTTGCCCTGGCTAAATGTGAGGTGTGGATCAAAGCATGCTCGAGGAGTACTGGGGTATCCATCACAAATTCTCTTCACGTTCACCATTACCCTGTCTCGAACTAAAACTCCAAAACCTACTATGACGAAATTGCATGTCTTCTGCACCTCGAAAAAATATCCTGGTATCAGGTATGCGCTTGGAGCACTTGAGCATTCTACTACGTTTTCCTAAGATTACTCTACCTCCATTTCGAGATGATACTCAAATTCGGACTGATTTATGTCCCTTTTTTAGTTCTATAACCAACCCATCGGCAGATCTATGCTCGTGGAGCACTTTTTCATTTTCACGTTACATAACTTACGCCTTCTTGTCCCCACCGCCTCTCTGAAAAGTCGCCAACTCGGGAATGTGTTTCCTAAAAGTAACAAAGCGAGACACTCATGTTCCTCTGGGACTGGGGTTCGGGCCTGTCTATAATTCGTGTCTAAGCTGTAATCGGCCTCACTTATGTTTGCTCGGACGGGAGTGCAATGGTAGCTATGTGAGACGCTACACCGTGAAAATGTGGGAGCCTTCCGACTCAATTACATATTAGCATAGCATAAATCGCCAAAATTGCATTCAACAGCATCCGCATAGAACCCCCTTGCCAGCGGTGCATGAACAGAATGATCAAGACACCCGGCGCTGTAAGTTAGTTACTCCTAGGTGCCTAACCACCCTTCACGGACAAAGTAGTATCGATATGGAATGGAATCCGAGATGTGAATGGGATAGTGAATAAAGACTTCCCAAGATAGAGGGAAGGAAGGAGTGGTTTGCAAACGTGTTGAGAGCATGGAAAGCTCGGTATTTGTCTCCTCTTTTCCCCAAACTCAACGGTTAAAAAGTGATATGCTGAGCACAGTATCCGTCCCAATGAAACTTGGCGCAAACAGACGAGTGTATAACAACCGCCCCGACGAACCCATTCCCTTCACAAAAACACCATACCTGCCAGTGGGTAGGTTTACTACTAAAAATGCCACTCTGAACAAGATATGCCTGGCTTCTCCCGGCCTAAAAGCCAAACCATATCGGCCTCTATGTCTGTCTCCTCTAGTCTAAGAAATTTCAATCACCTAAAACATGCTTTGCGGGCACCAAAACAAGTCGTCAATTATATGCATGTCCGCGTCCCTTCGTGTCTATTTAACCGCCTTTCAACCTGACATCCACGTCTCCTCCTTTAAAACAACCCAAATGCTGAGTGGGCACTGAAATTGAATGCGAAAAGATTCATGTCTGTGTGTGCTGGGGTCTAAAAGTCCTTTTCCAGGCACCATGTTTTTATGTCATTGGTGAGAAGTAAAAATAACAGTTCAGCCAACAAATGCATACCACCTTGGCACTAAAAATGAGCTTGGATTTGATCATGTCTGTGTGTCCTGGCGTCTAAAATCCGTTCCTTAGACATTTTATGTTGTGTTCTTGGTGAGAACTAAACATGCCGGCAAATCTATCCATGTCCCCTGGCCTTGTTGGAGAAAACAATTTGATTTGAGGAACGAGTCAGTCTTGAACAAGGGATGGAGTATAGGTGACGGGCTAGTGTTTTGCTGACTAGCATCATCAGTATGCTCACTAGAATGGGATGAGGCGTTTATGGGAAAGTTGGTATCGATGTGGGAAGGGGTTCAGGTGGTGTATAATATAGTATGAATGCGAACTTCACAATATGCAGACAAACATGGAATAATTTGCAGATATGTTGAGAGCATGAAAAGCTGCTTTATTCGTAATTTGGACCTTTGCTCTCTACTCCGGAGTTCACCATGTGCGCCATTTTGCCTCATCCGTGTGGGCTATGGGTAATATTCATTCCGTCAAATTCATCCACCGTTGTCTATATAGACAGGCTTTCTCTTGTCCTATCGCCCTGAGGGGACAATATAGGGCTTGGTTGATAAGAGTTGGTTCTTACCAAGAGAGGGGCATAGAGTGGTTTTAGCGATACATACTAACAAGTGGAGACTTTTCTAGCGACCACCTCCATAACCAGGAGGGAAGCCACCGCGACCTGGAGGGCCTCCAGGAGGACCTCCAAAGCCAGGGGGACCACCTGCGAAGCCTGGGGGACCGCCGGGCGGGAAGCCAGCTTCATCAATATGTCAGCATATTCCTTTCTAGACAGACATGCTGCGCTTACGAGGGCCACCTGGAGGACCTCCGCGGCCAGGGAAACCAGCTGGAGGGCCGCCGAAACTGGGGGGACCGCCGAACGAAGGAGGGCCGCCAAGAGGACCACCGAATCCAGGTCCAGGTCCGCCAACACCACCAACGGGGCCAGTAAGTCCGACGGGGGGAACACCACGGCCAGCGGGTCGAGCAACGCCAGCACCAGCAAACGCAGCTGGGGGTCGAGCGGTATCTCCTCCAAGACGTGCGGCGGGGTCGGTCGGGGGAGGGCCGTCGACAATAAGGGACACGACGTTGGTGCCGCGGATGATGGTGAGGCCGATCACGCGTCGCTCCTCAGTCTCGAGAATCTGCGTTGCGCCGGGCGCGCCCTTGGTCCTCCTCCGTGTGCGACGGAACTCTTCGGTGTCTGCGAGCACGAGGTTCATGTGCTAGAATGGGCGTTAGCCAGGACAAGACAGGTGTGGGGGAGGGAAAGGCACCTTGTCGAATGCCAGCATCTGGCCAACCATCTGGCGACCGTCCAAGAGCGTGATCTTCATGCGGTAGTTGATCTATGGAATTAGTAAGCCGCGCCTTCGTGGTGCTGAAGTGAAGGACACTTACGAGATTTTGCTAGAGGCACAGAAGTCAGTATGCGCTTGCAATTGCGCGGAGGGCCATTGCCAGGCAGAAGAACCACTTACCATCTTACCCTGGCGGTTTGCAGCTGCCATGTTGAAGAGGGTGCGTCCGAAGACGACTTGAGAACAGGAGGGAGTGTTTCGAGCGAGCGGAGAGAGCAGCCCCGGGTATTGGCGAGTGGTGGGGTGGAGCTTGCGGAGGGGAGGGAGCGCGGGCGGGAAGCTCTGCGAAAGAAGTTCGACGGAGTTGATGGCGGCCCGAGCGCCTCGGTTAGGGCTTGGCGCGCCGCCCACCACACGACTAAATTATCGCCAACTTCTTCACTTCGACTTCAGCGCCCGACTCGACCACCGACCTCGCCCCTACTAACGCCAACAGCACTCGCAATGGTACGCTCAATTGCGCCGCGCGCACTGTCAACCTCGTACACACCTTCTAATGCAGCTGCAGGCCGAATCCAAATCCTCCAACCCCATGCGGGAGCTCCGCATCCAGAAGCTGGTCCTCAACATCTCCGTCGGCGAGTCTGGTGATCGCTTGACCCGTGCCGCAAAGGTGCTCGAGCAGCTGTCCGGTCAGACACCCGTCTACAGCAAGGCCCGCTACACCGTCCGTACCTTTGGCATCAGGAGGAACGAGAAGATCTCGGTCCACGTTACCATCCGTGGGCCCAAGGCCGAGGAGATTCTCGAGCGTGGCCTCAAGGTCAAGGAGTACGAGCTCCGCAAGCGCAACTTCAGCGAGTCTGGCAACTTCGGCTTCGGCATCAGCGAACACATCGACTTGGGCATCAAGTACGACCCCAGCATCGGGTAGGTCTCTATACAGCTTCACTGTGGGAGACACTGGCTAACAGGTGTAGTATCTACGGCATGGACTTCTACTGCTGCATGACCCGGCCCGGCGAGCGCGTGGCCAAGCGTCGGCGATGCCAGAGCAAGATCGGCGCCAACCACCGCATCAACCAGACCGAGACCATCAAGTGGTACAAGAACCGATTCGAGGGCATCGTCCGATAAGCGCATCGATTGACGGGGGATACAAGGATGGGGAGGGCGGAAAACCTTCGGCAACGAGGACATGCATATTCGGTCTCGGAGGGGTCCCAAGGAACCCATGGAGTCCAGGTGTGTAATTACCAAAAACACAGCAAGCAACCTAAGGCCTATCAATGGAGCTTGACCTTGCTTTCACAAGCGAGAGTCTCTGATCACAATACAATGGAGGCTTCACTTGGGTGAATGATCCGCGTAACCATTGGTGATCTTGTTCTTTGTATGCTGGCTGTGTTGTCGAGTGATACTGACATGCTGTCGTTACGTCCCTTTTAGCTTTGAAACATGGCCATCGGAGGAAGGTTCGTTGTCGCCGGTTCATGGACCTTCCGATCGTATCCGATGGCGTCAGGTGAGGATATACTATCTATGTATGTATAAGTATACTGCTAGTTGGTAGTATGGCTCGGTTCCCCATCAGCCCCGCCACTCGAAACTCCGAACATGTGCTGCGCCATCGGAACTTCCTCAGAAGGTTACTCGCACGTCGTTTCACCCTGTAGGCAGCTGCGCCTGTCGTCAGCCGAATCCTATGTTTCTGAACTGCACCTATGTCAGGCACAGAGATTCCCATCCAGAACATCGGGTTGGTGAAATTTATAGTTGTTATGCGTGGTGGGTTGTGCGCTTGGAGGAGTTCAAGCAGGTGCGCATGCTGTTTGGAGAAAATGTGAGGATGGGCACGTGACTTTTCGAATTCATCAGCAGAGGTATCCAGCCAACGAACAGGAAGCATTTCGTTCGTTAATTCTGTGATTACAATTCTTTTTGAGACATGCATTTATATCTCCGACCCAATCATCACTCCCGCGCAACTCAAAAATCAAACCTTCCAACGTCCTCCCTAAATGCTGACCTCTAGCCTACTCCCCACACGCATCGTCCCCATCCCAAGGCCACCTTTCCTCTCTCTCTAAATTCCCTAGCGAGTTAAGCCGAAAAGCGTGTGTCCCCGTCATAGGCCCGAAGGCGCAGAAACTGCACGGTGATGAGTATCGTGCCGGATAGGTGCTGTGCCGTAGACGTGCGTATGCGGAGCCCCAGCACATTAAAATCCACCTTGTCAATGCATGGCGGCGGCGTAGAGCCGGTGTTTATGTTTCGAAGGTGATTGGGGAATTGGAGGACGGAGTCGGGGCCTGAATAATATGGGGATTGTGGTGATGGGAGGGGAGTTTTGGGGTGGGAGTTTTGGGGTGGGAGTTTTGGGGTGGGAGGGAAGCTGGCGTACGTAAGTAGCCCCAGAGGTGGTGTCTGGGAATGCATTGTTGGTGGTAAGTGTTTGAAACGGATTGGGTGTTGTTTTTGAGGCTGTGGATGTGCTGGTTTGGGGATTTGAGGTGTTGGGTACGAAGTATGTACTTGGGTAGTTTGTGCGTTGTTGCTACATCGACGGCGAAGGTGACAGAGCTTCTCTTCTACAGGCTTGTGAGTCGGAAATGTTTCGGGATGGACTGGGAGTGCGAAGACGTGATTGAAACGATCGAATGCCGTTTTGAGGCTATGGTTTCTCTATTCAAGGTTGTGAACGGTGTGCGATCGCTACGAATGGCGAGGTCAAGGCTGTGAATATCAAAACCGTCCGTACGGATTGCGACGGATGGGATGAGTGAGCGTTGGATTGGCCCAAGGGCTCGTTTCTACGAGTGAGGTAGACACCGATCGAGAAGCGTGCGATGCTATGCTATGCTGTGCTGTGCTTCCTTGTCATTCGAGGACAAGATATTCCTCGCCATCAAAGCCTCAACCAACCCAACACCCATCCATCTTCATGCCAGCACCGATAATTTTCCACAGCCACTACTCTTCGAAGTTTGTAGAGGTTCGTACCACCTCACACTCTCCTCTCCCTTCGTGCCCCAACGCCCCGTATACCACAACCCTATTCTTACCTCGCCACACCCCCAAACCCGTCCCACCTCTCCTCCCTCTGCAACCTGGACCACATGCTCACGCCCTCTCTCCACCATCCGTCCCACCTCCCGTGCCACCTCCCACGACGTTCTCCCCTCCCAACCCATAACCCGGTCCGGGCGGCTAATCCGACAGAACCGTACGCCTGGGCGGCTCGCAGAAGGGTCGCATAGGCCGGACCCTCTTGTCGCTGTCATGTTGCGTCTTGCGTGAAATGCATGGCGTTTGAAGGCCCGCTAGGACTATAGGGATTTAATATTGGTTGTTGCTGTGGGGTGAGGTGAGGGTAGTGTGATGTGGGTTGTTGTGTTTGGCGAGACGCTGGGAGGGCGATCAGTGGATGGATCTGGAGTGTCGGATTGGATTGGATTTGGATTGGATTGGATTGGATTTGGATTGGATTTGGATTGGATTTGGATTGGATTTGGATTGGATTGCACGGCCTTTTATTTTTGGGATGAATGATAGGATTGGGAGCGAGAATTGTGCAAGGAGAGGAGAGGAGAGAGTAGGGAAGCCATTCACAACGTGCAAAATCGAGAAACGTCTGATTTGGATAATGTTGTTTGTTCATTGAGTGATCTTATTCCACATCTCATCTCCATCCATCTTCGCGATGCTTTCCATCAAACGATTACTTTGTACAATCCCATCCGCTTCCCTTTCCAGGCTTTCCTCTTCATTTTCATCATATAAAAATGAAGGAGAGTTATTCATCCCAGGTATCAAAAAGAGCACCAGCCCAACACCAAAGAAAATTAGATATCAACGACCGACAGATA
Source organism: Amniculicola lignicola CBS 123094 (assembly GCA_010015725.1). NCBI lineage: Eukaryota > Fungi > Ascomycota > Dothideomycetes > Pleosporales > Amniculicolaceae > Amniculicola > Amniculicola lignicola. Next base: position 155,631 of record ML977629.1, on the reverse strand, counting down.
TGTAGACAACGATAGGAGAAGGACCTCACGGCCAAAGCCGACAACACAAAAAAAAGGTGGTCAAGAAAAATCATATACAGTGGTTCTCATCTGATGCAGATCATGCGCCCCCATGACCCTCGCAGACAAAAGGGTTGAAACGAAGACGGAACCGCAACAGGCGCTTTTCATGTACACAGCCAGTGGCTTTACTGCTTGCCCGTTACGGTGGGTCCGAAGTCGAAGCCCTGAGCGGGTGGGGGAAATGCAGGCGAAGCGAGAGGAGTGTAAGAGCCCGGGATAGGAACAGATGCATATGTCTGCTCTCCTGGTGCTGCGGGTACGTGATCGTTGTGTCGGTCCTGGAAACCAGGAGAGAGGGGTGGCGAAGCTGTGTTCGTCCTTGACGGGGCATCGAAGCCGTCCTGTTCGACCTTTGGTGTTGCGCTCTGGACCTTGATTGGGGGTGCCTTGAGCGAGAAGGGCTGCGGTGCCACGATTTCTCGGGCATACGTAGCAAACTGGGTGCTTTGGCCGTTCTCAGCAGCAGATTGAGGGTCGACGTAGTTGGGGTGGCCTGGTGGTGGTTTCCAGCCGCCGGAGCGCGGGGAGAGAGGTCCAAAGCCGGGAGTGTTGGGAGCAGATTGAGAGCGGAGTTGAGCGAGGTACAGATCAGAACGGGCCTTGTCGCGAACGGCCATGGACTTGCGGAGCTTGCGCTTAGACCAGAAGCGATAGAAGACGATGGCGTAAATGGCGATGCAGAGCACTTCGAGCACGACCTCAATGATGCAGCAGACGAGTGCCCAGTTCTGTGGAATAATTAGCATTAAGTCTCGTTTGAAGGAGAGGAAAGGTGCTCACCTGGAGACGGCAAACAAGCGCATACGAAACATCGTCTTCGAAGAGTTTCCTGCGCTTGTTGTCTACACACGACCAGCCCCACATGTCCTTGCTGTTTCCGTTCTGTTTGCTCTGGTTGAGAACTGCGGCGCCAATTGCCCACATGACAATGCTGAAGATGAAGAAACCAACGGCAAAGACGGTGTAGTAGGCTGCGACCTTCTCGGCTCTCTTATGGCCGCCTCTTGAGTAAGCAATCAGAACGACGATGGACATGGCTAGAGATACACAGGCGATAGATAGAAGGGTGATTTGAGGCCACACGGCAGTATTCTTCGCCCACGCTGGAAGATTGTTCCTCGGAGCAAGCGTTTTCGTTGCGTTGAAGACGGCGAACGCTGTTGCAAGCATAGACAAAACGATAAGACTGCATGCAAAGCTGATGCCTCGTAGGAAGACCTTTGCTATCCGCACCCTTATCTTGACTTTCTGCTGGCCGTTAGCATGATCACATCTACACTGACGCTGGATGAATACGTACCAGGTCCTTTGCTTGCTCAACCTCTGTTGTTCCCTCGTGCTTCTCTAGTATTTGCTCCTCTCTGAATGTGGGACTGAGGATCATTGTTTCAGCGCCCGGTGTCCGCGGTGGGGCACCGGGGGATTTGAGTGCGCTCCTGAGTGGTGTCATGGGCGTTGGCGGCGGGAGGTATTTCTTATCGGTTTCCTCCATCTCGACGCTTTGAAAGTAGCCGAAGCCTACGTCGGAGACCTGGGGTTGAGGCTTGTAGTGGTTCGTCGGCGGGTCTGAGAAGGGTGATCTTGCGTCGATGGGCGAATAGACTGATGTAGCTTCGGCGAAGCGTGCTGTTCGAGGTGTCTTCAGAGACGGTGCGAGAGAGTCGATCGATTTCCGTTTCTCAATGGTAACTGTGATACTCTTCTTATCGTTGGGTGCCATCCTAAGACAAATTCCAGATTCACGAGGGAAGAGAATGACGTGAGAGTCTCATGAACAGTGGCAGGCTCAAAGAGAGGTAGAGATGGGAAGGTCTACGGGAAGGATGCAGCAACTTGAATCCAGGCCAGCTTTGACAAAGTCGCAGTGTACAACTTGTGGGTAGGAAAGAGACGAGGCGGAGACGCACACAAGTATTACAATAGAGACCGGCTATCGAGAGAGAGAAGAAGCCAGGAGCAGGCAGCGAAGCGCTGGCCTTTTGTCTGGTGGGCGCTTCGACAGACGACTCGAGGGGATTGGGCAGAGGGGAGCACGGATTGAGAAGAGAGTGGGAATAAAGGCTGGCGGGTACTCACCAACGTCTAATGTATGGCGCCAGTGGCTGCTCTGCTGCACGAGGGGAGACGCGGTTATGATAGGCTGCCGAGAAATGCTCGAGGTATCAATGGCGCGCAGAGGGTGGAGGGGAGTGGGTGGCCCGAAAATAAACGCCCGGATGAAAGCAATAAACGATGAGAAAAAAGTGCGCTTCCAGACCCAGACGCTGCAGGCAATGGATTCTTGGAGGGGTAGCTTCCGTGCTGACAGGCCGTGTCAGAGAGGAGGTTTGTTCAAACGAGGCAGTCAGCAGTTGAGGCGATGTTGCCGTCGCCGCTGGGTCACTGGAGATGGAGAGGAGGAGAGGAGGGAGCAGTCATCAGTCATCAGTCGTCCACGTCGTACGCAACTGGGCCGTCTCAGGTCGGCTGTAGGCGTTCCGCGAGGGTCGAGAAGAGCAGAGCGAGAAATGCACGCTCTGCTGGCTCTGCTGGCTCTGGGGGGAGATGGGAACTGCCTGTCGGAATCGCTGGATGCGCCCAGCCTCGCGCTCTTGCATTTTCGAATGGAGCAGCCATGTCCAATGAAAGGGTTCCGTTTCGCGCTGGGGGACAAGGGTCGTCTGTAGCCAAGGTGGTGGAAGCTGGATGGGCTGCATGGTTGGACGGAGGGTAGCGACAAATGTTTCGATTGATGCGGAACCCTGCAGCTTCGTCCGAACAAGCTCTCGAGTAGCGCCGGCTGAGCCGCCGTCCCCGCCAATGACACGGCGATCTGGGCGTGCGCACCAAAAGAACGTGACTTTTCCACGCGCCCCCACCATGGTGGCCGACGCTGGCGGCGCTGGCGACTGCCCGTCGCCCCTCTCGAGGACTGCAACGTCGCCGGCCTTGGCTCCATCTCGAGTCTGCTGCGATGTCTCGGTGTGTCTCGCGGTGTCGCGCGGGGGGCACCGCGCAGCGAGGGCAGTTTCGCAGTCGCATAAAGCCTCTTCTGCGCCCGCACACAAGATAGATTAATTGCTCTTTGGACGCTCTTGTCAGTCAGCACTTGCGCGGTGGAGCTGGGCTGGACAAGGCGCTCGATCGCCGCCGGCAAGTCGCTGGAAGGATTGCGGATGCGTCCAAGGCATAAGACCATCCCTCCCCCTCTCCCCCAAAAGGCCTGCCCAGCACAGAGACAGCCCAACCATCTGCAGGACGACGTTTCCAAACGCTCCGTCCGGCCACAAATTAACCAGGTTCGCATCGCTGTGAAGTGTGGCAAAAGTCACCAAAGACGTGCATTTTAGCTTCCCCGGCTAGACGCTTGTGGCTAGCGTAGTGTGGGCGGCTATTTTTGGGTCTTACTGCTGTCCATGGCTGGCAATCGCTCATTCATCCACCGAGAACCGAGGCCTGGGTGGTGTGCTGGCAGAATCCTTCTCGCACTTTAAACAATACTCGTTTTGGCATAGAGTCGAACCATGATCGCGTGAACGATGCAGAAGGTTCGGTGGGCACTGTGGAGGTGGAAGAGGCGTGCACATCTGGCTCCAACACCAACATGGCGGCAATGGCCCGGTCCCGCTCCTCCCGCCATCAGGAGAAGCGATGCAGGTCCACAATAGCGCCGACTCAATTCTCCTCTTAGTAGCATCGTGAGATCCGCAGGATCTGTCGTCGTCATTGTTAGCCAGTTCACTTCACCCGCTACACACCCTGTACCACCACACCAGGGCCACATGTTCATTCACCCTGGATCCACCACGTCCTGTTTCGAAACATTTTAACCCATTTTCGGACTTCGTTTGCCTTCCTCACATCCTCCCCTGCGCATCAGATATTGTTTTCAGCCTTCTCTCGCGGGCCTTTTCCTCGTTTCCTCGTAGCCTGCATCACCAGCGCGCACTTGCCGGGACATCAACGGCTTCAGGGCTGTCTTCCGCCGACAAGGAAGGAGGGGTATTATTAGCAATATCAATATTCAGTATCTTCTATATGCCAAAATCTATCTCTTGAATGATGTGGGATCTCGTATGGAAGTGTGAAATATGCAAACAAGTACATAGGCAACGCTATATGTAGGGTCGCTTCAACAAAGGATTGCAGATGAAGATGCAAATGCAAGGTACAAGCCAAGAATAACCGCACATACACGAGGACTTACAAGAAGTAAGAAAAAAATCCCACACCTAAACCCTCGCCACTTCTTTGCTTCCTCTGCCTCATTCTCCTAATTCCCGAAGTGCTTATTTCTAGATCTCCCTGGTTGTTCCTCGTTACACCCACGTCGGAGGACTGAGAATAGTTAGTCTTGGTACTCATGCAAGAAGTCATCGTAAGGCTGATAGAACCTTGTGTCCCTTTTTTTCGGACGGTCCTTCCCTGCACCCCTTGCCTCGCTATTCTTATCTCTTCCCGAGAACATCGGTGCTGGTATCAACGGCGTGTTCTCCACCTCATGCCGTGGTTTGTGCCAGTTCGAAGGACCTGGGACAGGGCTTTGGGTGTATGCTTCACGTGGAAGATATTGCTCGCACTGCACCCGATTTTGGTTCCCGGAACGAGAAGAGTGGATCGGCGGATACTGCTTAGGCTCCTCGGGAATGCCTTGAAGACCTTGACATGCAAACGACTCGTCAGAACTACGTCGTCGCTTCGGCTTATCGTGTTTGGCGTGCACATTGAATAACATGCCTGTGTGAGCATACTCCTCTCCCCGATGAACCAGCTCTCTCCACCCATGAGACGCCTTGCTCCCCGTGTGGTCGGGAGGTTGGGGTCCCGATGAAGGACCCTTGTGTAGCAAGGGGCGTTTGTTCGCGACTTGTTCTACCCTTTCGTTTCCAGCATTGGTGTTGGCATATTGAGGCTGGGTGGACTGGATAGGGATCGGTGCTGATATCTTGGACTTCAAGTTGCTCTGATGAGACTGAATATGCTTGCCGGCGACTAAATTCTCATGGGCACTAGATGGTGCCCTAACACGAGAAAGCCAGCTTGGTTTTCGAGCAGCCTCGTTGTCCCTGGTAGTGCTGTTGTCCCTCAAAGAAATGAACGGCCGTTCGAGACCTTTTAGAGTGACAAAAGGGCGTTCAAGTGGAGGGAGAAGGGGAGACAAGTCACCTACTCGACGATCACTCTCCGGAGGCACACGGGGAGCTGGGGGAGACTTTGGGAGCTGGTTCTGACGACGCTTGCGAGACTTTGGTGCAGGCTCAAGTAGGGGAATCGGAGGTAGAGGTTTGGAAGTGTCGATGTACCGAGCTTGCGTGTCTAACTCAGCATCATACTGCACACTCATCGAAGCCCCGAGCATTGCTTCCAGAGACCGTGGGGAGCTCTCTATGGAGCCTTCATGTTTGCTTGAGAATTGACCAAGCTTACCACTTGCAGGCCTCGAATCTCGGCCTCCCAAGGGTACATTCGGAAACAGACCGTCTTTGTGACCACGACTCTTCGGTTTTCCTGTTTGGTTCAATTGTTTTCGCTGGCGTTTGGCCTGCTTTCTGGCGTTTCCTTTCATTTGGTGCCTCTTGTATCCTTGCCATACTTGCTGACCTTCCCCAGGGGGACCAGCTTTATAGATGGCTAAAGCCCGGTGATACCAAGACACAAAACACCCACCCTCTTCCGAAGACCTATCTTTTCTAGCATCTGGGTGAATCCTAGGTGACAGCCGTTGATCTCGAGGTGAGCGACCGTGGGATCTAGCGTTGTGTGGTAACTTGACGATCTTCGGTTGGTTTTTTGCAGATTTCTTCTGTATGGGTTTAATTGGCGAGTAAGATACCGTGGGAAATAAAGTAACTTCTGAAGGCTTTCGGGGATCGTATGACTTCGGGGTACACTCTGATGGTGTATCTCTGCTAGAAATAAAATGAGGAGACCGCTGTGACTGGACCGGTTGACTATTAAGTGGGCTCAGATCCGAGACTATAGAGCCACGTTCACGAACGCCTGGTTGTATCGGAGTCACTGGATACTCCGGTATGGAAAATCGAACTCGTGGATTAGGCCTTCCTGGCTTTCCCGATTGACTGAATTGTTGTGCATCCTTTTCGTCTTCCCAAGAATAAATACTTGATGATCGTAAACTTGCTGCTTGGAAGTTTGGAACAGCTGGCATGTCTATTGGCGAGATATCATCGCTCGAAGCGTCGCAAAGGGATGCTGCACGGCTGGTATGATGGAGGTCTCCCACAGCCACATGGACTGATTTTGCGAGGCCATCGACCATGCGTTCCAAAGATCTGGTCCTGTTGATTGAAATCCGACTGTCCAAGGAGCGTTCGGGAGACTGGGTCCTATTATCAGTTGTGATCCGGCTGCCGTGAGCAGTCCGCTGCATTTCTGTTTGTGTCCCAGTAAACAGGTTGGGAATGGGAGGTGTTTTACCAATTGCCATTGCGACTGTTGATAAAGAGTGCGGATGGTGGCCGGTTATGATTGAGTGAGTTGAAGTTGATTTGACTATAGGTGAGTGTTATGCATCGCTGTCAAGTGAGTGAATATTGGCGTGTGGAATGATACAGAGGAAGATTGTGATGTTGGTATATTGTGCTTGCGTGCTCTGACTGAACAAAGAAAATGGCCATCTCCCAAATTAGGACCGGGACAAACTCACCATCAAAACATCATAGAAAAAGGGACAAAGAGGCTTTGTTCAGATCGATCCGTAAGGCCCATTCCGATCACACAATGTTGCGCGCAAGAGCAGAGAAACCAAAGAGAAGACCCAGAACCAAACCCACATTCGAGGTAGTGAATCAATTTTAGACGTGGGAATGAGCGGTGTTTGCGAAAGAAGGTCCCACTAGGAAGGCAGTGATGTGGTCCATAGTCATAGTCACAGCATGACTATCAGCCACGTGATATACCCAATGACTACAACCCCCAGGAATTTGCATCCCGTTCCGTGGGGCGCTGAGTTGAATGGATCAGAGATATCTTCGCCCTGTGTTGTCGAGTAGAACTCAAAGTTCAAGGAAGATGACCCATTTTGCGATTTGCCGGTGGCGACCGTGCAAGGAGCTACGATGGTTCCATTGTCGTGTTTGTTATGTGTACAAGTGATGTTCCCATAATCGGTATTCGGAACCTGATCATACTGGCTGTGCTGTTCCAAGTCATTGGGGTCTTTGCTGGAGATCGAGCTCGTGGTAGCGGTAGTGATTGAGTTTGAACAAGACTGGGAAATTGGATATGTGATCGGGTTGACATAGCTCGGGGCGAGCTCAATTGTAGCGATTGCGTACGTGTCGGAGTGACTGTGTTGGGAAGTTGAGGTGAACAACTCGGTTAAGGCAACAATAAGCGCGGACAGGGCCTTTGGTGAGCGGGGCATACTGTTGGATAGCAATATCGACGTGCGAGATGTTCCTGATGAGTGGGATTGGTGATAGATAGTTCCCTTTATAGTCTCGTCGGAAAGGGAAGCCGAACCTGGACCGCTTTTCCCTTGATATACTCCCAAAGGGTCATATGAAGGTTGGCTCCCACGGGCAACCAAATCCTTAAGCCCATCCAGTCCATCATATCCCGAGGCTCGTACGTGGAGGAAGCGTACAACGAGGACAAGGAAGCGAACGGGCATAAAACTTAGCATATCTTGGTGCCAATCTTCGCAGTGTGGGTGTAGGAGAGAATGGAATTCAATTGGAATTGAATCGCAAGCTGTGAACATGGCCTACAAGACCAAGAGATGGGGTTCTTACGCTATTTATACTGCGTTATCTCGGTGTTCAAACAACACAAACTCGAAGATATGTGGAATACACGGCAAGAGAAACAGATTTAATATTAACTCCAGAAAGACAGGAAAGAATCAGGGGAGAATCATTGTCACACGGTATACTTGAATCAAGGTTTCTTGTGTTGGGAGATGTCTTGCCCGCGTATTCGAGGAGGCAAGCTTCCCAAAAGCGTCTTTCCATATTCAGCTTATGAAGACTTCAATTGAAGCGAATAAGCAACCAGAACGCATGAGCAAGATCAGGTGGCACTATATATAGTCTTGATCTAATTATCATGCGTCAATCGTGCCCCGGAAACCGAGATATGGTCGTTTATGTGATGAATCAGATCTCAGGAATTCATGTGCGAGACATTGGGATATACATTCGAGAACACCACAAGAGAAGCAATATGTTTGAGACAAATCTGTGTGGGCGAAGTGATGGATGAGAATGCGGAGTTGAAGAGCGAGGACAAGTACACATGAGGTCTAACCTTGGATTATAGTTGGAGTCTTGGCGGATCACATGGTGCTGAGTCATCCCCGTCTCGATTTCCACTGATCTCCGTCCTTGTTCTTCGCGCACTGCACTTCATCCTTTGGATCTGTTGTTCAACGCAAGAGGTTCGAGTATTGCTTTGTGTTCAGATCAAAGCTACCGTGCTACTTAATAAGACATATATCGTCATATTTTTCTTTTCCTCTAGCCCCAATCGTTGTGGATCTTGTTCAGTCGTTGCGTTCCTCTTAGAATGCTATTCCAGACTGACTCTGGCCCCAATTTTTCCCCAATTTGTTCGTTGGGCATGCAAGTTCACGCTTACAAGTTGACAGCAGTCCTGAAGTTGACACCAGCATAGATTGCCTGGTCACCGAGCTCCTCCTCAATACGGAGGATTTGGTTGAGCTTGGCAAGACGCTCGGAACGCGCCGGTGCACCAGTCTTGATCTGACCAGCGCGAAGACCAACAACAATGTCGGCAATGGTGACATCTTCGGTCTCACCGGACCTGTGAGAGACCATGACGCCCCAGCCGGCACCAAATGCATCCTTGGCGGCCTGGATGGCCTCGGTGATCGTACCAATCTGGTTGACCTTGAGGAGGAGGGCGTTGCAAGACTTGAGCTCAATGGCCTTCTTGATGAATTCGGGGTTGGTAACAGTCAAGTCATCACTAGATGAGAATGTCAGTGCGGTCTAGTAGACATTTAATCCAGAACACTTACCCGACAATCTGGATGTTCTGAGTCTTGAAGAAGTAGCTCCAAGCCTCCCAGTCGTCCTCCGCGAAGGGGTCCTCGATGCTGACAATGGGATATTTCTCGCTCAGGGTCTTGTAGATGTCGGCGAGTTGCTCGTAGGTGACCCACTTCTTTGGGTCGCTGTCGGGGTTCTTGAAGTCGAGGTCGTACTTCTTGGCATCGGTCTTGTAGAACTCGCTGGATGCGACATCCATGGCGATCTTGACCTGACCGGTGTATCCAGCCTCCTCGATGGCGTCGGTGATGAGGTCGAGAGCCTCCTCGGCGGTCTGGATATCAGGAGCAACACCACCCTCGTCACCAACGTTTCCAGCAGACTGTCCGTACCTCTTCTTCGCGAGAGACTTTAGCTTCTGGTAAACCTCGGCACCCTGGCGCAGGGCCTCGGAGAAGGAGGGGGCTTCCCTGAGCAAAAGTTAACCTTGGGTAGCCCACTTGGGGATGGATAAGTGCGTACGATGGGACGATCATGAACTCTTGGAAAGCAAGACGGCCACCGGCGTGGGATCCGCCGTTCAAGACGTTCTGGAATGGGACGGGGAGAACATAGGGCTTCTTGGTGCCAGCGAGGTCGGAGATGTGAGCGTAGAGGGGGACACCCTTTGCAATGTCAGTTTATCTCTCATGCCGGCCTTCGGTTTTCATACCTTCTCAGCGGCAGCGGCCTTCGACACAGCCATGGAAACGCCGAGAATGGCATTGGCGCCGAGCTTGGTCTTGTTCGTGGTTCCATCGAGCTCGTTCAAGAACTTGTCGACGGCGGACTGGTCCTTCACGTCAAGGCCGGCCTTGATGATGGCAGGAGCGATGATGTCGTTGACGTTCGAGACAGCCTTGGTGACACCTGATCATTCCAGTCAGCGCTGTGTGTGCTCGCAACGTACAGGCATACATACCCTTGCCGCCCCACTTCGTCTTGTCGCCATCGCGAAGCTCGCAAGCTTCATGGGAACCTGCGGCACATGTCAGCCGGTTGCTCCCGATCCTGTCGCCCGATGTATGCTGGACACACCTGTGGAAGCTCCGGAGGGGACAATGGCGCGGTGAAGGCCAGTCTCGGTGACAATGTCGACCTCGACGGTCGGGTTGCCACGAGAGTCGTAGACGGTGCGGGCGTGGATCTTGGTGATGGTCATCTTGGCTGTGAGGTCGGTGGTGTCAGAAGGGTCGGAGCTGGGAGAGGGGTATCAATTGAGGCTGTCAAGTGCCTACGAGGGATGATTTATAGATATGGAGGGGTGAGGTGATGTCAAGCAGCTAAGACGAGGTTGCGCCGAAGAAAAAGCAGCCATTGTTTGTCGATAAGCCCGCACCTCCCGCCCAGGCGCGGTGTTCTGCGCTGGCGGAGACCCGAGCAGAGCTGTGGTATTGTGGGATGTGGGATGTCTTGGCCGGCCGCGGATATGAGGCAATTAGAAAGGACTTACCGATGTGAAGTTTTTGATGGTCAGCTCTTAGCAGAAGAGGTTGTTGCTAGGTCAAAGGGGTGTGTCAGTTCCAAGGTTGGGGGAAACGAAAATGGTTGAGGGGCACTGAAGGTGGGGCAGAGAGATCTGGTGAGGAAGGATGATGTCTTCAGAGTGGCCAGACACCCTCGCTGCAGCCCCGGGCCAATACGCCGCCTGCGGCCGTGGAGAGGAACACGGCCTGGGAGTCCATTGGTGTGTCACGGGCTGCAGCACGGGAGCTTTGCTGCGAATTCTGTGTTTATGTTTTCGGTCTGCCAAACAGTTGGGGTTACATCCATGTCGGGCAGAAAGTGCTATGTTCAAGGGCTGTGATTGGCCAGCCACTCACATACTCTGTGCAATTTTCTGATTGGCCAAGAAGATTTATTCGGTGGCTGCCAAACAGTACAAATATGCCAAGGGCGAAGCTTGGGCCCCGGAGGCAGCTCTGATGTCGCGTTCGCAGCAACTCCATACAGCCAACTTCACCCTCCCGCCATATCCTGCCCACCGCTCTGGACCCTCAACGTTGTCTTCCGCTTTTTGTGCTGAGATCTTCCATATACACTCTCTCCGACCCCCCAAATCAACCCCACCGACCTCTCCCTCCGCCTCCATCGCCTCAGAGCAACATTCATCATGTAGGAAGCCCGTCCTTGTGACCCGCAATGAACGATGATTGACGCGGAACAGGGAGGTCCTACTCGGCATAACTGGCAAGGACTTCACCATCATCGCTGCGTCGAAAGCGGCCATGCGAGGCGCCACCGTCCTCAAGGCTTCCGACGACAAGACCCGTGCACTGAACTCACATTCATTGATGGCGTTCTCTGGAGAGGCTGGTGACACTGGTATGTAGTATAGCTTGCAGACGGGTCATGTCTATCTTCTGACGCCTCCATACAGTCCAATTTGCCGAATTCATCCAGGCAAACATCCAGCTATACTCGATGCGCAACAGCATGGAGCTGTCACCTTCTGCAACGGCCAACTTTGTGCGGGGAGAGCTGGCAAGTGCACTGCGATCAAGGAGGCCGTACACAGTCAACCTGTTGTTGGGCGGATATGACGAGATTGCGGACAAGCCTACACTGTACTGGATCGACTACCTGGCGAGTTTGGCTCCGGTCCCGTACGCTGCACACGGCTATGCTCAGTACGTTATATCCAGGACATCCGTTGACGTGGTTGCTCTTATGGCCATACACAAACTAACATGACGGCCACAGGTACTACTGCCTTTCGCTCCTTGACAAGCACCACCACCCCGATATCGACTTCGCCCAGGGCATGAAGATCTTGCGCATGTGCTCTGAGGAGCTGAAGCGACGTCTACCGATCGACTTCAAGGGACTCATGGTGAAGATCATAACAAAGGATGGCATTCGGGAGGAGGAGTATGCCGATGACCAGAATGTGGCTGTACCTTGATTGGGACCAGACTCACGGCAGAAGCACACTGGAGTTACGTCGACATGGCAACAAGCGTACTACATCTTCTCAGGCGAGACAAGACCCATCACGGAAAAATGAGGACGCCGATAGGGCGGGAAACTAAGATCTTAGATCACGCAAACGTAGTATGGAAGAACCATGCTGCAAATCCCAGAAAGCTATTCCCGCAATGCCCCTTGATATGTATTTCTCGTACGTGACTGAGCTGTTCAGAAGCTATATCCAATCATCCCCAGCCATTATGGATAGACAAGTTGTTCCGTGATCAGTTGAGGTCCGAATGCTAGTGCGGAAGCGATGACTAAGCCTCTTGGCGCGCAACATAAAACTTCGCTTCGACCTCGCGCTCCAAGTTTTCTTCTTCATCAAAAAGTTAACGGAGCCAGCCACGACCATTAGCCCTATCCAGGCTCTTGGTTGCCAGTCGCATTGCGCGGCGTGGCTCCGGAGAAGAAGGCCATCTCCTGTAGGAAGCTACCGTCTCGTGGGTCTACTTAAATGAAGGCGATGGGGCGGTGGTGTCGATTTTATGGAGTACATATACACTCGTGCAAGAGTGATCTCGGAGTCGTCCGTTGCAGATCTCGCATTCGTTGATGCTAGATGATAGATGCTGCAGGTGATGCTGTGTGCATCGGTGTGGGCGTCGGGGATCACTTTTGGTGGTTTTCTGCATGGGAACTTGTGATAAAAGGCGTGGACTTGCGCCGATGATATCAGAGAGCATACCAAAAGCGTTGACGCCCAGGTTTATGCTTCCAACTATTGGGTATGCATTTACCAGAACATCCTGCAAATCCTTGCTGATGCGGTCGGTGAACTTTCTGTTTCCCCAGTTCCTTCCCAACCTCATTCGCGAATCTCTTCATTCCTCGGAGATTACAATTCCGCCATTCAAAATGCTTCTCATCCACTCTTTTGTGAAGCTCGTCCCCGGATCAAACTTTTGCAATAGGCACAACTGAAGATGTTGATGAACTTGTCCACAGTATGTTGTACTTGTGTTGTCGACAAAATCCTCAGAAAATTGGGGTCGACCGAAAAGAAGTACATATATTTTAAATTTTTGAAATGCAGTATTATCTTACGCATCAACGGCTGTGGTTGTTCCAGGACTCTGGAGATTTTACTCCGTTGTACTCTGAATATATGACGGTGCCAACAATATCTAAGAATCACGAGTTCCGGACGTGGGGATTTTCGCCGAAGAGAGGAATTCTCTCCATTCGAACAATTCCCAAGTCAGGGTTAGCGTCTCAAAACCAACGGCTCTCCGCCCGTCATTGTGAACTGGACCTAGTATTCACGTGCTGTGAGGTAGTATGTATTCCGGCGCACGCACATGGGAACATGGTTTCATCAATTGCAACAACCATGGGAACTTTTGATCAGAGCAAAGCGTACGCAGCACAAGAAGAGGGGACGAACTTCTTCGACGACGGTCGTGAGATTGAGCTGCTACACTTTGTGTACTCTCATCCCGATCTTGACGGATTTCGAGGGTCGCCAGCGAAGGTCCTGGGCGCGATTGATGAATATGGTAGGACGAAGAAATATCTGATGAATGTGGGTGAGGCGAAAGGAAAGATTGTGACGGATTTAATCGCAGAGGTCAAGCCGGAGATTATGGTACGTTGCCTTGGTGCATAGTGTGTGCATTTGCTAAAGCAAAAAAAAGGTTGAGCTTGGTGGATATGTCGGTTATTCATGCATCCTCTTTGGCGAAGCACTTCGGAAGGCTGGAGGCCAGAGATACTTCTCTCTCGAGCGCAATCCGGAATTTGGCGCAGTCATTATGGCACTCGTAGACCTCGCGGGGCTGTCGGACATCGTCAAGGTTGTCGTTGGCTCCAGTGATGAGTCGATCGCGCGACTACACTCTGCTGGACAACTCAAACGCATCGATCTCTTGTTTCTCGATCACTACAAACCCGCTTACACGACCGATCTTAAACTCTGCGAGGAGTTGGGCATCATCTCGGTGGGCTCGGTAATGGCAGCTGACAATGTGATCAAACCTGGGAACCCACCGTACTTGAAATATGTCAGGAGCACCGTGGAGACGAAGAAGGCGAAGTATGAAGAAGATGGCGCAGACGCTTCCAATGTGAAGGGTATCAGGGAGGCAAATGTGAAAATGTATGAGAAGAGATATGGAGAGGCCAAGTTCAACCAAAGCAAGGGAAACCCTAATCTGGTGTACGACAGCAAGCTCATCAACAGCTTCGAGCCTACGGGCGTTCCGGTATGTTCTGGCAGCAAAAAGCTTACCGTTTGCTAATTATCGTCTAGGATGGCGTGGAGATTACAAGATGCACGGGCGGGGATGCTTGATACCAATTGATCCATCACAGTTTAGAATCAATACATCAAGAACCCAAATACCGACTTCATGACACCCTCAATATTTGAACTCTCAAACAGCAACCTTAGAACTAGACACCCTTGGAAACTTGACAAATTCGCAAGCGTCTCGCTGTGCAACCAACAGCTACCACAGGGAGTCGTAAAGTTAATCACTCAAAGTCAGCGAGGTTTTGGCGATAAATCATGCACGGGTGGTGATTAACTTTACGGCTCTCTGTGGTAGCTCCACATGATCTCTATGACGTAATTATGCAACCGACTTGCTTTTTATTGCTCGCATGGCGAGGACCCCACCTACCAATCCAACCCTCGTCGTTATCACCACCCCAGGCCCTGCCTCTGTTCTCACCACCCTTGTTCCAGGTCACGTTTTGACCATGTCGGCGGGCGTGCCTGTCCGGGGCATCCATTTCTACAACCAACACGTACCCAAAAATGTCCTTCTCATATTCTTTAGCCTCGCCACTCTTCCTGTATCAATTGCATTAGCCTGTCTGGGTTTCTTGCATTCGAGAATCTACAGGGGATCCCGAACGATTGTTGATGGCCACCAACCCTGTAAAAGAATCCTGGTTACAGGGATATCTACAACCAGCGGTTTAACGATCGCTCGTTTGCTCAATCGATACTCAAGACACCGTATATTTGGTGCTGATGTCGAAATCATACCCTTGACATCGCCGGGCCGGTATTCGCGCTCAGTCGCCAAATTTTTCCGCCTCGATGCTCCGGAGGGGGATAATGCTGAACCTTCTGTCGATTCCCTCCTCTCTATTATCAGGAAAGAGAAGATTGATTTATGGATTAATTGTTCGACTATCGTCACCGCAGTGGAAGATGCAGAGATCAAACGGCTCGCTGGACAGATTCGCGGACCGGGATTCAAGTCTGTCCAATTCAGTGAAGATGCGGTGAGGCGGTTTCATGAGAAAGATCAGTTCATTGGGTATATCAGATCCCTGGGTCTACAGACACTAGAGAGTCATAGATGCACAGATGAAGAAGAAGTTATGCAAGTATTGTTGGGTGATACAAAGGGAGAAGTAGGGAGGAGGAGGAGCATGGAGCTGGCAAACTCCAACGGGGATAGGAGGAAATACATTGATTTTCTCGGACTCGCTACGCCTGAGAGTTGGAGAGATGGAGATGAAGAGGAGGGTTTCTTTGATGTGGCGGAACCGGTTACTCCGCCTCGGAGTGTACGGCAATCTTTCGAGTCGCAGAAAATGCCTGAGCAGATTTTGTCGCAGACTGTTGCAAAGTATACACGGATCGGGGCAGTAGTAGAGAATAGAAATAAGGACAGGAAGTTTGTTATGAAACAGGTTGGGGAGGGTGCTCGAGACAAGGCGTTGGGAGTAACACTCCTCCCATTCTCGGATGCAGAAGAAACGAAGCGGTACATCAAGAAATTAAAAATATCAAAGGAAGACCCATATCACCTCCAACAATACATATCCGGGCCCGAATACCGTACGCACACACTCATCATCCACGGCCGTGTCATCTCCTTCGTGGCATATCGATCCACATCCATACCGATCCACTACACGGCCCTTCCCCCAATTTCACCACTGTCAAAGTACATGCTCGAGTTCACAGAAACGGTAGCAAGAGAAGGAGGTCACGGCTTCACAGGCCATCTAGGCATTATATTCCAGGCCGAGTCTGAAAGCGAAGATGCGGAAATATACCCTGTTAGTTGTAATCTGGGAGCCCACACCTCCATCATCCTACACCAACAGACTGAGCAATTGGCACACGCCTACCTCCCCCTTCTCAACGACTCCCAGTTCGAAATTCCTTCCACTATCATAAGATCCCAAACGCCCAGTCCATCATATTACTGGATAGGCCACGATCTCGTTACTCTTCTCTGCATCCCTATCCTCTCAAACTTCGTCGGATACGGAAATGTGAAAAAAGAAATCGTCGAGGAGAGTATCTTGGAGTTATGGGAGCATCTGAGGTACTGGAAAGATGGGACGTTTGTCGATTGGGATCCATTGCCGTTTCTTGTGTTGTATCATGTATACTGGCCGCTGCAGTTTTTGAGGGCATTGATGAAAGGGAGGAGGTGGACGGCGATTGATGTGAGTACCATGCAGATGGCCGAGGAGTGAAGTGTTGCATTAGTGTTTTAATCCCTAGCCTGGAGTTAATTGTCACACACGAGCATACGAGCATACATAGCATACTTAGTTCTTTCTCACAACACCCACATCCAAGCGGAAAAGGGGTATTATTCCAACCTCGCTCTACAAAGAAGACTATTTAATCCACCATAACAACATCCTTACCTAGGCCCAACCTATCGGCCCCATTCGTAATAGCCCTCACATTAGCAATCTCATCCATTTCCCTAAGCGTAAAGTCCAGCAAATAGCTCTCATCAACCAACTCCTCAATCCTTCTATAGTGCCTATCCGAGTACGCTTTAATAGCGTCTAAGACATCTTTCAAACTGCCCTTGGTGCCAACCTTGCCGTGCGGCTTTAGACTGGCAAGTCGTGCCGCAGGATACGACTTGACTACGGTCCATAGAATCTTTTGTGCTACTGGTGCCGTCTTGACGTTGGTGTTCCAGTCTCGTAGCCGCAGCAAAAGGGTATACAATTGCTCATCGCTTAGGTGCGTAACCACCTCATCGACAGCAGTCAAGCCAGTCATGCTCTCCCGATCCGGAGCTTCTGTCTCGGCGACTGACTTGAACAGGGCGAATAAACGTCCCGGTTGGTCCATCTGCAGTGCCAGTGTGATCGCCTCGCGGTAGTTGCCCGAATAAGCGTAGTTCTGGAGTTGCTGGTCGAGTTCCACGCGCTCTGTTTCAGCGGTCGTGGCCGCTTCCAGGGTCGAACTTGTTGTGTCTTCCCAGAAGGTGATGACACTGTCACCGCCGCCGGATATGAGAGCACCTGATGTGGGATGTGCCGTCAGAGCCCAGACGCGGTCGGTATGGTTGTCTAGCGTTGACATGGTTTCACCGCTTGCTGTATCCCACACCTTGACGAGACCGTCTCCGGCTGCAGATGCTAGTTGTGATCCTCGCCTATCTCGGGCATCAATGGGTCGATATGGTATCCAGGCTAGCTTCAGGACGCTGTTGGAATGTCCTTCTAGGGTCAACAGACAAGTGTAATCTGATAGACTCCAGATTTTGACAGTCTTGTCTCCGCTTCCCGTTGCTATTATACCCTTGTTGTTAGAACCTGGGACTTGTGAATCTTTTGGAGCAAATTTGACAGCCCAGACACCACGCTTATGGCCGCGGAGGATACCTTGAGCGTCACCTTCGGCTGCGGAGAAAATCTTGACAGTTCGATCTTGTGATGCTGAAGCGAATAAGGTTCCAGATGGGTCAATGTCAATGGCATTGATATCTTTGTCGTGAGCTTTGCGTGTATATTTTGCTCGAAGTCCCTTCGTGGCTCTTTTTTTTATGTCCCAACGCTTGACAGTCCTATCCTGGGACCCGGTAACTAAGAACTCAGGGGGGTGTGAAAGTGGGTCTGTGAATGCGGGCGATGATTGTGGAGGTATCGCATGTGGCAATGCAATTGCCCCTAATGATTCCGCATGTCCAGTCAGCACCGCATAGCATATATATGAGTCGTTGTCTGGATCCAGCCGCCATAATCGAGCCGTGTTGTCTTTCGCGCCAGTCACGAGCCAATGGCCAGACCAGTCCACATCGAGACAGATGATGATTTCCTCGTGACCTTGCAAGAGAGCAACGTCTGCACCAAAATACTTTCCCTCAACAATGTTCTCTCCAGGTTCCGAGGATTTGAGTGAAACAATTCGGATATCCTCCGAGTTGGTGTTGAGTGCTAACAGCGACTTGTCCGAACCTACATACGCAAGGTCGATGACTTCGTCGTGCGTTCCGGAGACTCGTCTGAAAATAGGCAATGGATCCTGCGTTTCCGGTAAATAAGGTAGATCCAGTGGCTTGAGAGAATGGAAGTTGAGGACTTGGTCGGCATGCACTGAAACGAGGTACGGCAGAGATGCATAATGGAGCACGTCTATGATCGCATCGGTCTCTAATCCTGGCTGCTGCTCCCGCGTGAGCTCTTCTCCGGAAGTGGCGGGCCAAAGTCGGATCCGCCCATTTTCTCCACCAGAGTATATGATCTGTCCTCCGCGTATGAAGCCTGTGCTTTCAATTCCTTCGAGAGCAGCGATTGTGCGCTTGGCCTTCCACGTTTGAGCATCCCAAAGGATTAATGTCTTGTCCCTGCTCCCGGAGACCAACGTGTTCTGCTCTTTTGAAAAGTCCAGTTTCCGTACGACCGAGACGTGGGAATTGAGCACCGCGATGCTATTCCTCTTATGCAGATTCCATATCCGTATCTTGCCATCCTCAGCACCCGATGCAAGTCTGTACTCCAGACTGCTGCCACCCGTGCTCAACTCTACACTAGCATCCTCCTCTTGCTTCGGATTTCTCCGCTTCCTCTTCTTGTTTTTCTCAGCCACGTCTTCTTGAGAGACCTCCACTTGGAAGAAGTGAAGCGCGGAGACAATTCCGCCGTGTCCGTGGAAGGTATGAGTGGTGTATCCAGCGCGTATATCCCAAACCTTGACGGTACCATCCGCACCACCTGTTGCGACAAGTGTGCTGGTACTATCTACAGCCAAGGTCACCACAGGCGCAGCATGCGGTTTAAGTGTGCGCTGAAGGTCAACTTCGATTGTGTCCGGTTCTACTTCAGATGGGCTGAGAGCAAATACCCTCATAGACATTGACCGTGAACAGAGGATCAGATGGGAAGCGGAGGGGGTTACTGTACACGTTAGTCTTCGCAAGCATATCTGTCCAAGCTACTGACGAGCAATGGCCGTTATGACTTCTCCGTCCTTGGTCTGGGTTAGTGGATATGTATGAAAGGCCATTCACGCGACTCACTCCTTCTATCCTCGCCAACTCTTTTCCTGTTGCGAGGTCTGTGAGGAGCGCATCTTCACCCAGACATGCGGCCAGAATGCGTCCATCCTCACTGAGACTGACACCTCCGCCGGAATAGATGGGCTGCACCGTCCTGCTGATCTCATAGGTAGTTCTTATGGTGTGTCTCTGGGCCATTGTGATGGGTGTCTCTGTCGCGACGACGTTGAGGAGTGGGAGTCGAGGCGTCTTGACGTCGTGGAAGGGAACTCGAAATCTTGGCGGATGTTAATTTTTAAGTGGAGCCGCGCAGGGCTCGTCTTATCGATAAAGCTTGCAATGAACCGCGGTTCGAGCGTCATCTTGGACGACACCTCAGCACAACACATCAAACGCATGCTGATGACCAGCTTCATGATGCTGTCGGTCAACGAAATTCATACCCAGCCGCTCTTTTCAATATAGCTTTGCTTGACACACAACAAAGACCATGGGGCGTCAAGCTTACCTCACGCGCATCGCACTGGTATACACCTCCCCCAACGCCTCCCTGCATGACAAGCACCTCACTGACGGACGGCAGGGGCGATCCGCTTTCGAGCCCAGCCAGGGCATTGGCCAGTCCTCGGAATACATCCAACTGGACGCGTCGCAGCACGAGATACCAGCTGCAGCGCAAGAGGCAAACAGGAATAGATACATCCAGCTCTTTGACGAGCGAGGCAACCCTATAAACCCCCGTGCTCACGAGTACGGCCGTCGACTCAGGGCTGCGCAGAACGATGTCCTGGCTTCCATCGGCGTCGTGGAAAGGCGCCGGTCACCATCAGATGATCTTCCGGGCACATACGAGGATCGGCTGGAGGAGCTGGAAAATGAAGATTCTGCAGGAAATACCGTTGCTCTCATGTCTACACTCGCACAGAATGTGTGCACATGGTGGATTGGGAGTATTCGGCAACGGGTGATGGTAATTTCCTCCTCCTTGGTTTGTAATTTATGTATTGACCATGGCAGATCTTTCGCATCCCAGATGCATTCCCCGTCTCCCATATCATCGCTTCAGAGTACCATGCTACTGGGCGCTCACTGTTATGGACCGGATTCACTGCAAGGCTCACATCCTCACTCTGTGTGCAAGCAACCTTGTATACTGCAGTCGTGTTTCGACCTATAGACCGCCTACTTGCTGTTACTCATGCCTCACGGAGAACGAAGCATTTCTTTCAGCGATGGAAGGGCTGGACGAACACTTGTTTCCGCTTGTCAGTCGAGATCCTCTTCTCTCCTCTGGGGTACCACGCAAATCTGCAAAGGCTAGGCTTAATATCGGCAAGACCATTCTGGCCTTCTTGGAAAGCGTTCATACCGTTCTCGTCACAGTCACTAATACAACCGCTCCCCCTGTCCTCTGGTCTGCTACCTTGTGTCAACGCCATAGCAACCTCACCAGTTCTATTTCTCTGTCTGGATCACCTTTACGAGCGTTGGATCTACGGTATTGTGTTCGAAGCGGTCGAGACGTTGATTGTCCGCCCAGACAACCCGGATTTGGCGAGTCCGGACGATGGCGTGAAAAGTCGAGCGTCTGCTGTTCTTGGGTTGCGGGCAAAGACCCCTTGGCCGGTCCGAGAAGTCATCCATAGGATCTTTAAGCTGCTTGGTTGGACCAAGGCGTCGGAAGCCAATAATCGGGGAGTTGAGGTGTCGCCAGAGACACATATCGATACTGCACCAACGACCATAGATGTTGGTGAGACTCAAATTACGCACATCACTCCACTTGACATCCCAACTGTCAACCAGACCCTGAATCAAGAATCGAGCACAACTCGCGCAGTGCAGAATTTTCCACCGGAGGCCTCGCCCACTGCCTCCCAGACGAGTGACAATGGTGACGATCCAAGAATCCGGATCACATCTCGAGAGGGCATCGTTGAGATGGAGGTTCGGCTACCGCCACATGTTCTCTCCACCACAACGGTTGTGGAAGGTACAGATTCCTCATCGTTACATCCAGGCAACACATCACGCACCATTGATGTACAAGAGCTGGAGAGGCCGCATTATCATAGGGTCAGTCAGCTCTCGACAGAGCCTGCACAGATGTTGGGTGCCATCTGCAAATCGCAGTTAGTAGGCTGGGCTACGGTTGGACTTAGACTTGTGACTCTCCGTTTCATGGCGTCACATTGCCTGTTTACTAGACTCGCTGCTGGTGAGCGCCCAAGCAGGCCATTGTCGCTTTTGGCTCGAAATCCCATGAACGATTTTCGGAACATGGACATCCGATCCGTTGGTCTTCTCGCATCACGAATCGCTCTTTTCGGGTTACTTGAGCTCAGCATAGATTTGGGTTTGTGGTGCTCTCAGTACGTGGTCGTAACCTTTATCGGAAAACGGTTTTTTAGCTGGGGCAAGCTCTGAGTAACTGTCATCGTAGTTGATGGGAAGCTAAAGGGAGCAGATAGCCGCTGTCACCGAGTCGTGCAAGGTTTCTCATGCGCGACGCAATTCCAGATTAACGGAGCAATGGGGCCTACTCTGAGACAGAGTGAGCTGAGGACTCGCACAGGAGAGTGCAGCAAGGTGGTACCTGAACGGTGCGTCCGCCCAGCTTGAGGCAAAGAAGCAAGTCGTGTTAGACGCAGAGTTGTCGCCAACGTTCAGCATGATGGGATTACACAAAGCGCCCACACTTTAACTCAAATCTGTCCATGGACAGGTCGAAGAAGATTCGGCGTTGAGTCCAGAAGAAACCGGCGTGGATCCTCCTGTTTCCTACCGTTTCAATAAGTTCCGGTATATAGGCACACGCCCGCCGGCGCCTTCTGGAAATAGCTGCAAAAGCAAAATGCCTTTAGAGCATTCTTGAGGAAACCCAAATGAAGCCATGTACGTTCCAACTGCACATGGAATCACCGTCTGTGGAAATTTTTCGCATGGACAAATTTCGCCTGCTCAGCCTGAAGCCCATGGCGCAACCTGGTTTCTGATAGGGGACCAAAACCCCCTACCCTAGTCTCCCGTTTGGCGGATGTCAGGCGCTGATTGGTCAATGGGGGGTGGTTGGTGGCTCATGCTCATCTTGAGGGATAGGGTGGGAGATCAAAGGTTGAGCAAGCCATGAACCGCGAACGTTGTTCGGAGATTATTAGCATGTCATGGGACGTTGTTTGAGAGTGCTGAATGGAAAGATAGTGGGAGGTGTCGGTGTTTATTCCTCGTGTGGTCGGGAATTGGGAGTGGAGGGTCGGGGGGTGGCTTGCGTGGTTTGAACTCGCCAAGAATATGCTTTGGGGGTGGGGAAGTGTGCCCGCCAGGGCGAATATTGCAGATGCAATCATGGAGTGTTGCGCGAGAGCTGGAAGGGCCTCCGGGTGGGATAGAGCCTAGACGAGAGTTGTTTTGCAGAATTAATTGAACTATATTCTTCTTTTGGTGGAAGCTTCGCTCTCCTTTTCGAACCCTCGTCACCGGCTGATTGGGCCCAAGATCTGCAGTACCGGCGGGATCATGGATGCAGGCCCTCCAGGCGAGAGAATGCAAGAAGAATCATTGCCGCTTTGGGCTTCGGGCTGCCGCGTTTTGGAGAACCTCAGTCAACTTCAGCGTCACCCCGCTACCCCTTTTTGTCGAGTGTCGTGACCGTTGTTTTTCCTTCCTTAGATACCTGGGCACTGCGGCAGTGACGGGACGCTCTCTCCACACAGCGGCACTCTCTTTGAGCACACGCTGCCCACTCCTCGCGCCCAAGCATTCGTCAATCGCACTACCACCTCCCAGCACGGGTCAGGACACCGTTCCGCGTGCTTGCAGCTTTTACCCGTCCCCCTGCACGTTCCCGTTGGTCAAGCTTGTTGAGCTACCGACCGAAATCCTCCCATTCCTCCTTTTCCACCTGTCGCACTCCCAGCACCACGCCTACGCCTACCATTGCATTCAACAGCGACCTGATGCGCAACTTTGCTGGCCGCTGATTCTCTGTCTCTTGTGTGGCCCACTCTGGAGCCCGTCAGCAGCATCGCCAGCCCCGCTGTTCGTGCAGCGCCCGAGCCACACGTGGACGTGCACGCGAGACTCGAGCCAAACCGTGGAACCCTGCCGTCAACCCACTGACACCGCACCACCGCGATCCTCACCATTCCCCGGCCTGCCACCGCGCGCCGCCAGACCATCCCCGTCGGACTGACACAACAGCGTCGGGCAAGTGCCTCAGACACCTCTGGAACCTGCACCTGCCGCCTCGCGTTGCAAACATTTCTGGGCTGGGCGAGCAGACACACAAGAGAAGAGCGCGAGGAGATGCATGGACATTGCGCAGGTCTGAGATAGACGACGCCCATTGCTACTGAGAACTTCCATCACCACCCTCCACCGCACCGCCATGAGCGCCACCACACTGCCGCGGCCGTCGCGGCCCTCCATCGCCCCTCCCACCGGCCCTCTGCCCTCGCTGCCGGTTGCAAAGTCCCGCGTGTCGAACATCGGCCCGGCGTCGCGCACCTCGTCGGCGTCGCTGCTGCCCTCACCCACCGTCGCCGCTCGGGCTGTTTCGTCTTCAGCGCTGCCGCTGCGACCGTCGTCCAAGGGCCACACCAACTCCGCATCGAACGTGCCGACGTTGACCACCACCGAGTCCCCCGCCGGTCCGCTGCCCGCGGGCAAGTCGCTGCGCAAAACCGTGAGCATCGGCGCATTCCCACAGCCGCCCAAGCACGTTGGCCGCTCGGCGGGCAGCCACCCCCCGAGCCCGCTGTCGGCGAGCCTGATGCCCAATGGCGACACCATGGACCAGCGGCTGTCGGCCGCCACCAGGATCTCTGCCACGCCTTCGAGGCAGAGCAGCATGAAGAGGCCAACTCCTCGGGTGTCAACCGGAGGACGGGGCCTGCTGTCAAAATCACCATTGACGCCTCCGAGTTTTCTCAATGGCAGTGGCGAGTCAGTAGCCGTTGTGAACACCTCCCACCTGAGCCTGCCCTCACCACCGCAAAGCAGGAACTCCTCCGCTCAAGGCTCCTACGCCACGAGTGCCACCACCTTCGAAGACATCGGCGACGACGAGCCGCGGGGCCGCCCGGACAGCAAATTCGGACCAGATGGCGGTGCAGGCCCAAAAGACGGCAAGGGAAACGTCCTCGTGAGCGTGCGAGTGCGACCAACAGGGGGACAAGACAAGCAGCAAGAGCAGGAGTGGGAGATTAACAACAAGCAGGCGCTGATCTCATATAATGGCAAAGAGGGCGGGGAATATAACTACGGTACTGTTGCACAACATGATGCAAGGGGCCGGAACGATGCTGACATCAGATAACATAGACAACGTATTCGACACCCAAGACAACAACGCCCGAGTGTACGATGCAGCGGCCAAACGACTGGTTCGTCGAGTCATGGAGGGTTACCATGGCACAGTGTTCGCGTATGGGATGACGGGAACGGGCAAGACATTCTCCATGCAAGGAACCGCAACGAATCCAGGCGTCATCCCCCTTGCCATAACGGACATTTTCTCGTATATCCGAGAGACCCCGCATCGCGAGTTTCTCCTAAGAGTGAGCTACCTCGAAATCTACAACGAAAAGATCCATGACCTGCTCGTTGGACCTGTTGCAGCAACGAATGGCCAGCCTGGAGCTCAGGAGGAGATCAAACTTCGGGAAGATAGCAAACGTGGCGTTTATGCAACTCCTCTTAAGGAAGAGATTGTGCAGAGTCCCACCCAGCTGTTGAGGGTCATTGCACGAGGTGACAATGCACGACGAGTGGCTGGGACACAATTCAACGCGCGCAGTTCACGCAGTCATGCAGTCGTCCAGATTGTTGTCGAAAGCCGAGAACGCGTTCCGGGAGGAGCAGCTGGGTCGCTCAAGGAGAGCAAGCGATCGGCCATTGCTCCTGGTGGTGTCCGTGTCTCAACTCTCAGTCTTATCGATTTAGCAGGTTCTGAGAAGGCCGCGGAGAACAAGGAACGGCGGACTGAAGGGTCGCACATCAACAAGAGTTTATTGACTCTGGGTACGGTTATTGCCCGTCTATCCAGTGATAAGGAGAAGGCGGGGTCGGAGAAAGACAAGGCAAGCAAGGAGAAGCATCTCCCGTACCGAGACAGCAAACTCACTCGACTCCTGCAACCAGCTCTTTCTGGTGGCTCACTTGTGAGCATTCTCTGCACGATTCAGATTGGGTCGAGTGGAAGTGTTGCGGCAGGACATAGCCACACGGGTGAGACATTGAACACCCTAAAGTTTGCATCACGTGCAAAGAACAACATCGTAAGCCATGCAAAGAAGGCGGACGAATCCCTTGGCAGTGGCGGCGATGCGGGAAGCAGGGCCTTGCTGGATCGTTACCGATTGGAGATCCAGGACCTAAGGAAGCAACTTGAGGAGCAGAACAAGGGGAAGGAGTCTGGAGATGCGAAGGAGGTTAAAGAGGAGGAAGAGAAGAACGAAGAGGAAGAAAAGATCCGCCAGCTCGAGGACCAACAACGCCATGAAGAGCAAATGCTGGAAATGCAGCTTGCTCGCACTGCGCTTAAGGAGCGAATCGAGCATCTGAACCGACTAATCCTCAGCTCAAAGTCACTTGGTGTGAACGCCAACAGGTCATTTTCTTCAATGAGCTTCCAACGCGGATCTACTATCAGTAACGGCGACGCATCGTTCAGACCGATTTCAGCACGGTCATCAGCGAGCCATGCTACACTGGAGGTACCGGCTCAGAACGGTACACATGCTCCCTTTCCCAGCCTACCCAATGAGGGGTCTGAGGAAGACGACTCTGTTGGCGAAAATGGAGACGGGCTCGCAACGCAAGCCACGCAAATCCACGCTCTCCAGGCTGATCTCATGGATAAGAATCGATATATCAGCACTCTTGAAAAACGGCTGCTACAAGCTCGACGTTCAAGCCACTCGCGAGTGTCCATGAGTCTCTCGAAAACAATGTCGGGGTCCAGTGAAGATGGCGGATTGATTGCAGTCGTTGCCGAAAAAGACGCTGAAATAATTAATCTCCGTGCTCAGCTCGAGGACAAGGAAAAGATGATTGCAGCTTTGACATCTGCAGGCAAGAAGCGTGATAATGCGAACGAAGTCGGCAGTGATGGCTCACCTGGCAGTCGACGAACATCCCATCAATCCCAGCAGCGCAGCGAAGGCAGCAACAGCAGCATACCCAAAGTTAAAGGGACGGCCGCTAACAACACACAAAACTTGGTGCACACGCCGAGGTCGGAGCGCGATCTCGCAGATGTGACGCGAATGCTGGACGAGATGATCTCAGGGCGTATAGACAGCGCGAACGGAACTCGAAAGAGCCTCAGACCCGTCACTGAGGGCAGGCGACGAGACGAAACAACCCGAAATTCTGGAATGTAAGGAAGGCTGGGGATGAAATGAAGAGCGTCATCTCGGTACCGCTGGAGAGGAAGCATGACGAGAGCCTGAAGCGAGGAAGAAAACGACTGTCGTAATAATAGGACACACTTAATGTCCAACGTGGATACGGGGGCTGGCAGTCTAGGGCGCAAACTACTACCTACACGGCGTCTATGCGAGGATTATTATGGTTGTTACGGTTACTTCTTGGGGTATTTATTTTTGTTGGTGAGCACTATCTATCAAACTGTACTATGCCAGCACCCAGGTCGGGGCATGGATGGGGGACAAGGGAGTAATGGTCAGGCGGTGAGGATTTGTTTGTCGGTTCTGTTCTTCTTCTTCTTCTTCCTCTTTTCGTTTTCTTTATTTGCGAAGCTTTTCTCGTTGTTGAGACGGGAGGGTTTTCTTGATACCCCGTTTTGCTTAGGTGCAAGGTCGAGCTGGGAAGGACCCGACTGGCCCGCAGAAGAGAGGAAAGGAGCTCGTATGAGGGATGACGGAGGCTTTCTGTACTCGTGATAGCATGTACGATACGTTTGTTCCTGGAAGGGATCGTCTGGGCGGCCGCGTGGGCGCCTGTATAGATGAATCACGATGTGCAAACAGAGGCGCTGCAGTGGCCTATAGCGAGTGAGGTTTATAGTGCATATGTTGTGCGGTGGACATGATCGTCAGGTGTGCGGAATGCAGCGCTAACCTGCCGTGTGTCTTTGAGGTGGTTGTCAGCCGTGCGGAGTTCGGATGCGAGAACGGGTGAGGGCTATTTCGACGCCATGGCCTCAGACGTGTCACCAGCGTGTTTCAGATTCCGATACGCAGCCCAGACTGCGACCACGCCCACCCATTGGCTGCAGATGAGCATGGCATGGGCTCAAAATCAGGACCCTCCCCGCGACCCTGCCCTTCCTGGCGCACTGTAGCTGGTCCGCCGCGGGAAGACGCCTTCAGGATTCCATCGTGGCTCGTTTGCGTTAATGCGGCATCCCCTTGGTCAAATTGCATGTTTGTGAGGAACGACGTCGACAAAACCCTTCAGCTCCGCTCCTTGATGGAATTGGGAAGCTTCCGTTTGTTTCTTGCGGTGTGAAACTGTTGCGCTTCTTCTAGCTGTCTTTGGGTCTTCTTGGCCTCAACTTCTCCACCCACGGCACGTCTATGACTTCATCGCGAGTCGCCATTTGAGTACTCTCTTTCTTGTTACGCTTCGGTGCTGTTTATATTTTGTTTCGTTTCGTACTCTCTTTTGACAGGAGGCTTGCTCGACGCCCGCCCTCGTCCTTCGTTTGCATACTCCTTTTCGACCTGCAGGGACAGATGGCTCTGCGAGATACCGATACCTACCATCACATCACTGCCCGACATCTGATCGCCCCAAAGACCAAAAGGTGCAAGATATAAGATAGAATTGTCGACACGTCCGTCGATATGATACTCAACGCCGCAAAGAATATGAAGACCATGCATGCCCGGCGGAACCCCAATCTGCATGTCTCGGCCGCTGCTTACTCGCAGCTCAGTCCCTCGATAACTTCAGCAACCTTCCTCTCCCCCACCGTAGCCTCTCGCCGTGGCTTGCTTTCCGCATCACCTCCACCGTCCCCGAGCCTACCGTCACTGATCCCCCGCCATGGAAAGAAGACTGCCCCAGCCAGCCATGCTTGGTTGGTGAAGCGTATACTCCTGGGAGCGTGTGGGGTTATACTACTCATATGGCTTATCGTCCGCCAAATGTACAACCACCACCAATACCCCGGGAATTTCGATGACAGTGGAGACGAGTATGAGATGGTTGGGGATGCATCATTGCCCAAGGAGGCATGTGCAGTGATGGTGCAGGATACCAAGGGAAACCCCAAATGGACCGTATCAATACCGCCCTACTACGACTTTCCGCTTCGGCCAGCCCAATACCGCGAGATCTGCTCTCAGTCCATGGAGTTATCGAAACAGCTGCGTCAAGATGCGCAGGCCCAGAATGGCTTCGCTAAGCGAATGCTCAACTACTACACCAGGGATCAATACTACCTCGATGTGCAAGAGGCAGAGGACCAGGGCTTGTTGCCTCCATCGAGAGGGGAGGAGAAGCAGAAGGGCTTTGTGGAGCCCCAGGCTACCAGTGACACGAGTGGCATGAAGGTGTGCGACAAATCCTTGACATATGTCATGGAGACCAACGACGCGGGCTTCGGTAACACGTTGCTGCGTCTATGGATGTCGTACGGACTAGCCATGAAGGAGGATCGTGGTTTCTTCATCGACGATACCCGATGGTACGTTTCCCAATATACAGCTCCACATGATTCCTGGTCGAGGCTATAACAGGGGCTAACTATACCCAGGCCCTATGGAAAGTACTCCACATACTTCACGCCCCCTCCCTCATCTGGCTGTCTTCAACCGCCCAAATCCCACATGGTCCCATGCCCCCACAATGCCCGCCACATCGTCGTCTCCGGCGCCACGGTCCGCGAAACCTTCGGCCACTCCTTCACTGACGAATTCGAAGACCCAACCAAGATGCGCGTGCAGCGCCAATCCAAAATCTTCGCCCTGCTCCGCACTGGCTACGAAGCCCTCTTCCACCTACGCCCCGACGACGCCAAGTACGTCGCGGACCGCACATCCTCCATATACGGCCCCATAGTTGAACACGGCGGCATCAGCATCGGCATCCATGTCCGCCGCGGCGACAAACATCCATTCGAATTCCAGTACCAGAAAGACTACATCCCGCTAGATCGCTACGTCGACGTGGCCCGCGACATCTACATTGACAAGATCGAGAACAACGGAGGGAATAAGAAGAGAGATGTCGAAAAGAGGCACACATCGTCGAAACTCGTGCTTGCGTCCGACGACCCGGAGACGTATGATTCGGCAGATATGGGCGCTACCCTGCGCGCTCAAGATCGGATTATCCTAGCCACGAAGAAAACGCTCGAGGCGGCACAGGGCAAGAAGAACCCCTGGATCGACGAGATTACGGGATGGGAGGGGGGTTTCTATCGCGACGTTTTCTTCAGCTTGGGACAACCTGTGGGCAATGCGGGGGATATGACGAAGCTCGATAACGACGTTGTACCCGAGGGGGCGCAGAAACTGCGCGAGTTGGTCGGACGGGCATATCTTCTTGATCTGGCGGTGCTGGGACAGGCGGATACGGTGGTGTGTACGGTCTCGAGTGTGGGGTGTAGGATTTTGGCGGTTATGTTGGGGTGGGAGAGTGCGTTTGGAAAGGGAAATTGGAGGAACGTGGATGGGGATTTTGATTGGAGGGGGATTACTTGGTGAGGGGGGGATGAAAGAGAAGAAGACGGGAAGGAGAGGGGAGGGAGGGGAGGAGACGCGAATTGCTGTGTTGTGGTGGGAGAAAAGATACCCAAAAACGTTCGTTTAGCTCTGTTTTCTTGTCTTTTGGGTTCGAACTTTCAGTCTTTAGATATAGGGCGGCGTTTCGGATGTGTTGCATTGCTGGCGTGGCTTTCTCATTATCATCTTTCTTTTCGACGCCATTCAAAAAATGGGGTTTCTACGTTCTGGTCGACGCCTTGAGGGCAAGCATGTACTACTTTCTACTTTCTTAGTGGCTTGATGGTTCGTTCATTTTTCTCACTTATGGAGACGAGGGGAAGGAGACGGTGTGAAAAGTACGAGTACACTGGATAGTATTTGGCCCCTTTCTACCAAGATGGTAGGAAGTTTCAGAAGCAATCGCATTGCCCTTTGTTATGTTTATATCCTTCTCCATGTCCGTTCCTATATGTTTCACTTCACTTCACTATCGAGACGAGAGGCGGGAGTGAGGAAATGGGTGTGGTTACTTTACTCTGTAAGGTGTTTGGCATTCCTTCACTCGAACGGCAGAGAGCTTCAAAGATGGGATGAGCAAGGTATATTTGTGAGATATACTTTGCTAACTTTTATAGACTTTGAACGAGAGGGTAGAAGAAGTATACCGGTACCGTTATCGACACCGAGCCAGAAAGACAATCTAACCTAATCAGGAAGTCTTAGTGAAGGATATGCTGCACCATTTCAGCTCCGACTGCACGCGAGTATTGTCCGCAACCCCTCGAAGCTTCCTACATATGCAAGCTTGCTCCCGGAATCTGTACCGAATTCGTCCCGGGATCAAGTCGGCAACATCTCATATCCGCTCGGAGCTGGAAAGGTGCAATAGGCAGGCGTACTGGAAACTGGCTCTACATATGGATCAGCTTATCCGGACGGGCACATGAAAAGACTTGAGCAATTGTCGTTAGTTGTGGGGTCCGCATCCATGTCCTTGTCCATGTCCTGCCGATAGTGGAGGATTGCGGCACAGCTGTGCATACGAGGACCTCACTGTTCCCAACCCGCGGCTCGAACGCTCTTACAAACAAGCCCTGTACCTTTGCAAGTATGACAAAAGGTTGCGAAAAGGGGAAGATGAATATTTAGGAAGCGTCTTGTCAATGATGTTCAATTGCTTGTATTGCAGAGCTTCCTTGAAATTGATTTCGGCTTCATGCATGGTATTCAAGGACCCAGGAGTGGTTCGTGCAAGCTGAGATTGGTGGTATCGGAAGGTAGATGGGGATGCAGAAAGAACCGGGTTCTTATTGGGCCTTTGCCATGATGGCGGAACTTGTGGACAAGGAATTGGCCACAGCCTGATGTGTGCCAGCCACTCACTAGCTTGGCAGTATGCAGGAACACCTTCGAATAACATTGTGGAAAGGGGGATTTGTTGTGCCTTCCAGCGTAAGGGACAGCTTGACAACCCTCTGTTTTCTCATGTCTTCTCTATCAAGGGCTTTGTTTGCTCCTCAGTGTTCCTGAGCTCAACAGTGCGTTCTATCAATGGTCTAACATCAGAAATGACTACTCTACCAGGTATGATGTTCATATTCTAATCCTTCAAATCAGAAATCCCAAAGCTAACATTTCTCAGTATGCTCTGGAGATCTGACAATCTCCAGCCACGAAGAAGCCACTCGAATCGCGATTTGCACTACATATAGCGGTACCATTGAGATCACTGAGCCAGCAGCTACCATTGCCCTTGATGGAATCACAGACATCGTTGGAAGCCTCATAGTCAATGAAACTTTCGGTTTTGACACTTTATCAAGCTCAAGTCTTCAGAATATATCAGACTTTCTATCGATCACCAATACCAGCATTCAGGCCATCAAGTTTCCCAAACTACAAGACATCGGAACCCTGGAATTGGCACAGACGCCATCGCTACAAGAGCTCGAATTAGGCGACGATGCTTTTGTTTCTACGTTGACGATTCGCGGCCCCTTCTGGTCCTCAGAGCAACTCCAGCTAAACATCAGTTATGTCTCTTCTGCTCGCCTCACCGCCCTGCATCTCAAGAAATTTTCCATGGGACTTGAGCATCTGGATACACTCACCATCTCCAACCAAACGGACGGCGAGGTCATAGAGTTTCCTAGGCTGGCCTCGGCGCATATCATTGCAATTGGTTGGGGTTGGAATGTATCCTTGCCGGCCTTGGAATCCATTTACTCCTATACTTATGACGAGAATTATGGCACGAAGCTAGATCTCCCTAGCTTGGCAGACGTGGCGATGGATTTTACGGTGATCAAAAGCTCGATATCGGAAGTGAACCTGCCCAGTCTTTTCAACGTAACCAGGTTAGAATTGAGCGACAACTACAACTTGCGTACTCTAGACCTCGAACTTTTGTCCGCTGTTAGCACCGACGTGGTGCTCCGGGGCGTTTTTAACAGGTATGAATCACATCACACAACCCTCCACTCCACCCTGTAGCTACCTCAGTATGTAGCAATAGTATCAAGAGTTATGCTAATGCAACCCTAGCGTCTCAATGCCCTCTCTTAAGGAACTTGGCGGGGATTTCACACTCATGACCACAAGCCAGTCCCTGAACTGCAGCACTTTCGATACATACCGGGAATCTAAGATGTTCAAAAATTTCTACTACTGCAGCGCCATGGGTGAGCTCCCCTCGAGTTTACCTTCGTCTTCCGCGTCACCGTCCACGTCAACATCAACATCCCGATCTACACCCCCATCTGCATCTCCTGGTTCAAGCCTCTCAGCTGGTGCAAAAGCGGGTATAGGTGTCGCCGTTTCACTGCTTGTTCTTGCGCTGCTCGGCGGATCCATTACTATCTGGCTCCGGAGGAGAAATAGAAAGAGCGCAGTGGTGGATAGGCCCGGGCACGGGAAGCCAGAGACTAATGGGTTTGAGAAGCCCGAGATCGATGGGATCGAAATCTTGCCAGGGGAGTTGGCGACAGGGAAGGAGGCACATGAGTTGATGGCCGAGTATGTATATAGTGAGGTTGAGGGTGTTAGAGTTCGCGCTGTTGAGAGTGTGCATGAGATGGGCTCTAATAGCACTCTTTGTAAACACTAGGGTGCTGGGTAGGTATACCTTTATTTTGTTTATAACGGAGGAAGGTAATAAGTTATCCTATCTTTGAACCATGTAGCTAATTTTTTATGTACATATTTACTTCAAATGGCTGTATCATACCCTTGCCGTAGACCCATAATACCACTGTTATCTATCTAATAATTCACATCAATTTCAGCATACAGAGACACCAAAATTTAGCCGTGCATGCTTTGATTAACAGCCTTGAGTTGATAACAACCGGATCCCATCAACCCAATCTCAAAATTCTATCAACGCCATCAGACCGGGCAAGATGTCCGTTTCATAGAGCAAAACACCGAAAGTCAAAGGCTTGGCTTGATTGCGTAACAGCCGTTCTGTTCCAGAATTTAGATATTATCCTTTTGATGTAGACTCTAACATGATTCTGGATGCGTTTAGGAAGCGTTTAGGTCTAGAGGAGGAAAGGTCGAAGCAGGGTGGAAATTGGAACGATTCAGTGGTACGTGAAGAGGCCCATAATGCCCTCGTAAAATGCTAAAGGAGATATCTTTCATCTTGCTCATTTCAAGCACAGCCAATCTTCAATTTTATAAACCTTGCTTACTGAGTTCAATTTAACTTGATTCAATACAGATGCAATTCGCTAAACTCAAACTACCATACATTCATCAATCATGCAAACGTATGATAAACGCCCAACCCCAACCTTCGCCACCACCACCATCCCCAGCTCAAACTCATATTCAAGCCTGAACACAAACACCCACCCACACCACCCCCCATCCCAACCCCCAAAACACCCACCAAACCACACTCCCCTTCACCTTCCCCGCCGCCGAACAAATCGCCCCCTGCGGACAACTCTCCCCCGTCTCCGTCGGCCCCGCGACCCCTGTACTCGTTGAACTCGGCACAATAACCTCCACCGTCCCCGTAACCGCGGGCGTCGGATCCGGCTCATCCTCATCAACCTCCTTCTGCACATTCTCCTTAAACTGCCCAATCACATTTCCATGGGGCCAATATTCGCACACAAGGTACCACCCATACGCTCCCTTTTTGTCTTTGTTGTTGCAATAGGTGCGACCGCAGCCGATGGATGTTGTAGATTTCCAGACGAGTTGGGTGAAGTGGCCTGTATCATGGCCGAATTCGCCTAGGATTGTGTAAGCATGTATGGGAATGACAGGCAAAGGGGGAAGGGGGAAGGGAGAGAGGAGAAAGTTGTACCTTTTTTGAAATCGTAGTCGACGCGTTCGTGGCCCCAGGCTATGATGGAGGCGCTGGTGTTGGGGTAGCCGGCTGCGAGGTTTTCGCCGGTTGGGCCGCCCTGGGATTCTCGTTAGCCATTTATGCTTAATATTGTTGTACTTGAGTTGGGAGAGTGAGTAGACGGGCGATATGACTCCACTGCAACTGACCCATTCATGACTCCAATCCACCAACTCCCCAAGATTCAAGACACTTAAGTAGAACAAGTAGAAGAAAGAATCCACCTACCGAATGCTCGAAAACACAATCCTCACTCCACTCACTCGCAATCTTCGCCAATGTCCCATTCCACACCACATCCGACGCATTATGCTGCCGCCGATACTGATTCGTAACACTCAGCGCTGCGAACTTGAAGGCTTTATCTGATATGTATTCCACCGAAGCGTTTGGATCTGCATCGCTATCGTCTGCGTATGCTAATGCTGAGAACTGTGTTGTGAGGAGAAGGAGGAGTGAGAATAGTGAAAGCGTGGGGACGATTCGAGGGTGTGGATGAGAAAGCATTGAGGATTGTAAGTGTATGCGAGACATTTGGTAAATTGATTGATACAGTGTTGATTCGAAGCACGTAACCACAAATACACGTGTGTCTGAGTACATCTCCTCAGTCGCGTGCGACCTAAGTCTATATCCATCAGCCTTCCCTCCCACCCATTCATCCTGCCCAGTCCACTTCCCAGGCTCCAGAATTCTCCCCGACGATCCAACGTCAACAGACCTCTTTGTCTGCCCACAAAGGCACAAACCCCGTTCACTATCCACACAAAGGGTATAAAGCCTGTCCTCGACCCTGTTTTAGTTCTCTCTTTGTGGTAGCGAGTCAGAGGCTGAGCGGCACCCGTCCCTCCCCCGTTGGCGCTAAATGTGACGTAGTGTGCACGGGGCAAGGCTTGGCAGGAACAACTTGCTGAGCGGTAACGTCAACATTCCTGTCAATCGCAAGCTGACCTTGGAAACAATTAGACGGAACCTTAAGACGAGAAACACTGTTAACTTGGGGGAAATAATTGGTATATTAAGCTCAGCGACAAAACAGACGATTCAGACAAAGGACGCAACGCAAAAAGCCAAAAAGCCAGAATGTGAAAAACCACGCTTTGCATCATTCAATCGCTATCCTCCAACATTATCGTTTCGCGCATCGAATTGTTTCGTATATCCAAGTCAATCAATCGATCTCTTCTCGTAAAAGTCATCCCATGATCCACCTCCACCGTCCCTTCCACGGAGCGTCTCCCCTCATCTCCCCAGTCTCTCCGCAATCAACAAAACTCCAGGCACCAACGCAGAGAACACAAACGACCGAAAACGTAGAAAAATCTTGACAATGAAAAAGAGATATCAACAATCATCCGAGCCATCACCCATACTACGAGAGCGCGCTAACTTTGACAAGTGGTATCCAGAAATCTTTTTCCCCCACCAAAAAGTTCCCATAGGCTACCCCCAAACCAATGCAGGACTCTTCCCCCAGGACACCTTGAGATGAGAGAAGAAAGCCCCACGCCAATGCTTGCTCTTTGATATATTGCGCCATTGTACTCGATCCAGGACCAAGGCACCTGGTCAAGGGACGGAGGGGAATTCGTATGGACAAGTGAAATTTGAAGAAACTTGAAGAAACTTGAAAGAGAAACAGAAGAGAAAAGAAACGCTGAAAAAGATTGCGATAGAAAGGAAAGTCTTCGAAACTATCCCCCGAGGCACAAAAGACCCGCTATGCGGGGGAAAAACTATGCCTCCTGAAGGCCATCCGGCCACTGCAACCGAAGTACGTATTGTAGGCAAGAGAATGTCGAGAATAGGCGCTCGTGCGTCGACCGAAAGCGTTTCAGGCCGAGAGAAGAGAGAATGAGAAAGAAAAGAAGCCGCCGAACCAAAGTCGAGTGTGAATATCAATATTGCCGGTAACGCATTTTTGAACAATCGCGGGTTCCCATCCCAATGATTCAACCACATTCTTTCTATTTCCATCGTCGCTTTACTCTTCTAGTCTGAAGCGCTTCAAGATCAGACACGGAGCTCATATGTTGACACTCTCTCAAATAGCAATACGGCCTTCATCGTTTATGTTTGTTGCAGAGGTCGGGCTTTTCGGCCCTCAGGTTTTTTTAGTCCTTTTAAAGACTGCGAACGACTCGCTGATGCTCCTCCCGCGGCCCATCTCATGAAAGGATTTGCTGGCGTTGGTTTCGATTTGCGACGAGGTGCTTCTCCACCTACGTTGATGACATGAGGTGGCGGCGGAGGTGGTGGGGGGGGAGGAGGCATCATGTCGTGCGGCATATGC
Source organism: Amniculicola lignicola CBS 123094 (assembly GCA_010015725.1). Lineage (NCBI taxonomy): Eukaryota > Fungi > Ascomycota > Dothideomycetes > Pleosporales > Amniculicolaceae > Amniculicola > Amniculicola lignicola. The sequence goes on along the minus strand of ML977629.1, from coordinate 119,053 downwards.
ATAGGAGGAGGTGGAGGCGGTGGAGGTGGGGGTGGTTGGGCGTGATGGGGTGGGGGAGGAGGAGGCGGTGGTGGTGGTGGAGGTGGTGGAGCATGATGATGATGCGACATGCTTCGACCCCGCTTATCCTTCTTGCTCCTGACTTTCTGAGGGGGGGGCATCATGAAGTCAGGAGGGGGAGGAGGGGGAATAACGATGTTGCTGGGTGGCTCGGGCGGGGGCTTTGGAGGCTCGGGCATCGGCCACATGTGCATGGTGATGGCCCAGTCAGGCTGAATAACAGTCTCCCAGATCTGAGGAAGGATAATCTCGCCATCAGGTCCAACAAGATCGTAGTGGCCTTCGTGGACATGCGGACCGAGAACCTCAACGTGCATAAAGGCTTGCTTGATCAATTCTTCCATTCCCTGTACTCTGTTAGTTTTCTGATTACATAAAAATTGGGTAATCACATACCTTCCATGACTTGCAGATATGCCATGGGAAACTGAACTTGCGGCCAACAGCGTCCTTGAACTTGATGGGTGGCTTTGGCGCATCGGAAGGCTTCAATCTGGCGGCTTCCGCTTCGGCGGCCACTTTTGCCTTCTCGATTTCGTCCGCAGCGGCTTTGGCTTCGGCGAGAGCCTTGTCATGTGCAGCTTTCATCTCCTCCGCCTCCTTTGCTGCTTTCTTCTCAGCCTCCTCTCGGGCAGCCGCCGCGGCTTCAAGCAATCTGGCAGCGGCCTCGGCAGCAGCTTTCTTGTCTGCCGCCTCCTTTGCCGCCTTTGCATCCGCGCTAGCTTTCTCTGCCGCTCGAGCGGCCTCAGAAGCTGCTTCTCGCTTGAGCTGCTCATCCTTCTGAGCAAGAATGAGCTTCTCGAGCTTCGCTAGCTTGTCTTCATCACCCTTTTTCTTGGATTCTGCCGCCGCAGCTGCCGCTTCATCGGCGGCCTTCCTCTTCGCAGCCTCCTTGTGAATGCGCGCTTCTTGCTGTGCAATAAGAAGGCCTTCCAGGCGGGAGAACTTGGCATCTTCGGCCTTTTTCTCGTCCTCTTGGTCCTTGAAGAGGAGCAGTTTCTCAAGCCTGGTCAGCATACCATCTTCCTTGGGATCGGGAGGAGGTGGGGGAGGAGGTGGCATCATCATCTGGGGAGGTGGAGGAGGAGGCGGTGGCGGCGGCGGAGGAGGTGGAGGAGGAGGCGGGGGAGGAGGTGGTGGTGGGGCATCATCTGGATGTGGATGAGGAGTTGATCTCTTGGAAGGAGGGTGTGGCGGCGGTGGTGGTGTCTGATGTTGCGGTTGGTGGTAGGAAGGATGCATGCCTGGGTGCATGTAGCCGGGCATTTGGGGCATGTAGCCCATGGCACCAGGCGGCATCCCTGGCATCCCTGGCATCCCTGGCATACCGGGCATACCGGGCATACCAGGCATACCATACGGCGCACCATACCCCGGATAGTTGAAAGGCATCATCTCATTGGAGGGAGCCGGAGGCATAGAGTTGCGATGGCTGCGATTGCCACGATGCCCAGGGGCAGGAGGCCCGCCGTGCGGTCCGGGCGCGCCGTGCGGATCGAAGTATCCATGGGCATTAGGAGGGCCGCCGTGGGGGGGAGGGAATCCATGGCCGGGCGCTGCAGGCGCAAACGGGTTCTGCGAATAGCCATATGGATCGGGCGCGCCAAACGGCACCAGCGACTGGTTGTTGCCGGGGGGCGGAGGAGCACCGCCAGTGAAGGGGTTGAAGTGAGGAGGGCCCGTTGACATCATGCTCTGGGCATACCCGCTTGGCGGGGCCTGCTGGGGGATATGGGCCCACTGGTCGGTGGGGTGATGCGGCGGCGCATGGCCGGCGCGGGGCCCATAGCCTGGGTAATCATCGTGGCCGTCCAGGCTGTCAGAGTGGACGGATTGAGGCCTTCGCCGTCGCGGCCGGTGTTCGCGCTCCAGCGTTTGTCTGCTTCGCGACCTGTGCCGTGACGGGGGGTCCGACACGGGAGGGTGCCGGGCAGTGGACTTGCGACGCGGCTCTTGTGGTCGGACGGGCGCCGGCGGTGGGACAGAGTGGTGTTTGGCGAGCCGGGGACGCGATGCAGAGTCCGACGGCTCAATCTCGTCAATGTGATCCCACTCGTCGTCCTCTTCCTCTTCGTCGGAATCGGTGTAGTCCTCGTCTTCGCTGCCCGAGTAGGACGACACCTGCACGCCCGACGAGTCCTCTTCGTCGCTGTGGACGAACTGCTCCGAGCCGGTGGAGTGGTTGACGGTGATTCCTCTCCTAAAAGAAAGCTTCACGTCAGCGGCGCCTTCATCGGTTGCGGTGGTGGAGGAGATCGAAATGCTGGATTGGGGGCTGATGCGAGAGGCACGGGAGGAAGAAGAAGCAGCGCGGCGATGCACTCGGTGGCGCGAATGCGACCGCACAGAGGAGGAAGGGGCGCGACGGTGGGGAAGGGTAATAACTAACGGCATGGAGCTGGATTGCGCAAGGAATTACCGTACTCAAGCCCGTTCTACCAGAGAAAGGCCGAGTGCGGTAACCTTGAATCAAGGTGGTGAAGACGGACCTGTTGTCCCTGAGTCCTTCCGACGATTATTGCGCGCCGAGCACACCGCGGGGTTGCGCGCAAGAGCAGTGCGACTGCGTCGGGGTGGTGAACGACGCGATTACAGCAGCGCTGGCGGTGGAAGACAGCAGTGTTGGGTGCTGCAGCTGCACGATGCGGATGACGGGCAGCGGGCGAGGGGAATGGGGGGGAGAAGAGATGCAGTGGTGGAAAGGGGGAGGGGTGGAAGTGATAGTGTGGCCAAGCAGCGCGGTGGTAGGGCTGAAGCTGATTCGACGGCGGGCTAAACTGCGCGTCTCGAAAGAATCGGCTGAAGCAGGCCACAGGGCAGATGCTGGTCAGCGCGCGCTTTGCCGGGGCTCGTGTTGTGTGTCAGAGCGTGATGACGGGGCGGGGAGGAGTGTTTGAGAGGAAAGCTAGGCTGGGAGCGGGATGGGATGGAAGAGAGACGCAAAAGGTGCGGCGAGCAATCGATAAGCGTCAAAGACTGATCAAACAACCGGCGACGACAGCGGCCAGGGGGGGTGCGGTGCGTTGGGGGTCTGCAGCCTTGCTGTGGAGGCAAGATGACGCCGCGATCGAGGGCGTGTGGATCAGTGGTGTGGTAGGCCTGTCAACTAGACGTCCAGGGCAGAGCGGGGATGTGCAGGGCAGCAGACACTCGAGTGGATGAAGCGAGGTTGCTTTTGCGGCCGCTGACGATGTTTGTGCAGACGGCGTCGGCCAGGGAGGTTGAGAAGGGGTGCGGGTGGCTGCCTCCGTTGCCGTGGTGTCGAGAGGAGATAAATATTTAGGTGCACTCGGGGGGAATGTAGGATGCCAATTGGCGTGCTCACGGCCTGCGCCGAACTCTTCGAATCAGAAAACGATGCGTAGTGTGCGTTGCTGGGTGGAACATAGTCTAGCTTAGGACGGGCTAGGTGCAGATGCGGGTGCAGACGAGGCGAGCAGTAGGGGCCAGCAGAGAACGGTCGGTGAAAAAAGTATGTGTTGCTAGGTATGCAAAGACTCCAGGTGCCTTGTCCAAAGCCGCCCAATCCTCCCTTATTTATTGCTGTGGTGCTGCGGTGCTGTCCAGAGCAGCTGGGAGTCATTCACCGGCCTATTTTGAGTGCATGCAAAACTCTGTCCGTGTTGTTCCAACCCAGGCACGCAACTACGTGTCACTTCGTGCTTCGTAGAACCGCCTCCCCAAGCCCACTTCTGCCCTGGCTTTGCCGCCAGCTCCACCTCATTTGAGCCCAACCTGCGGCGTCGACTCTCGCCTCGAACAACGAAGAGCCTCTCGTTGACCCGCCGCCATGCAGCCCAAGTTGGCGCCCAATCTACTGCTGGCGATTTCCCTAGAAACACGTGGGTGGCGGTTCGCAAAAGGACACTTCGCTGGCTTCTCCCAGGGTTGTATAGTGCCCGCCTTGGTAGCATTGGTGCAGAGCTCTCACCGGTCAATTCCTCAGTCGTGAAATGCATAATGGCGTGTATTAAGTCTATCCAAAAGCAAGCCTGAGTCCCCCTTGGCACAGTCATTTGAAACCTTGCTGAAGGAGCACGACTAACTCACATCATTGCTCAACCCTACTATCTCGACGATGACATTGGCAACGGTGCTGGCACACCAGAGCGCCACCAAGCCCCATCCAATGGTTCTGTCCATTCTCCATCTCCGCATAGGCACCACCACCAGCAGTCCCGCCAGTGTGAAGAGTAGTGTAGCCCCGGATACAATAAGCGTGGTACTGACGTCGATATGGTACGGCTTGAACTTCATCGGCCGGTCAGGATGCTTTTCATGCTTGTGTCTTCCTCCTTTAATCGTGATATAGCATCCACTGATGCCGATGCCGAGGAGAATGTTGAGCATAGGACCCCCGAAACAAGCCGAGAGCGCCATAACAGGGAAGCCAAGTCGGGCCACGGTGATATCAGCCACAAAGTCGCCGAGCGAGTTACCAACAGCGAAGATGGTGAGACCAAGGATGGCGTCGCTCATGTTGAGGATGACGCCCAATGTCTTCAGAACCCCAACCACTTCGTTGGCAATGGAGCTGATCCAGGCAATACTGACAGTGAATCCGAGAAAGCAGAGGAGAGTGCGCCAGCGCGGTGGACGGTTGGGAGATGTGGTGGTGAGGACAATAGCAAGTACGCACAAAGAAAAGACAAGAGAATACAGGGTAGGCTGTACAAGAGCACGAGGCTGGTCGAGCTCCGTATTGGCCCATACAATAAGCACAATAAAGAAAGGGGCAGTAAAGGCCTGAATAATTACAAGCCATCGATTCCACTGCTTTGGATCCGATGACGATGGTGTTACTGGAAGCTGTTCCGGGGACTGGAGAATGTTTTCCGTCGTGATAGAAAGCTGAGGAAGTTCATGATTTGATGTCGCCGAATGTCCACCAGAGCTACCATTCACCATAGTTTTGGAGATTGAGTGGCCGGCGTTCGGCGAATCATCTGGTTCAATTATGGTGATCATACTTCTTTGGTGATGACTAGTACCGCTGCCGTTCATGGGGTTGAGAGGTGGCGGAAGAGACAAGGTTTCTTCGTGCATTCCCCCTTCACTCTGACTCTCAACAACGGGGAGCGTCATGGTCAGAAGAAAGACGCTGGGTGCAGCAACGACACCGAGCAACTTCCCCCATATGCTCTTGTCTTGCCATCCATTCAAGGTAGGAAACAAGGCCGAAAAGAATTCACCAGGTGGCGGTAGAAAGCCCGAAGGCCACCAGCGTGGCACTCTAACGGGATCCTTCACGCCATGGAAGTAATCGTCGGGGAACATGGACCCAAGAGATGCACTTGGTGATGGTAGACGAAGACTTGGGGCACGGGTAGAGCTATGTGCTGAGAGAGGATAGTCCAAATAGGCGGGGAAAGGAGCAGGGGGGGAGCCGCCAGGAAGTGTAAGCTTTGGCAAGTGCCTCTGGTTCGGAGGAACGACAGCCGGAGAGGGGAGTGGACTTGGGCTTGCGCTTGCGGGTCGGACACCAGGCGCCCCTGCATCAGGAGGAGCCAACCTATCTGGCGACGGATGCCTGACTCTGGGAGGAGCTGGGCTGGTCGATCTCGAAGTGTGTCCTGATGCGGGAGGGGAAAGAGAAAAGCCTGGCGATGGGGGAGGTCGATGGTCGTGAGATCCGCCATCTCGTTGGTCTTCCGGAGATGCTGGTCCAAAGTCAAAGCTTGGCAGGTTTCCTTGTTGAAGAGTTGTCGGATCCAGCTGAGCCCCGTCGATATCGTTAGTAGAAACGGCGCGTGCGCGGTTCCCAATATAACGCTGAACGTCGGCAGTGGGCCGGGACACGGTCGGGGTTGAGCCTTCTGCAACGGATGGGACGTCATATGGAGGTCGTGCGGCTGGGTCTGAAGTTGTTGAGAGACGATTTTGTTGCTGTGCTGAGGTAAAATACGGGTCGTCGGAGTAGCGCCGCAAATTGATAGGTATCGATTGTATGTTCCTGGACCTCTGTAGAGACGTGAGAACCGCTCTGAACTCTAACGCTCCTACAAGACTGGGCCGGATCGGAGTATGGGTGTTACGACGAGTCCCCACGGGCGGTCTGCTAACGCGCATATTGTTATTCAACTCGCCGAGCCATCGTTCTCGCACTTCTTCATTCTCATCTGCTTCGATTGGGTCGTCTCCACCGGCAAGTTCCAAGGCATTGAAATCATCTGCAGACACGCCGCGCAGCAGCGGCGTTCGCGCAGTTGGCGCCGTTGGACCATCGTCTTCGTCGTGATATTCCTGTGGTATCTCCTCCTCTTCGCCTCCAGGGGTAATGTAATGGCTTCTCATCGTAGCTGTGCGGCGTCTGCGTGCCTTCCTACGGCCAAGCCACCAATGCCATACCATGACGAAGCACACGTAAAAGACGTAGAAACCAACCATAGTGGCAGATTCCCACAGCTCCAATCTTCCGTCCCAGATGAAGAACATGCTGAAGCTCGCCGCCACAATAAAAAAGCCAACGTCGCGCACGAAGCTTCGGCGCGCGACTTGAAATGGGCGAACCAAGGCCATGGACCCCGCGACCACAGCAGTGATGAATCCAGCTGCGCCAATTAGCTCGCCAATGGCCAGACTCGCGGAGTTCGTGCTCATAGCAGCGAAAGTGGAGAAGACATCCGGACTCCCGTTGCCGAAAGCCAGAAATGTCACTCCCGCCATGCTCTCACTCATCCCTAAGAGGTTCGAAATGGTGCTTAGATTGACGCAGAAGAAGTCGCTCGCCGCAATGCCAATCGTGCTGAACAGGAGACCAAGCCACAGTACCAGGATAACGAATGCGACGGGCTGCGCGTGAGGCAGGCGACAGTAATATAGGGTGAGGTAGGAGAAGATGCCGGCCTCTTCATCGGGGCAGTTGGCCTGAACGAATGCGCACTTGTCGGCTGCATGGTGGACGCTTCGACACTATGAGATTGGTGAGCGGAGGAGCTTGAAGCGCGAAACTGGCATGGGGTGTACCTCTTGGTCTTGGACCACGACTCCCCGCTGCGACAGCCCGCTGGGGGAGAGAAGTGTAGGTGGGCCCCGTGGATAGATGCTTGAGAGGGCAGTAATTACGAATACAACGAGCAGTGTGAGGACGAAGGGCCGCGCTGAGTACCGCGGCCGCCTCAGATGGTACAGGTAGGATGGCTCCTCCATGGTCTAGGACATTGTTTGGAAGCGCAGATTATGGCGAGCAATCGATACGCCGTCGAGGCGGGGAGGCGGTGGTTTTCAACCGTCTGCTGTGAAGGAAGTGTCGCGTTCGCAAGGAAGTGTTGGTGTCAGTGACGTGACCAGATAACGAAACTAGGAAGCTGCACGCTGGGTGACGCCGTGGAAACCGGTCGCGTAAGTATATGGACGAATAACGAATACTGGGAGCAAGAACGCAGAAACACAGCTGTAGGGAGACGCTCACACGGCGCGCAAGCCGAGCAGTGTCCTGCTTTTAGAGCTAAGGTTGCGCCTGGGCGATGAAGCTTGAGATGGCGTGGGAGACGTAATGGAGGCTGGACTCAGCCACAGCCGTGGCGAGGGGGCAACACGTGACTGGACCCCCCGCAAATCGCACGTGCTGGCGTCCTGACTTGGCGTTGTTTGTTGTCGCGACCTCTACCAACAACACGCCGGAAGCATCTCGACATCCACGCGCGCCTGCCCACCACCGCCGCCATGCCGCGCACTCAAAGATACAATATTGCTGCGACGCCGCGAAAATCGCCGAAAAAGTGAGAACCGGGCTGCTCTCCTGCCATGTCCCACGCTGACCAGCCGCCTAGAATCCCCCTAAACGATGACCGGCAGGAGAAGACGAACCGCCTGCACGAGCGTGCAAAGCAGCAGGATGGGCAGTACGGGTCGATCAGAGCATCAGCAACTCCCGCCCGACGGCTGGCCTCGGTTTCTGCCAACAGTCCGCACACGCCCATTCTCGACCAAGATGGCATTGGCAGTGTGGACGTCACGGGCACTGCCATTACGCCCATGAAGCGCACCGTGCCTCTCCTCGCAAACTTCGAAGAGTGGATGAAGCTCGCGACGGACAATGTGAGATTCGCAAAGCATCGCTTGGCGGCGACAATGATCGCTAACTTTGTGCTAGAAAATCAACGCAACAAATTCTTGGAATTTCGCCCTTATCGACTATTTCCACGACATGTCCTTGCTCAAAGAAGGAGATGGCGTCAATTTCCAAAAGGCCAGCTGTACCCTGGACGGATGTGTCAAAATCTACACAAGCCGAGTTGACAGCGTAGCAACGGACACCGGAAAGCTGCTCAGTGGCTTGGCTGAAAGTGGGAACAAGAAACGTCGGGGAGAAGACGTCGATGGTGAAGAGGACGGGGAGGATGGCGAGGACGATGGCGAGGATGGACAGAAGAGACGCAAGAAGAAAACCCACCGTGCCGAAGCGACTCTCGCCACCGATTTCGCACAACTACGGAACAAGAAAATGGAACTTGAGCTGTCCGTCGACCCCTTGTTCAAAAAGGCTTCTGCGGACTTTGACGAGGGCGGTGCTAAAGGCCTTTTGCTCAACCATCTGGCAATTGACGCTCAGGGGAGGATCGTCTTCGATAGCAGTGATGATGCGCAAGATGCATCTGCGGTGCATCGACAGGAGACACCCTACCCAGATAATCCGGAGGAAATGCAGCCTGGGGACGAAGACGGCGCCATGGAAGGGATCGAGGCTCAAGACGACGCCGAAGTTGACATCTCCATCCTCGCCAACAAATACTTTCCCAACCTTACGGACTTGGACGGGCATGATATATGCCCGTCGTTGAAGACATTTGACCTGGGCGACGCCAATGGATCTACGGATCTTCCATTTCTCAAGGCTCCAGAGGATAACCCCCAAGACAATGAAGATGGGGAAGAAGGCAACCGTTCTGGCATACTGCTTGATGAGGAAAACGCCATGGGCTTCGATGACGATGACGATGCAGATATGGCCGGCTTTGATATGCCACCAGAAACTGGCTTTGGAGATGGTGGTGAGGTATGGGCCAAAGAGGCAGCTCGAGATCCTCAAATCCGTTTGAACCTTGCGGAAGGTACGGATGAAGGTGCAGGAGATGGGGGGCTTGTTAGTGAGGGCACTACATACGGGATATCCATGGCCCATAGTCGGGTAGAAGAGCACGAGAATGTCCTCGCCTACTTCGACGTGGCGTTGAAGAAGAATTGGGCCGGTCCCGAGCACTGGCGCATTCGTCGAATCAAAGACGTGGACAAAGTGGCGACCACTGTCAAACGCAAAGAGAAAGAGCCATTCGAGATTGACTTCGCAGCCCCTATGTCCCAGGCAACTGCTGATGCTTTGTTTACTCCGGCGACATCGAATTCTACCATCACACTCCCGAAAGCCCAGTGGAAGTCGAAATCCAAAAATCTGCTGCCTGACGATAAGCACTTCAACTCAAAACAGCTGCTCCGTCTCTTCCTCAAGCCGAAGGCTCGATTGGGTGCTCGAAGAGAGGGTAACCGGAAGATCGGTCAACAGAACAGAGCACAAGAAGACGCTAATGGTGAAGTCGGTGCAGAGCACTGGGCGAGCCAAGGAAACGAAGCAGCAGCAGAAGAGACTGTGGTTCAGGGCGATTACCCTGCAGATTTCTTTCAAGATGATGGGCTTGGTGGAGGACCTCCGGATGAAGATGACGATGCTTTTGCAGATGCTCGCGACCACTTCTCACCACCACCTGGAGAAGGTGCAGAGCAAATTCCATCGCTCGGTGGTGTTCTTTCAGGGTTACAGGAGGGCGCTTTCGGCACACAACTAGTCACCCAAAGTCGGAGGTTCCGTCCAGAGTATGTGCAGTATGCCAAGGTAGCAAAGAAAGTCGACATCCGTCGACTGAAGGATGAACTATGGCGAGGCATTGGTTTCGACAATGTATGTACATCAGAAGGAGCATTGCCCTCTTCCTTGCGCGACAACCAAGCTAATATGTCTAAGACCAAACTTTCCGAGCAATCAGCTCCTGCAGAAGATATCCCATCTGAAGGTACTGATGGTACACTGAAGTTCACTCAGGTCATGAACAGTCTGCAGACTGTATACAAACCACAGGCCATAGCAGACATCTCCACCTCATATTGCTTCATCTGTTTGCTTCATCTAGCGAACGAAAAGGGACTTGTCATAGAAAACCAGGAAAACCTGGAGGACTTGAGTATTCGCAGAGACTTCACGGCGGATTTGAGCATCGGAGATTAGAGTAGGGTTGACTTGTCGCATGGGTTCACTTGTTGCATTGTATCTGTGGCGTTCAAGGAAATGGCATATCCATGTGTACGGTTGAGTATTTGTACGAGTAAATAATGATCTGTTATGATATTCCTTCAACGGAATGATTTCCTTTAATATGGTGGTGATGTGTTTTTTGTGCATTTGGTGCCACAGCCGTTTGAGCACTGAGCAGGTGTTGCCTCGCCACACCTCCAGCCACCTTGGAACTTCGGATATTTCGTCACAGCTTCAACGTCAACTTACCTATTGTTTACGCCAATTTTGTCGCCGCTGAGCAAACCCCTCACTTTCTCCATTGCTTCTAGCTAGGGAGGAAGTATCATGACGTCCGTACCCCCTTTAATATACAAGCTACTGTTTCTAACCCTTAAATTCCAGGCGCAACATCCGCGGTGATGCCTTCGAGCGGCTCGCCCGCCTCTCGGCGCAGGCACAAATAAATGACAAGACAAGCCCAGATCTATTGAGACTCTACAAGAGATGCCCGAATACCGGTACACACGAGCAAGGTGTAGGGAAGGTGGAGGGGGCACCTGCAAAGGATGCACAGATGGTGAGACTCCAGCACCCTGCAACGACCATGTCTAATCGAGACGCAATTATAGAAGCCTGCCGAACTGGAAGCACTTATTGCGCTTTGCAAAGCTGCGCCATATATACAGTCTGACCATGTCGCGCAACAGCTCTCAAGCAAGCTGGCTGTATACCTCCCCGAGTCCTATGCCCAGCTCTTCGCCCCTTCTCCGAACTTTCGCGATATGGATCCTTCACCGTGTGAGGTTCTTACGTATGGCCTCACATCGTCCATCCTCGCTCTGGGTGTGCGCCACGAGCGTCTGCGGTCAGCATCTGCGACGACTGTGATACAATATGCGAAGAGATGGGCCGAAGCAGCACTACAGCTTTCAGCAGACCAATTCGACGACGACGAGCATGTCGATTTTGCGGCTGATGGATATTTGGCACGGATCATGACGCAGAGCATATCTTTCCTGGGGTTCTTGAACGCAATTGCGGAATATGCGAGCTTCTGGAATGCATATGAGCGGCTTCAGTTGGTCCAAGATATCCGTGCTGCTCTCTCGGAGAAGTTTCTGATTGGCTTTGAGACGGCATTATCGATCGTACGAAATTCACGCTCGCACCACCAGGGATTGAGGGAATGGAAGCGATGTGCAAAGCATTATGCAGCCACTGGTCGACCACTGGGCTCCATGGTTCTACACGATGCATTTCTCAAAGTCGTGGTGGCCTGTGCCTCGTTGTTGGTGGCACCCTTAGGGCAGAGCAAGCCAGATACTGTTCTGGATTACCTCCGTACGTCGTACAATAAGCACCAGACTCTTTCAGCTGCAACAGAAGACGCCCTCGCCGAAGGTCTGACTGCAATTTCTATGGAGGAGATGGAACGCTTGGAGAACGATCTCGATTATCTTCAGCGAGTGGGATCCGCATGGCAGCAACGGCAGGCGTCGGCTGTGAAAGCGAAGGTCCTGACAACGTACCTTTGCTGTTCAGTATATGACGAAGATGTGGCAGAGCCTGATCTCTTGGTGTCATGGCTGGAGACTACGCTCAATGACCCAGCTCAAACGGTTGACTTTACTCTGTCTTCTACAGTGCTAAAATCAATGGCTGTTCTGGCCAAAAAGTCGAGCACAATAGCATCTGGTCTTGGTCGCACATTGCCCCGAGCTATTGTCCAGGCCGGTTTCGATAGCAAAACAGCAGATGTCGCTGCGGACTGTCTTGCTTCAATCTTGAGCCTATTGCCTCAGGATGCTATCATCACAACCCTCTACAGTCTGGGAAACGTCATAAGCGCAGGCTCTGTGGCAGATCGAAACTCCACTGCCTCTTCCCAACTGAATGGTGGCGGTAAGACTTCGCGTATGACTGGAGTTTATAACCAACAACCTGCTGGAAGTGCAATTTCTTTAACACCAAGTGACGTAGAAGAACCGCATCATGTGTACACTACAGTCATCCAGACTGTCGTATCTGTTGCTAGGAATTGCAAGGATGAGAAAATAACCGCTTTAGCCTTGTCAATGCTCATCCAAAAGATTGGGCGGGCAACTAGAATCGTGGACGCGAAAATCATCACCGAATCGGCACTGTTGGGCATTCATAGCGGACCAGGCGAATTTCGGTCTCTACTCAAGCTGTATGCACGGCTATCACACGACTCCTTGGTCGAAAACGACCAAGGCACATTGGATGCTGTAAGTCCAATGGTAGAAACCCCTCCATAGTCGCTAACAGAGTCAAGGTAATGGAAGCGCGGGTTGCACTCTCTAATGAGATTAAATCGACATCTCCTGCTTTCGAAGTCTATCTTACTCACCTCCTGGATACCATCGTCAGCAAAGGAGACGCCCATGACACCACAAATCGGCACTTACGTGACACGGAGCTCGCAGCCCGAGAAATTGCTCAGCTTTTATCACCTCTTGCCGTTCTTTTGTCAAAAAATGCTGGATGTACAGATCTAGCAAGTCTCGACGATTCTATCCTGAGTTTACAGCGCGATGCATGGTTCAATATCGTCGTTCATGGCTTTGACCTGTCAACGCAGCTTGGGAAGCAATACATGAGTGAACTCAGGACTCTCGCGCAATTCAGTCAGCCTCTAATTGCCGAAGAACGAGCAGACCAAGTAGAAAGCGACGTGGAGTTGAACACGGTGCTACGGAGAGGGAAGTCCCCCGAACACGCCATTGAGCAGAAGAAGCATCTCACGAAATTGCTGCCAGCCTGCGAGTCTGACATCAAGTCACTCAGCTATTCGGAAACCGTGTTCCTCAACACTGCATACTTGGTAGAGGAGCTTCGATCACAAACTGGTGATTGTACAAAGGCTCTCGCCTACTTTCTTGATCCGAAGATCCGAGTTGGTGGCCTAGGAAACTGCATGGCTGCCATCACCACTGCAGCAACAAAAACATATGTCACGAAGACTCTCTCTGGGAAAATACACTCTTTCTCAAGCCCTTATCTCGCACAACAGCTTGCCACAATCTTTGCTGGATGCTGTCATCGAATTGCGAAAGTACAACAAGCTGCAACAGCTTGTGCCGACATCATCATTCGCGATGTTCCTTCCACGTTATGCCAGAAGACTGCTCTGTTTGCTTTATTGGAGCTTCTCTCACTCATGTGGTCGAGTTGTCTGGAGGCTGAAACCGACGAGTACTCTTGGCGGTCCACTTTCGCGTCGACGAGGTCAAATATTGTCGTAGAACTATCTGATGACTACAACTTCCGACGTGCGACGTTGGCTGGCTTTCATAAGCAAGCTACACGATGGGTGAAGAGCGTCTTGGAAGTCGCCCCCCTCGATATTAAGGGCCTTCTTCAGGTATGTTATTCATATCCTGCAAAAGCTATCTCTATCATGTTAACTCCTCTGCAGACTTATCTATCCGAGTGGGATGACGAAGGTGCATATGGCCATATTTCACTGGGCCGCTCTTTTGCGTTGGAGATGGGATCGGTAATACCAAATACTGATCAGCGTCTTGGTATGACAACTGCATGCAATGTAGTGACATTGTGTTGACGAATACAGGTGCTATTGAAGGCCAACGCGACTTCCATGTAAACACGGCTTCGGATTTTGTTGCCCTGTACACCACTCGCCAGGAATACAAATTCATAGATGGTCTGAACGATCATGAAGAAGAGTGGTTGAGACACAACGATGGCTCCAGATCTCGGAAAGGATTATCTGCCTTTCAGCGAAGCATCGAGGATGCTACGAAACTGTTAGTGGACCTTGAAAGTCGAACACTACACCACAAGCATGTCACTATAGCTGAATTGCGGGATGTTCTTCGACGTGCCGCCGCCCTTTTGTGCAGAGTAAAGACGGATCAGTCCCCCATCCTTCACCATCTAGTTGGAATCCCTTTCGCAGTCTTTTCAAAACAGTCTATCAAACTGGGCATTTCACTTTGGATGAGTGTTATCAAAGAGAACCCTCGCATGGAACCACGGATCCTCGTTGCCATCGCGGAATGCTGGGAGACGACTGTGCGAAAGAAGCAAGGTCTTTTCAATCCTGCTCTCCGGTGCGTGACAATGAATCCCCCGATATGCTTCAGCTGACACATCACAGACACATGGATCCTTTCTTCGGTAAACAAGAATTTGCACCAACCGACAAAGTGGCACTGTTAAGAGTCCAGCAACAGATATACAATATCATCGCACCTCACTTTAGGCTCCTGCAGTTTCTATCAAGCCACTTCAATGCGTCGCGACTCAGTACTGCAGACCTCGAACTTGTCTACAATCGCTTAATACATATCACCTTGGATTCAATGAGCCACGGATGCCATCAGCCCCTGGCGAGAGAGGCATACTTTCACATCATACTGCTTAGCCTGCGATTCGCCCGTCATTGCACTTCTTTACCAAGCGTGATTCAGTGGAGATTGAAGGACCGCATCCTCACAGCTGCCCTCGCCTGGTTCGCCAAAGCCCCAGAGTAAGCCATTTTGTCTCGTTCTTCTTTCTTATCTCGCTAATCAGAATAGGTGGTCTTTTGGTGGCAATCGACTTCAGATGAAGGCTGAAACTCATATCTTATCTGATATTCAGTCCTATCTGCAGGTGGTGGCAAACATCGGTGCTCAAGCAACTACGATTGAGCCTGCACTCAAATCCTTAACAGGAAAGCAAGAGCTGTTGTCACTGTTACTATCTAACGAGCAGACACGTCTTATGGTTTGGCTTTTCCCACTTGATTATGATAAGAAACATCATTTCACTTCGGGTCAACAGGCTAAACCTCTCACTGATGTAAGTATATCTGCAACGTATCGTGTAGCCAGGCTAACCAGTCAGCCTGCTGTGACCGGCTATCTGAAAACTGCATGGGCCGAAAGCCCTTCACTTGCTGCACATCTCCCACAACGTTTCCAATCTCCGCGTTTGAAGACCGAGGTGAGATGGCAAGTGTTGAACTTCCCGCATAAGGTTCTTGACGAGCCGGATGCGCTAGAGCTTCTTTTGGGGGACCAATTGCCAAGCGATGTGTCGTTCCAACTCAAGGTGCGTTAGACTTCATAAGTAGTGTGATCTGTGTCTAATTGTAGTAGTATCTGCTCTATTGGGCTCCAGTAAACCCTGTCACAGCTGTCACATACTTGTTGCCTGCATATGGAAGCCATCCATTCATCATACAGTACGCGATTAGGGCACTTGAGAGCCACTCGATTGACGTTACTTTCTTCTACGTACCACAAATCGTACAGACGCTTCGATACGATGTTCTTGGCTATATCGAGCGATATATCATCGAGACTGGCAAGTTTTCACAGCTTTTTGCCCATCAAATTATTTGGAACATCAAGGCGAATGCATACAAAGATGAGGACTCTCAAATTGTAAGTGGATTTAAATAAACATTGATGATTTTACTAATGGTACATGTAGCCGGATCCAGTCAAACCAACTCTGGATAAACTTATGGACAGTCTTGTGTCGAGTTTCTCTCCAGAAGACAGATCTTTCTACGGACGAGAATTTGCCTTCTTCAATGAAGTCACGAGTATTTCAGGAAAACTGCGCCCATTCATATCGCAACCGAAGGAGGTGAAGAAACAGAAGATTGAAGAAGAACTGCGTAACATCAAGGTGGATGTCGGTGTCTATCTGCCGAGTAATCCCGACGGCGTGGTCATTGGCATCGACAGAAAATCTGGAAAACCTCTGCAGAGTCATGCTAAGGCCCCCTACATGGCTACGTTCCGAATCCGGAAATCCAGACAGGATACTGGCCTCATCGAAGATGATGACGACCACGGAAGTCAGACAAGCAAGCCCAACACTTATGAGGTATGGACATCGGCCATCTTCAAGGTCGGCGACGACTGCCGACAGGACGTTCTCGCTCTCCAGATGATCGCAGCTTTCAAAGGCATCTTCAACAACGTCGGTCTCGACGTCTGGGTCTTTCCCTATCGTGTCACAGCTACCGCCCCAGGCTGTGGTGTTATCGACGTGCTCCCCAACTCCATCTCCAGAGACATGCTCGGCCGCGAAGCCGTCAACGGTCTCTACGACTACTTCGTCTCAAAGTACGGCAGCGAAGAATCAATTCGTTTCCAAGAAGCGCGCAGCAACTTTGTCAAGAGCATGGCTGCCTACAGTGTAATATCCTTCCTCCTCCAATTCAAAGACCGACATAACGGAAACATCATGATCAACGACACGGGTCATATCATCCATATCGATTTCGGCTTCTGTTTCGACATTGCACCTGGTGGCGTCAGATTCGAGCGCGCTCCGTTCAAACTCACCTCCGAGATGATCGCCGTCATGGGGGGGTCGCAGACTTCGCAGCCGTACCGATGGTTCGAGGAGTTGAGCATCAAGGCTTTCCTAGCGAGTCGGCAGCATGCGGTGCATCTTATTCATCTTGTTGAGGTTATGTTGGATAGTGGGCTGCCGTGCTTTAAACCGGAGACTATACAGCATTTCAAGGAGAGGTTTGTGCTGGAGAAGACGGAGAGGGAGGCGGCGGATTTTATGAGAGAGTTGGTGAGGAAGAGTGCGAATAGTTATTCAACAGGTGGGTATGATAGGTTTCAGTTGTTGACGAACGGGATTCCGTTTTAGAGGAGATGAGGTGGGGGAGCCGGGATGGTTGGTAGACAGGAAAACATCAAGTTGACGAGGATGTATATGGTCAGACTTCTTTTCTGCGCTGTGTGATGTTTTGTTGCATGTTACAGGCTGTAATGTTCTGGTGTTGCTCTTTTACACTGCGCATTTGCGGCCTCCTCATCCACCATTGACCACAAAACAAACATGTACAAGACTCTCCTTGGAGAGCAAAGCTATCACATACGATCATAGGTTCAGGATCAATGGCCGTCCCGTCCGCTCCGGCATACATAAGCCTGTAACCGGCAGACTAGTAGTCAGGTGGGTGACCACTGGCGAATACCTGCTGTTGTATGTTTTTTTGCCTCCTCGCATCATATACCTTTTACTTTTTTGCTCCTGGCATGAGGACCTTGTGCTAGAAAAAGGCTTGACAGGAGATAAAGGGGTGGACACGGGGATAATTGGAAAGGAGGAAAAGTTTTGACTAGCTGCAGAGTTCTGGACGCGCATTCGCATGAGGAGTATAACTAAAGATAGAAAATAATTAAGGAGGGGAACACCATGAGTAGTCATGGCCTAGGCCCCATGACGTTGCATGGAGAACAGTATGTGTGTATCTCTGTGTTATTGGATGATAGAGAGCCGGTATGTCGTTATCGATGAGGCGATGGACAGCGCCGTAGGCCCGTAGCGGCCGTCGTGGAATCTAGATAGAGGCTCAAAATGAGAAAGAGGCCAAGGGGCCATGGTCATGGCCTAGACCAGTGGCTCGCGTGTTAGAGTAGTCTTTAAATGTCTCTATGGTTGCATTGGATGCCTAGTAGGAGCCTAGGACGCCGTTTCAATGACGCTCTGGGTAGCGGTCGCGGTCGATGTTGAATCTAGAGTTATCAAAGTGAGACGGGAAAGAGTGCTTGACGCCCCTTGGGATGTTTGATCTAGATTCGAATCTTAAGGCAAGCGAAGTTACCTAGTGAGAGGGAAAAGGATAGCGCTATGGACGGTATTAAGCTCAAGACGTGTTGGTCCTGCAGCGTGATGGTCTAGACCACTGCCGTGTTGTTAAATCTTTTATCAGATCCTGGCGGGCCTATTCCAATCATTATGAGAGACTAGGCAGGTACAACACACATATGGCTGCGTCGCATATGCTGTGTAATGGTTGACGATCCTTAGAGGGGTCACAAGTGAAGGGGGGAATCTAGAGGCTGGAGAGAAAAATGCCCAGCGTTTCTGGGATTCGGGACTAATCCCAACTCCCGGTAATCCCACTGTTCGCAAGAGTTCCGAAAGATTAATATCCCACGTATGGCATACCAGAGCGTGACTGGTTGTTGTTTCGCTACACTGGGTGTCAACACGTGTTCACCATTGACCCACCAAGCAGACTTCAGACAGATCAAAAAACTCCGCACCACGATCATAACCAAATCGAGAAATGCCCGCAAAACAAATATGGCCTCGTGGTTTGTATACTCGGCGAGAGAAAAGTATGCTCAGCCATCTACGTTTTCAGAGGCTCGTGAGGCGTTCGTGCACCACAATCTAGACCTTTGACTCGCTCTCGTGCGAAAATACCAGATTACCGGGGAGATGAAGGCTACGCTAAGCAGACAAGTTGTATGAGAGATCCAACTCAATGTTGGTAGTGTAGAGAATAGAAAATGGTGAAGGATCGACAGAAGAAAAGACATGGCCGCACAGCTTACTCCTTCGGGACAACACTACAGTGAAACTCGGTATACTCTTGGAGCACGACATGGCGCCATGGCGCGATATTATTAGAGGTTTGTAGGGAAGACGTTGGCATCGTGGACTGCCCGTTTGGGCAGAAACGACGCGGAGTTGTTCGGGCTAGCGCGACTTCCTCCGAAGTGAAATGCCCTGAGCTTTCTTCAACCGACAGCCTCAAGCCTTGCGGGCTTGACAGTGGAGAGTGCAAGCGCTGGCTTCTTATTCGGTAACTATTCCTCGTGTCGTCAAGGCATTCATGCTTCAGCGTAAAATAGCTCACTGAGGTCCAGCGTGGAGATCATGGGCCCGCGATCTAGACCGTCTCGCTGCATGAAGCGCCGCTCCGCAGCACAACGCAGCAAACATTGTCAGAAAGATGTTGCGGTGCTGATGCGCGCTTATTGCGAAGGAACAAGTGGCTCAATGGGAAGGCCATTACCTGGGAGGGTGTTGTTGGGGGCGCCCAATATGGGCTTTGGATCCAGACCGTTGCCAAGCGTCCTTTGAATGCACACCAAAGGGACACCCGCTGATATATGTCGTCATACATCGTAAAAGGCCCTCGGCCTCCGAGATGGGGAGGGGATCACTCTGGTTGACACACCTTCATGCGCGTGCAGGCTAACCAAGTTAGCCAGTTGAGTGCAAGATGAAAGAAATTTACGCGACGTCTGCGTCGGTGTAGGTGGGTTCGCACGCCTCATTAACCCGCGGGACCCGACAAAATGGTACGACTTTTCTCAGGTCTGGATGTCTCCAATTTTTGCACCTCTTGCCGAGGGAACAATATGAAACGGAAGAAACATGGGTCACGACCGTTGTCCGGAGCTTAGGATTGGGTTGATGGGGACAGGTGTTGAGAAGTCTGAGACGGGAGACAGAGCAGCAACAGGCGGATTTTGGCAGGTGGGGACGGGAATAATGGAAACATGGACAGCTGCTATTTTAACTGCACGTGCATCAGTTAAAGAGGAATTAGCACTTTGGGATTTTTGGGATTTTAGGGAAGGATGTTTTGGGCAGGTCTAGACACATGGTAGGCAGAAATGGGGGCTCGCGAGGCGGTCAGAAAACAGCGAGCCTCAATAGTCTAAATTGTTTCCAGATTCCGGATCCGCGTAGTACAAAGAGGAGGGGGTTCTTTTCCGAATAGCCAGAGTGCCCAAGACGGTGGGTGGGGTTGTGGTTGTCGTGTCAAGTATCACCGGAAGTGCTTTTTGATGATCGAAGATCTCGCATGTCCGTTCTGGGAGTCCTCGCATATTGGCGATGCCGAACCGTCAAACTCGTCATGCCGAAGAGGCTTATCGCAACGGCTGCCGCGAAGTACATGTGGCCGTCTTCAAGGCCTCGTGCGCGGGAGGTTGGTACAGAGGTATTCAAAAGCCCCTGTCTGGTGATGCTTGGCCGCGACGTTTGTATATGGACGAGGTTTGTGATCGACGGTGATGTGCCGGCTGGAGATGCATCACGGCCGGGGCGGGGATAAAGACGGCGCGGCTTGCGTGGCTGACGAATCAAGTCTCCGAAGCTCGTGCAGCTTCAGCGCGCCTCATGTTGTTGCGAGTCCTATGTATGGTATCAATGTTATTGGTTTCTGGAAGAGAAGCCGCTTAAAGACACTCAACATGAGGGCAGTCCCACATCTTTTGACGGAGGGCCGACCATGCAACGCCACCTGAACCAAGAAACGAAGCTTTTCAGACCTTTGTCCTAAAGTAGGTCGTGGCCGGCCACTGCCGAGCAGACGATTCGTCAGACTACACATGGCTTCATCTTGCTCTCCATCCAAGAGGCTTCTCCACAGCGCCGTGTCAAGCCCTCGAACCTAAATCGAAGAGGAAACGAACGAAGATACATACGAGTGGCCGGAGTTTATAGATGGCATGATACTCCGCACGCTGGCGGTCGAGCACTGCGTGGCGGGTGGAACATGCAGCGCGCTCCTCGGGTTCATCTTGCAAAAGTATGGTTGATGGAGAGCATCCAAAAACCACCGTCCCGATTAGGAAGCACATAGACAAAGCCTTCGAAGTTTGCTCTGCTCTGGCATCAATGTTCTACACCGACACAGCAGCTGAGGCGTCTGCGCACAGTTGAGGGCTGGTCGTTGCGAGGATACGACAAGCCCCATAAGCAGTGCAGTCCTTTCTCCTGGGACGCATCTCGGCAGGACTGGCCGCTGAACAGCGATGGCGTGTCGAGACAGCGCAGCAGCCGTCGTCTCCTTTGGCGGCTGTCGTGCTCGACTGAGCTGGACGCCCGACTCACGGCTGCTCGAACGATCGGACGGAGTGAGACGGCGCCGCTGACGTAGGGCCGGGGCGCTGCGACAGGGCGCTGCAGGCAGCGCGCTCGTCTCCCTCGCCTGGCTTGGGTGATGCTGCAGCAGCCGCGCCCCTGAGCTCTTCGCACGCTCGTTCGATGCTGCCCCGGCGTCGACGTGGACGGCTGCATTCGTCGCGTGTTGCCAGAAGCGTAGCCGCCGCGCGCATCCTCATCTCCCGCGACCGTTTCTGGCTGATAAGAATGCAGTCGTCATCTCTCTGCTCCTGCGGCAGGCCACTGCTGCCGCGGCCCAGGCTGGACGGTGGCCATGGCCGGGCGTGCACTAGCTGCGCATCCCACAGGGCTTCGAGATTCTAGACTGGGCGGATCGGACGTATCCACCATCCGCACTGGCAGGGGTTCGTCCGTCACAGGAGCCGATTTGAAGGTTGTAGGTTGTCCATCTCGAGCTCCCAACTGCCATGTTTGCTTCTCCCCTCGTGGGAGCGGCGGCCGTTGACTTCTCGCTAGGGCAGCAGAGTCAAGACCGTCCTCAGGCTTGCGTCGCGCCCTCGTCGCTGGCCGCCCGCCGTCTGTGCCGCGAATCCGCTGTGTTTCGTCCTCGCAGAGGGTGAGCAGACGCAGCGGCCGTCCCCAGCTTCGGGACGCGTTCTAGATTCTCCTGGGGCGCACCGCACTGCGCTCTAATGCCGAGGCCTCCTTATGTGCTACTTTCGCCGTCAGCCCTCTTACCGTATCGCTTCCCGCTGCCTTCCATCCCCCCTCGCATTCTTCCTGTCCACCTGCACGCCGCGCCAGTCGACTTCTCGTACCACCACCATTCGTTAGTCATCCCACGCTGAATGTGATCCGTCCCACGCTCGTTGCCGTCTCCGACAGCCAAGTCCAGGACAGGACCGTCTAATTGCCTGTATCAATCTGACCGACTGCCCGCATCCCGCCTGCATCTTGCTTTGCCGTCGCCTGCCTGGCACGCACACAACCGTACCCTTGCTAGGCCAGGACCGCTTGGACACCCTGGAGCGCACTAATCCCCAGCAGAAGGCCTTCGTGGTGCCTGGAAAATGGGGGATGCACCCGCCCCAAACACCGACCCGCCAGATATATTCGAACGCCAGTCGCTCTGCTTGTCGACACTACAGCCCGGTATGGTTGTACAGGAGGGCAACGACGGTTTCAAAGAGGAGCTGTTACGCCTGTACAGCCCAGCCGAGAGCAACGCGGCGGAACAGCTGGTACAGCTAAAAGACCAACTACGACGAGTCGACTCGGAAGCCTTCTGGCCACTATTGACCGAGGGACTCGCCTCTATTTCGGGCGCACAGTACGCTTTCGTTTCCAAGCGGATACTGGTGGACGACGACAATGTAGCCGTTGAGATGCCCCCGATCGGAGAGCCAGGAGCGTGTTTGATGGGGGCTGCATTCTATTTCAACGACGGAAATGGAAACAAAACTCAGCTAAGCAACTTCAAGTACCATGCATTCTCGTGCCCGTGTGCGCATATGCGTCACGACAAGATATTCATAATACCGGAGAGGCTGAACGACTTCATTGTGAACAACCCGAACAAGCTGGCTGCACCTGGGGAGGCCTATCTCGGAATTCCACTGTTTGCGGAAGGGAAGTGCTTTGCCCATTTTGGCGTAATGTGGACCCCAGAGGGTGCTGCGCGACGGTCTCTGGGCTGGGGATATCTGGAGATGTTGTTCCACAGTCTGGAGGACATGATCCTGAACCGGGTTTTGGATGGCAAAGATTTTGCAAAGTCGGCGGAGCCAGTACACGAGGAGCGACCACGCGTTATTCCACACGAAGCCATCCCCGTAACACAGTCACTGAAGCCGTATGCTCGAAGTCTCTCCCACGAACTGCGGACGCCGATGCAGGGGGTTGTGGGTATGCTCGACGTGATGATGGCCAACGTTACAGAGGCTAAGGAGGGGCTGAAGGATAATCGGATAAGAAAGGTTCTCGAGACGATCAAGGAGAATATCGAGGCTGTTCAGGGTATGTTACTACCCGAATGGCAGCAGTTTGCCCTGGGTTTGAAATTGCGCTAACCGTCACGAACAGACAGTTCAAGACGTGCAGTGGAGGCTGCAGACAACGTCGTGCATGCGTACGATATGAACATGGGCGTCCCAGAGACACCTCTCTCCCCTTTGGATAAACTTGCCACTGATAACGTCTTCCTACGCGACACACGACCGGACATTCTGGTGACTGGGAATGATATCCCCATCAACCAGTTCAATGGCTTGAAGAGAAAGAGAGACGAGCTGAAACTGGCCAGGGGTGTTGCTCCTCAGCCTCCTCCAAGAGTCGCACGGAATATTAGGCAAAGAGCTCGATATTCTCTCTCTGAAGAACCACCTATGCGTGGTTCGATGTCTGGATCTAGTCCAAAACGCTCCAGACATTTCGATACCATGGACAAAACCTGCTCTCATGGGGCGTCTGATACCCAGTGTGATAGTGATCACTCAAGCTCGCCACTCTTCGCCTCGGAGCATTCTATCGTGCCAGGACTGAGACACACGACCTTAAGAGAGGTGCTCCAGTATGTCATCAACGATGCATTGAAAGTAGGCGGCAGACCCGATTCTGCCATCGCTCAGGAGACTGACACGGGCGAAATCATCGAGGTTCGGACGAGAAGTTCCAACGGACAAGCTAACACCAAGATGATTGAGTGGATGGTAGCTCCTGAAGTCCCGGACACCATCTTGAGTAAGTTGCTCGTGATAATTTTGGTAGCATATTTCTGACCATATTCAAGTTGACGAAAAGGATCTTGCCAAGATGATTTCATGTGTCGTCCTCAACGCAATCAAATTTA
Source organism: Amniculicola lignicola CBS 123094 (assembly GCA_010015725.1). Lineage (NCBI taxonomy): Eukaryota > Fungi > Ascomycota > Dothideomycetes > Pleosporales > Amniculicolaceae > Amniculicola > Amniculicola lignicola. The sequence goes on along the minus strand of ML977629.1, from coordinate 95,258 downwards.
CGGACAATGGCTCCATCACATTGAAAGCAACACTGAGTCAGAAGGGCCGTTACACCGTTATCAACGTTAAAGACACCGGATCGGGCATTCCATCGGCATTTCTACCAAACCTCTTCAAGCCGTTCTCGCGAGAAGACGACTCAACCACTCGACAAAGCGAAGGCCTCGGTCTGGGTTTGATGGTCGCAAAGGGGTTGGCAAGAAAACTCGGCGGCGATCTCTTCTGTCTCCGCTCCCATGTATCTGGACCTGAAAAAGGATCTGAATTCGAAATCCGGGTGCCTCTGACCCCCGGTGAAGTATGCAGTAGACCATCATCACCCTTCGGATCGCGATCGCCGTCCGCCAGGTCTCGCCTGTTCACTGACGCTGATGTGCCACTGTACCCAGGTGCACAACAGTCGACCACCCCGCCCCTCTCTACCGAATCTTTCAAAGCCAACGAACACAAGGTTCTTGTGCGAAACAGTCCTTCGGTTACATCTGCTTCCTTCAACAATGCTCCGTCACTGCAGCACCTTGGACTACCATCCCCCCGTCGCACAGAATCTCCTGCCCGGGTTCGTGCAGCGTCTAAAAGCAGGGCTCTTTCAGATAGCGGTTCCTTTGATCGCGATCTGGCGAGGAAGTTCCCACTCAACTTCCTCGTTGTGGAAGATAACAAAATCAACCGCAAACTCCTCACCAGCATGCTGCAAAAGCTGGGATACAACGGCATTGCCGAAGCATACGATGGCAATGATGCTATTGAGCAAATGATGAAGGACCGCGCAGCAAAACCGATCGACGTCGTACTTATGGATCTGTGGATGCCGCTTCTCGATGGGTTTCAAGCTACAGAGGCTATCTTGAAGATGGACCTGCCGCAAACACCTACTATTCTTGCCGTCAGCGCTGACATCACTGACGGCGCTCTTGAACGAGCTGCCAAAGTCGGCATGAAGGGCTTCCTCACAAAGCCCTTCCAGATCCGAGACTTGGAGAAGCTCATTGTCCAATACTGCGCTTCCCGACGCGAAGTCACTGCAACACCTTCGCCCGTGGGCTTATGACAACCACAAACTAATGTAATACATTCTTCGCCACGATCAGTGTTGTTGTGAGACACTGACGGGCTTTTGGTACATAACCAAGAATGGCAAAGAGGCCTCAAAGGCTCGCCATTCGCAGCATTTGTTATTTCGGCACAAGATACGATTCGAACGACTGCATAGCGTGGAGCGATTTTTGCGTGTTTTTTGCTGACTAGGGAGGGCTTTTCACGGCCTGGACAGCCAGCGGATACCACTGGCTTATAAAGCATTTATAGATAGGGAGCATGAAATGAATACTACCATCCAAATTATGCTGTCCTTCCGGGCTTCGTACAAAAGTGACTGTGGGATCGGAACAAAGTTGACTTGGAAGACGAGCTAAAGAGCCTCGTTGAGAACCGGGACAGGCGGAGCAGCTCGAATATCCTGCCAATCCCCTGCCAGCCGTCTCTTACGAGCGGCGTTTGATGTGGGGGTGGTGGATGGAGCGGCGGGGCAATCGACTTCCGAAAACGGCGAGAGAGTGTCTCTGCCAAAATGCAATGGGTGCCGGACTCGTGTGTGAATAGAGAAGCAGCAACATGGATATCCAGATGCTTCTCAGCAAAAGGTGAATCGCTTCAATCGCATCCACGTGCAGCAGGGGAGGCTCTCATCTGGTGCTGATGGCTTCCTAAAGCGGGTTAGCTCTCCAGGCTAGTGGCCGAACTTCTACAGAGGACACTTTGCGATTCACGGGAGCAGGAAAACTCACAGCAAGTTGCCTCCACTGCCACTGCTGCCGTTGTAACCGCCTTCGCTCTTAATACTCGCGCAGTCAAGCCAAGGCACCCCTAACTGGTATTTCGGTCTTTATTGTGTGGTTGCTTGAAGTTCCTCCAGCCTCGATCTTCCACGGACTTCCCCTTGCAGCGCGCCGCAGCACACCTGGTCTCGGCAATCCCCAGTAAAGTTGCCGATTTCAAGATCCAACCTCCCGTCTTTGCGCCTCTGAGCTCTTCGGTCCCAACACACGCTCGATACGATGGACAATGCGTATGTAAAGTCGCCCGGCGAGGCGCTGAAGCAGTTCCAGGTCTCGGAAGCAAAGGGCTTGTCGGAGCAGCAGGTCATTAGCTCGAGACAGAAGCATGGAAAGAATGGTACGCAGATGCGCGGACGGTGGATAGGAAATCGTTACTGATGTGAGGCACAGCATTGCCCGAGGACCCGCCCACGCCCATTTGGGAGCTTATACTGGAGCAATTCAAGGATCAGTTGGTTATAATATTGCTGGGTTCGGCCGCCGTGTCGTTCGTGCTGGCGCTGTTCGACCAGGAGGAGGGCTGGACTGCATTTGTGGACCCTGCAGTTGTGAGTCTTCATTCCTCAATAAAAGACGTCTTTGAGCATGCGCTGACTCGAGAATCTTTGTTTAGATACTCACAATCCTGATATTGAACTCCGTCGTGGGAGTGTCGCAAGAAACCAGCGCCGAGAAGGCCATCGCGGCCCTTCAAGAGTACTCCGCGAACGAGGCCAAGGTCATAAGAGATCACACTATCAAACGCATAAAAGCGGATGAGCTGGTACCCGGAGATATCATTTCCATCGCAGTTGGCGACAGGATACCGGCAGACTGCAGGATACTGTCCATCCAGAGCAACAGCTTCAGCGTGGACCAGTCCATTCTTACGGGAGAGAGCGAGAGTGTATCAAAGGACACTGGGGCGATTAGAGATGCGGACGCTGTTAAGCAGGACCAGATTAATATGCTCTTCTCCGGAACGACAGTAGTCAATGGACATGCGACGGCGTTGGTCGTTCTGACGGGACCCAACACCGCCATTGGAGACATCCATGACAGCATCACCTCCCAGATCTCGCAGCCTACGCCATTGAAGGAGAAACTCAACGACTTCGGAGATCAGCTTGCAAAGGTCATTACCGCTATTTGCATCTTGGTCTGGCTTATCAACATCCGCAATTTCAATGACCCGTCTCATGGAAGCTTCACAAAGGGCGCCATCTACTATCTCAAGGTATGTACAGTTCAGAGAATAGAACCACACGTGCTAACCATACTAGATCGCTGTCTCTCTCGGTGTAGCTGCTATTCCGGAAGGCCTCGCAGTTGTTATCACTACTTGTCTCGCTCTAGGAACCCGTAAGATGGCTGCAAGAAATGCTGTTGTCCGAAGTCTGCCTTCTGTCGAAACTCTTGGAAGCTGCAGTGTCATTTGCTCCGATAAAACGGGCACTTTGACCACCAACCAGATGAGCGTCAACAAGATCGTTTACATCACCGAGGATGGTAAAGGCCTCGAGGAGATTGACGTACAAGGTACCAGCTTTGCTCCTGAAGGCCAAGTATCCTTCAAGGGTAAGGTCTTGGAAAATGCTGCAACTTCATCCTCCACTGTCCAGAAGATCTGCGAGGTCGCCGCGCTTTGCAACGACTCTGCATTGGCTTACGATGGCAAGACTGGAAACTACACCATCATCGGTGAGCCTACCGAAGGCGCACTGCGTGTTCTGGTCGAGAAGGTGGGAACCCCAGATGTGAAAACCAACGCAACCCGAGCCAGCATTACGCCCAGTGAGCGTCTCCACTTCTTCAGCGACTTCTACGAGAAGAAAGCACCGAGACTGGCCACCTATGAATTCTCCCGCGACCGCAAGAGCATGTCTGTCTTGGTCCAAGATGGTCAATCCCATAAGTTGCTCGTCAAGGGCGCCCCTGAATCTGTTCTCGACCGCTGCACTCACGTCATTGTTGGAGCGAACGGCAAGCGAGTACCCTTAAACCCAAAACTAGCCAGCCTCATCAACAAGGAAATTGTTGACTACGGTAACCGCGGTCTGCGCGTTATTGCTGTGGCCTCCCTTGAAGACGTCGGATCCAACCCTCTGTTCAAAAACGCAAAGACAACCAAGGACTACGCCAAGCTCGAGCAGAAGATGACCCTCATCGGGCTCTGTGGCATGTTGGACCCTCCTCGCCCCGAGGTGCGCGCTTCCATCGCCAAGTGCCGCTCTGCTGGTATTCGCGTTGTTGTCATCACTGGTGACAACCAAAACACGGCCGAGACCATTTGCCGTCAAATTGGCGTCTTTGGAGAGCACGAGGATCTGACTGGCAAGAGCTACACTGGTCGCCAGTTTGACGATCTGAGTGAGTCTGAGAAAATGGAGGCCGCAAAAACCGCCTCGCTCTTCTCCCGAACCGAACCAACCCACAAGTCGAAGCTTGTCGATCTCCTCCAACAGGCCGGCGAAGTCGTCGCCATGACCGGAGACGGCGTCAACGACGCCCCTGCCCTCAAGAAGGCTGATATTGGTGTGGCCATGGGATCCGGAACTGACGTTGCCAAGCTCGCTGCCGACATGGTCCTTGTTGACGACAACTTCGCCACAATTGAAGGTGCCGTCGAAGAAGGCCGTTCTATCTACAACAACACTCAGCAGTTTATCCGATATCTCATCTCTTCCAATATCGGCGAGGTTGTCTCCATCTTCCTGACTGCGGCTGCGGGCATGCCCGAAGCACTCATCCCCGTTCAACTTCTCTGGGTCAACCTTGTTACCGACGGTCTCCCCGCCACAGCACTGTCATTCAATCCTCCTGACCACGACATCATGAAGCGCCAGCCAAGGAAGCGTGACGAACCGCTTATCTCTGGCTGGCTCTTCTTCCGCTACATGGTCATCGGAATCTATGTTGGCGCCGCAACCGTTTTCGGCTACGCTTGGTGGTTCATGTACAATTCGGCCGGTCCCCAAATATCCTTCTACCAACTCAGTCACTTCCACTCCTGCTCCGCCAAATTCCCTGAAATCGGGTGTGAAATCTTCGCCAACGATTCCGCCAAGGCTGCCTCCACCATCTCGCTCTCCATCTTAGTCGTCATCGAAATGCTGAATGCTATGAATGCTCTGTCCAGCTCGGAGAGTCTGTTGACGCTTCCGCTGTGGGAGAATATGATGTTGGTGTATGCCATTTGTCTGAGCATGGCTCTACATTTTGCGCTGCTTTATGTGCCGTTTTTGCAGGGTCTGTTTAGCGTCATTCCGTTGGATTGGAGTGAGTGGCAGGCGGTGCTGGGGATTAGTGCGCCGATTATGTGAGTTCCCCCCCTACAAATATCCACCCGTCAAGTATAATGCATACTAACAAACGCCCAGTCTTATCGATGAGCTTCTCAAACTCGCAGAACGCAAATTCTTCATGCAGACGCCGGCGGATAATAAGCTGTGGTTAGAGTCAAATGGGTCGGTTAAGCCAAAGGATGAGTGAGTGAAGAACATGAATGGGATAGTGAGAGAGCCCGACTGGTTTGTGCATTTTTGGAGCTATGGTTGCTGTCCATTTATACAGTAGACTTAGAATTGACGTCTGGCTCGTTTTGCGTTTAAGGTGCTGAGAGGGGTAGACTTCCCGAGGTGGTGGGGTTGTGTATTAGAGGGGAGGGGAGTGAAGGGGATTGCGAGGGAAGAGGGAAGGGTTTGGGAGGCATTTTGATGCATTTTTTCCAATGGAGTTTGGATTTGGGGGAAGGTGGCAGGCGGAGAGGGAGAAGTTAGTAAGGGTATTGTGTAGATAGCAATGGAAGTTTGCGTGATTCTGTAATAGCGTTCTCAAGTGGGCGAGTGATGAGGACAATCAACAACTAAGCAAACAACCGGGCAACTCTACCATCTTATATCCCCGCTGTGGAGCCGACCGGGTGTATATAAACCCCACTCTCCCAACTCGTTGTTCTTCTTCCCTCCACAAATATCATTCTCCTCAGAGTGTCTGAACGACGTAGCCTCATGGTCGATGCCTTGTCTCTAAAACATTGGTTCTTCCCCCTATGCGGTCTGTTTTGCATAAAATCAACGTGGTCATCGAGTATGTTGGTGAATAAAAGAATGAATCTCCCAAGCTTATGTGTGGCTGGGTTTTGAACTTTATCGTTCTTCGCATGGCAGTTCCGAAAGCTCAGGCTTCTACTGGATATGTTGCCTAGGGATCTCCCTGGCAATAAAAGCCTGCTGGTAGTTGCGAATGTTTGGATCCGGGATGGGCACAAAAGAATTCTTGAGAGAAAGCCAATGTGTTGATCTGGAGATTGGGGTAATAATATATGTTGAGCACCTTCGATGGGGATGAGTGGGAGGGGGTGGAGTTCCATATTTGACATGAGTGGGCTGGGGCATGTGGTTATGGCGATGGTGATGGTGATGAGCTAGAACAAAGCTCTAAGATTATAATTGCACTTCTTAGACATTCTCTTAATACCTCAGTTACACCTCTATCCAAGTATGTAAAGCTTGCCTTCCATACACCTATAATATTACACGCGAGTGGGTGATTTATGCAATGCTTGTAAAATCATATTCAACGAAACCCCATGATTCTGTTAAAAAGCACCAACCACAAGTCTTATGTGCCTTCTTTGGAGTTCTTTCGTGCTCCCTAAAAAGGAAATGTTCCAGATCACATGAGTCAAAAGTGGTGCCGACTACGCACGATGTGTCGATTCTGGGAAGCCTGTGGATCAAGCTCTTGAATAGATTTGGGGTAGTTTGAAAGGGCAGATTTAATGATTGACTGTCCAATTACTTATCTGGAGGTATTTACGTTGTGGGCGCGATATTTGGAGGATGATGGTGGAGCCCATCATCAATATCCTTTCTCAAAAGTCGGCGATGCTTCCATCGCGCCACCCGAGTCCTCCAGTCTCCTACATCACAACCTTCTCATACTATTCTATGTTGGTAATCTTATAGAGGCGGTCTGAGTCGCATCGAAGACAGGGTATATTGGAAGTTCGCAGCTATGTCATGAGTTACCAGTGACTCGACGAAAGCAGGTGAGGTTGGTCCTCAAGGAAAGTGCACTCTCGTTCGGTCTTCTTCCTGAATTATCTCTTCCTTCGTTTGTTACATTCACTGAATCAACCTACCTATGCATGCGCACACCGCATCCTGAAGCGTATATCGGTCTATATTTTTCAATCACTCGTAGACCCATCAACGAGCCAAGTATCGAGTCGTTGAGTGCCAAACGTTTTGAGGTTCTCACTATTGGCAGATGATGCACTCGGACCGAAGTTGAGGCGTGGTATCCTAGAACGGTAGGCGTGCCTGCCTAGGGAGCACGCGGACAACATTGGCCCGTGGGGAGGTGAGTGAGGCAGCAACCTGCTCAGGATATAAACCCGCCACACCTTTCTCGCCTCTTCCTCTTCTCTTCTTCAACAACCAGAGAACGTCGACGACAAGACCTCTCGAAGCAGCTACTCGAGGTCCTCTTCACGTCCACCTCGCGCACTTACGGATCTGCTGGCTGCTCCTTCCTCATCTGCTCTCACTACTAACTTCGAAGCAAACTTACACGACGACACCTTCACACTCACTACTGCCGCTGCTGTTGATGCAACTGTAGCACGTGAGTCTCCTTTCCACTTTGTCCCACTGACAACGGCTGACCTGCTGCCAGTTCTCTGCTTAAGCGCGACTTTCACTGTGTAGCACAAGGCGGGCCCTCTACCAGACAACTGGAACTCAAGAGTACGTGAGCCTTGACTCCTGAGTGAGGTCGAACCTTGTCGGTTATTAACTAGGAAGCTTGTACTCGACATCTGTATTTGTAACAATGGATCTCCTCAACAACCGCGAGGAATACTGTCACCGGGCGATCCGCGTCCTCACAGACCTCGGCACGATGCCCGAAGCCGATTTCTGCAACCTGGTCGGTCGCATCTTCAGCGATCTTCCCACCCTAGTATACATGTCATACGAAGTTCCTCTGCTTGTCCCTGACATCGGCAACGTAGCTTTCAGCTCCTACGAGGCAGCTCAAGGAGGTAATCTCGCCATGTTCACCCGCGCCATCCACGAGAATCGCCGGCTTGCCAAGTATGTCGAGGAGATCAATTTCAACATTGAGTTTGACAATCAGACGGACAGCGGAGTTCTCGAGATGCTTCTTTTGGTGGCTCGCCGGAATAGTAAAACTAGGTCTCGTGAACTTCTCGAGATAGCCCAGGACTTTCAGCTTTTGTCTTTCGATGACACTAAGGGAGTACCTGAGGATATGTACTTCACTTGTTTGTCTCTCCTGCTTGCGAAATGCAGGAATGTCAAGACCGTCCGCATTCCGCTCGAGTGGGTCGGCAAGTTTCAACCCTGGAAGCTGTGGCCGAAGCTCAAGTATGTCGAGTATACCATCCCTGTTCCGGAGATTAAGAAGAAGGAGGAGGAGGGTGCTATCAAGAAAAAGAAGAAGAATAGAAGGAAGAAAAAGAAGGCCGGTAATACTGAAGAGTGGGGCGAAGCGAGCCTTGATGGGTTGAGGAGGAGTGTAGGTGCTCTTTGAGGTGGCAATAAGGAAAGGGGTTTGTGGATGGGGAGAATGTGGTAGAGATGTACGAATATGATGGCATGTCGGTCTACTCCATAACATGCTAGGGGGCTAAACTGTTCAAACGAGTTAGATATGATCGACATGCGGGACTGCGTGAATCGGTAGATGGCTTATACACCTGGGATGAAAACCAAACACATAGGAACATGTTGAAATAGACTCTAGTTTGGCTTCTTGCCCTACATGCCCCAAAGGAATATACCAAAATTACTGTGCAATGTATTCTGAGCTTCTCAACACGCGAGTAGGCCGAAAAGTTCAAGCTTATTCAACGCTACATGAATCAATCTCTATCGACTCTCTCAATTTGCGATCGTGCCTCTCCCCCACCTTCTCTGTCCTCTCGTCAAGATGAATGAAACTTAAAGGGCCCTCCAGGTAATCGCAAACTGCCAACCACCATGATTCCTCCCCCTATAAGACGGCTCAAGCTGTTTCAGGCCATCACCACTCGGAAGTGCAGCATCCAGAGTCTGAAAGTCAAGAGTGTATCCCACCAACTTGTACACCAACACAGCCGTTCCAACGTTATCGTAAAAGCCATCTGCAATCTGTTTATTCTGGTCAGATGCTGCGAGGCCATGGGAGGAAAAACGAGAGCGATAAGGATGGATGGGATGTGGTGTAGGATATGTATGGTGTGGGATATGGTATGGGAAGAGCTTACGTCAAAGTAACTATTGGATAATTTGTGCATTGTTGGTGAACAGGTAAGAGGACCGATACCGGGATAAATATCAGTGAATGGTGTGCCGCAGTATCCAATGGAACTGTTCAGATAGTACCATGTTGTGCCGTAGTCTTCCCATCCTTCCGGTCCGGCTATGATTCGCATCAGCGCTTTGATCTATGACTTCGTTGTTTCTCCAACGAGGGGAAAGGGGGGAGGGGGCAGTGTGGAGGAAAACTTACGAGTGTGGTCCCTGACACCGGTGAAAGTCGCACAGTTTGAAAAATTGGCGGTCATTTCGCCGGTGGCGATCAAACATCCATAGTCGATATGGTTTTGACCCGTGACGATTAGTTGGCCTTGTCCTTCGAAGGGTGCTGCGGTTCTGGGTTTTAAGGGGATTGCGAGGGCGATGGGAAGGAGTGAGAGGAGATTGACGAGATGCATTGTTGGTTATGATAGAAAGAGTTGCAAGGAGCTGTGGTTGGACGGAGGTTGGTTTGTAGTTGGACTTGGCTCTTTAGGCTAGTGGTGTGTATCGAGTTTGATGGAGATACTCGTTCGTATATAAACCACCTGCGTGGAATTCTCACAACTACCGGCTCTCTTTTAACCATCATGATAGCACTGCCCCTCTTATCATCACCAATTACTGTATAACCCAATGCTAGGCCTCCCAATGCCTTATTTAGCTATTTGGAAAAGGGCAGACCCAAGAACGAGCTCCCTACAGTCTTCGATCTCGTGTGGCACTGCATATACTCCGTCCCAATATCCATCGACATAATATATTTCTTACCTGCGGGAGCTAGTCCAGATTCGCGTTGCATGCATGATGCAAGTAATGTGTTCTGCATTCGTTGATTAACTCCCGATTTGGAATTAGTTTTTAGGCGTTCTTCGGCGCCCTGTTCTGGACAGTAATTTATAGTGCTCCAACGTTCAAACAATGTACACCTCATGATTCTGATTTTCGAAGAAGGCAAAATAATGGAATGAGGGTTCCTTCCACGTGTGAAACGGGTAATGGATTGTAGAGGGGAGAGGATAGAGTGATATTGTTTTGAAATTGCCGACATACAATCGTGAGTAGAGCGTTTTAAAGCCCAAGACAACACAATGTGCTTTGCTCCAGAACTTCATTAGCATAGGATGTAACCCCTCCAAGCGCATTATTTTATCGGATGTGTGATTTTAGAGAACAGAAGAGCTCATTCAGGAATTTTAGAATAGATTTTAATGAGCAGACACTTCTTCGCTCAAAGGGTGAAGAGACCGGAAAACCAAAGTCTCTGAGTACATGTATATATCGGCTGTGCACTTTTAAAGAATAGAAGAGTCTGTGAGGGACTCTCTGCACTTCTTTCATCAAACAGATACCTTTTTAATCGAAGACGTAAACAGGCTGGAAAGTCCAAGTCTCGGAGCACATACATTAGTAGCCTAGTGGTTTTTAGAGAAACGAAGAACTTGTGAAAGATATCCTGTCGCGGTTTTAGGAAACAAGAAAGCTCATGAAGAACATGAAGAACATGTTTTGAGAGAATAGACACCCCACTCATCAGATTCTGATCCTTGTGTTTTAGTAGACCGGAAAACTTCGAGGACATTGACGCGGAGTAAGGAGGAGAATGGTGGCTTATATACCCGCTCAGCGAGAGGAAGTATCAAGCGAAGCAAAGGCGATGGGTGAAAATGGGTATGAAAGGCGTACATCGTGTGGTGGAGGAAAAGAATGACGGCGGTGTTTACCATGTTGGAGGCAACCACGATCACGAGCCGACATTTCTTTTTTTTAGAGAAAAAGAGAACTCATAGCGTCTTGTGTTTTCCGTTTTTAGAGCACGAAAAAGCACATGAACTGTTCGACAGGGAATTTCCAGAGGATTAAGAAAGAGCTGAGACTCGTGGTGGACACTGAGACGTGTGAAGGTGAGCGTTTTATACAGCCAGAGAGGATGCTTTTGAGAGGACGAGACGCAACAGTCATGACACAGGAAACGAGTTCAGAAAGGTGGGAACATAGACAGCGAATAGTAAATATACAGACGTGATAGTTACACATGACCCTATCTACGACATCTCCATCCCAATACTCTCCAACGCAGCCATCATATCCTCATAACCTCAGCCTGACACTCGCCCTCTCCAACTCCCCAATATTGCCCATTCCCGCCAAACTCCACTTCTCAGTCACAAACCCATCGTCCACCTTCGCCCTCAGCATCCCACTCGCAGCATAATACTCTATGATACTCCTCGCCTCGTTCTTACTCAATCCCGCAATCTTCAACACTTTGATATCCTTTAGGCAATCTATAACCCTTTGGTCTGCTTTCTTGTAGGGATTCCACTGTGGCATGTTGTTGGGAGAGTACTGTTTAGCCTCTGCGACTTCGAGGGAGAAGTCGAGAGCCGAAACAGTGGGCGTGTTCGATTTGGAGGTAGATGCGAGGACAACGCCGCCGTTCGGGAGGAGTTTGGAGCCGGATAGGTAGGTAACAAAGTGGCTAATGAGTGTCAAGTCGTGTGCGTGGATGGGCTTGACGTCCGCACTGAGGTAGTCTGAATTCCTCATGATATGGGCGAGGTTGTCGAGAGCGAACATGATGGGGGGACGACCAGGTTGAGTCAGTTCGTTCCAGAGGGCGACAAAAACGGACCAGGAGGCTTCTGGGTTGGCGACACCTGCTTCGGCGAGCTGTTTGAGGCTGCCTTTTGCGGGGAAAGGGACAGGGATGTTGGGGGCTGCGGTGACAGTAAGAGATGAGAGGACCTTATCATTTGCTTTGGCGATCTGGGAGAGGAGGGTTGCAGTGTAGGTTTCTTGGCTGTATTGGGTGGGCTGGGAGCCGGGGAGAGGAGCGTATTCAGTGTGAGCGTTTACAATGTCCATAGCTGGAATCTTGTCAGCATTGAACTGAACGCGAGTTATGGGCATAGTTCATACCATCTGGGATATTGATCACCACCCATTGCCTGAGGAATGCCATCGTCAGCCCCTGTAGCAGGAGCGTGCTCTTCCCATTGAGACGCTCCCCAGTCAATATTCGCCGCACCGTCTTCGGTTTTCCCTCTTCCCCGCCCTCCGCCTGGCTCATGAGTTCGGCCAATTGCGTCGTCTCCTTCCGTATCAGAGTAGCCGGCCTTCTGAACATGCTCCAGCCCTGCGACCGCTTGAAAGCCTCCACCGCCCGCAATGCATCCACGACGGCATCTGGTATCCCCTTGACCTGGCCCTCGTGCTTGTTGGCCAGGGCTGTAGATTTGTCCATGTCGGTCAACGTCTCAACCTCCAATGCATTATTGTTGCTCAGCACAATTCGCTTCCGCGCTGCTTTGCGTTCTCCAGGCGCCGGTTTCTTTGCGACAGCCGCATCTTTTTTGTTCTTTTTGATATTCAATGTTCGTGCCCCTCGTTTTGGCGCTGCTGCCATTCCCTTCTTCCCTTGTGCAGATGCGTGTTGGGCTGCGGTTGTCGAAAAACATGATGTCTGCGGTGTCGCCAGGAGGCTCCGAGATGCAATTGGTGGATGAGCGGTCCTGTCCAGGGAGAGCCGTGAGAAGCGGCGGATACAGGTTGACGACGACATGGCGATAGAGAGGCTGCGAGGGCGATGCACGCACACTGAGGCTCTGGACGCCATTCTCGACTGGTGGAGTTTGGAGCTCGAGATTTCGGAGGTCCGCCAGCGCGCCATACCCGGTCGGGCCTAGCCTCTCATCCCGCCGCCAAATTATGCGGAAATTCTCAACTTTGCTTCGCATCGCAAGCTCCGGAACTCTTCACGCACCCTTTCACTATGGCGGACTCCACCATGACCGAGACCGTCTCTGCCGTCTCCGTAGCATCGCCCGACACACAGCTCGCCGACCAAATGATGGCTGCCGGCTCCATCGCAGATTCCACGGCAACCAGCCGACTGTGCGTGCCGCGCTCCTCCATTCCAGTTGCCGCAAATTCCACTCCGCACTCACCCCGCTAACAACATCCCGCCTGCAGGCCCGTCACCGTCAATAAGCCCACTCCCTACACCTTCGACCTCGGCAACCTGCTCGCCAACGACCCCAACCCCATCCCCCGCGGCGCAGATGAAGCCTTCCTCAAAGCGAATGCGCGTGATGCTGCCCAAGCCCTGATAAATCAGCTACTCAGCACGTGCGAAGCGAAATCCACCTCCGATGGCGTCAACCTTGTCCTCCCTGCCCCATCAACCCGGCTGCCGCGCGAAAAGGCCATCCCCTCTGAGAAAGCACCCACCAAATGGGAGCTCTTCGCCAAGAAGAAGGGCATCAAGGACAAAGCTCGGGACGGCAAGAAAGTCTACGACGAGGAGAAGGGAGAGTGGGTGCCGAAGTGGGGCTACAAGGGCAAGAACAAGGACGGTGATAGTGAGTGGTTGGTCGAGGTCGACGACAAGAAGGAGACAGCCACTGGGGAGATCACCGACAGCCGCGCTGAGAACAGGAGGGACCGGAAGGAGAGGGTCAGGCGGAATGAGAGGAAACAGCGGGCGAATGAGCGGAATACTAGGAAGAATAATTGAGGATATGGGGGCGCTGAGCGTGGAGGACGAGTTGAAAGGGAATGGTAGCGAAAATGTGGCTCGATTCGGTTATACGGATATATACTACGATACCTGGGAATGGGTTTGAGTTTTTGCGGTGGACTTCTTATTGCATAATTGGCGTTTGCGGCAAAAAAGCATATGGGCGTACAGATATGCCTGGCTTTGAGTCAACAGTCTGGAGGATCACTCCCAGGGAAGATACCAGACCTGAAATATGAATAACATTTCTCCATCATTCATTCCGTGCTTCGCAAAAGGCTAGTAATCCCCCTAGATATCCTTCAACGCCCCCAAAACACCCTTCACCCCATCCTGTATCTCTTGAACAATCGCCCCACTCCCCTTCACCTCCCTAACCAGCCCAACTCCACTCCCCGCATAAGCCGTCATCCTCCCCTCCGGTCCCCACCCAGCCTCCCCTTTCTTCTCACTCTCCCTATACAACTTCTTATTCTCCTCCTCCCCCAATCCCTCCACCGCATCCGTATAACTCTTATTAATCAACCCCCTCCCATCCCAATGATCCTGCCACCCCGTCGTCCCCCTCAACGTATCATACAACTTGGTCCTCACTGTCGTCTGTCCCCCATCCGTCGTCCGCAAAACATCAGCCTGATACGCCGGGTTAATAACCGCCTCTTTGGACGCCAGAAAACGCGTCCCCATCACAACACCACCAGCCCCAAGCGCCAGCGCCGCAGCCGCCGATCGAGCTTCTGATATCCCTCCTGCAGCAATGAGCACAGGAGGCTCCCTCCCTTCCTTCTTTACTTGCGCCCGAATCGCATCCTCCACTTCAGGGAAGAGCGTGATGATGCCTGCGCCCTTGACCAATCCATGACCCCCCGCATCACTCCCCTGCACAACAATCACATCCGGCCTTGCGCTCAACGCCTCCAGCGCATCACTCACACTTCCCACCTGCACCCAGACCTGCGTCTCCGGGCTCGCTTCTCTCGACTTCTCTGTCCATTCCTGCAGATTTTGGAGAGTGGGGGCTGCGAAAAACCATACGGCTGCAGGCTTGTATTTGGCTATTAGGGGCAGGGAGTGGGCGAGGTTGGCGCCCCAGTTGATGAAGCCGACGCCGATGGGGAGAGTGTTGGAGTGCGTGGGGAGGGGGGAGCCGGAGAGGAGGCGTTGGGCGGATTGGAAGTGGGAGTCGAGGTCTGAGACGTCGGTGCCGCCGCCTAGGAAGCCGATACCTCCTGAGGGGTGTTAGGAAATGTAATTTTGACAAGTATGCACGAATTTAGTTGTTCATTGTTTGTATTTCAAGCTTGGTGGGAGAGAAGACACATACCCGCTTTTGAAATCTCAACGGCCATGTCCGCCAACGAGATCAATCTCATGGGTGCTCCGACTACAAGCGGAGTCTTGATCCACGGATAGGCCTTCTTGAGTAGACGGATTCCTGCCATTTTGATGATATTCTTTTGCTTTCAGTCCTTGCTCTTCCTAATTCCCCAATTCCTGTGGTATGTTGTTGACGATATTGTTAATTTAGTACTATTGCTATTGTACCTTTTCTGATGTTGAATCGAACATACCAAAGCAAACAACCTAGCTATTTAAACTACTCCAAACCTTCCATTAACGATGTTGGTATGTAAGCACAAAGGGGTGTAGCGTCATAGGGCGCCTTGCTAGCTGAGTAACTAGGTCCCGATTCTCCGTTTGCGACCTGCATCTCCTCGGCTAGAGATCGGATAAAGGAGCATCACAGTCAGAACGTTTTGAGATACCCAATTGCATCGTTTTCAACATTCATTATGCAGGCCGTTGCTGAGACGAAGGAGGTTTTTATTTCTAATCGTACGTACATATGCTTGAAGAGTCAGGGTAGGTTTGGTATACCTACGGCCGCGGATCGAATAAGTTGGCCATTTGAGACCTACCTACACCCAGGTCGTCCAGCCAGATAGATTTGTGATCGACTAGTAGTCATTCTCCGAGACCGCACGCATCGTCGAGGGTGATTCCGAATTCGAAACTGCCGAGCTCAACGAGATGACTGAAGGTTCAGAGGCTCGGGTGTTCGGCCGCTCCATCTCGTTCTCCTCTCCCTCCTCCGCCTCCTCAGCGTATTCGACTTCATTGCCGTCAGATCTGTCTATCATCTCCACGTCAGATTCTTCATCTATGCCCTCCTCTTCAGAGTCTTCGTCTACATGAGATGTTTCTTCCAGGGCGATCATCCTGGTGACAAACTCCTTCTGCAGCTCTTTGAGCCAGGCGGCCAAGACCTCGCCTTCCATAACACCATTATAAGCTTGCACAAGATGCTCCTTTAGATTTAGGATGAGCTTGTGTCGACGCTCGCGAATAACGCCGGCAGACGTCTTCTTCTTTTTGAGCGTCTGACGTTCCAGTTCCTCTGCCACTTTAGTTGCATGCTCGACAACCCCAGCGGGGAGTGGCACCACTCGCGCAAGTGCTAGTCCATAATGAGATTCTGTCACCGCGCCCTCTGCTATCTTGTAAAGCATTGTCATAGTATCGTCGTTGGTCATCTTCGGGTGGGTTAGTAAATGTTGATTTCCAACAATATGGTAAAAACTGCTCACTTCTACGGCAAGATGCAGGCTGATCACTCCATTACGTTCCGTGAGAATCGTGGCCAAATCGAGGAAGTGTGTGGCAAACCATACGAGAGCCTGTCATATGAGCATGAGCATGAGCATGAATATGGAAAGTGCCTAGTGAAAGATGTGATTACATACCCGGCTCGACACCAGAGCTTCGGCAATAGCAAGGGCAATAGCAAGCCCATCTCGAGTGCTGGTACCTCTACCTAGTTCATCGACGATAGCCCTATGATATTTAGTAGATGCAAGAAGCCATATTATTCACAACCTACAAGCTACGTTTATCAATATTGCGTAGGATGAAGGCAATTTCCCTCATCTCGGCAGCGAAGGTGGAAACGTTCGTGTCGATGTTGTCATCCATACCTAATCGAGCAAATAGTTGATGTAGGATTGGAAACGAAGCATATGATGCGGGAACGCTAAACTACTTAGCTTACTGTCATCTCCATCAGAATTAGGGCGGGGAGACCAACAAACTCCCGATTTGTGCCATGATGGACATGAGAGCAACAGTACGAATGTATGTACTTTTCCCTATACCCTTTGTCAACGGTGAGAAAGGCAAAGGCCCCAACAATCGCCGCTTACCACTCATATTACACCCGGTAATGATCTGAAAGCGAGTCTGTTGCGTTGCGTAGACATCATTGGGAACGAACCTGTTGTGCATGATCTTTTCGCGGATAGGATGCCGTCCAGATTTTATGGCCAGAGTATCGGTTATCTGAGGTCGAACTGTTGATGTATCAACTCGATATTCCCCAAAATTGTTTTACCTATGTACGTACCATAGTCTTGCGTCGTGACAAGCTGTGCAAAAGCGGCGATCTAGACACGTTTAGTGAACAAACTAGAAGGTGTGAAAAGCATATGATACCATGTCAAGCATAGCAATGCTCTCACATATCTTGAAAAGAATGGACATCTGTCCGCGAACTTCTTCAATGAGTACCTGAACGGCCTCGTCACCTGCCTTTGGTTAGGCTCGGCATGGCCATAGAAGGGGACTTCACGTGCTCATCAAGACAACTTCCTGGTGGGAGACGGTTATCTATACGTTTATTAGCATTTCACATCTAGTAAGGCGGATCTGTCAGGTACCTTCTGATTCCGCTTCATCAACTCCAATGTTTGGCACTCAATCATATTCTTCTTTCGAAAGACGTTTGTAAAGACCGGCGGAAGTGCCCGCTCCTCAAGCTCCGTTGCAGGGATCTTGATGTAGAACTGGCGAACCTGATCATATTTTAGATCAAGTGGGAGGTCATACTCTTCTGCAAGCTCAGTGCAATGCTGGTAAGCATCCTCTGTTGCTTCTTTATACGTGGTTCGAGCAACGTCAAGAAGTCCATTGACCCCAGATTTCACTGCGTATGTACGTTGGTTCCGAAGCTCAAGAGGCTGTTTAGCGTACGTGGTATCTTCGTTGATCATTTCGTTGATGACATCCAGAACAGGGTTGATATTCCCAGGAGCGCAAAGCTGATGCGATCTTCAGCAATTGTCGCGATACCACATCCGACGACATACCTCGCGAATATTGTTCAACATTGAGCTTCTGGCTCCGGTGAGGGCCTCGTAGATTGGATTGATTGATGTGGCAAAGTGCTTCAGCATGATGGCCTGGTTGATACATTGTTCCGTGGTTTGAATGGTAGCTTTGGTCGGAATGACGATAAGCTAGTTGATGTGAGTAAATACCCGGATATTGTGTTCCAGTGCGACTTACTGAAGTGAGAATCCGGTCCACATCAAGAAACCCTTTCAAAGCTGCAGAAGATCAATACCCTATACATAGCCACACCAGAACATCACTACGAACCGGCACGGGTAGCAAAGAACATCTCTTCTTTGGTTGTCAGCTCTTCTAACGCATCATACCTCGTGTTCAGGGTCTCTGGATCGGTAAGTGGTTGGAGAATGTTGCTACGAAGGAGCCGGGATCCCATAGGCGTCAGAGTCTCGTTGAGGAGACCAAACAGGCAGTCTCTGGACTTCGGGTTCTGCAAATTTTGGACAAGCTCAAGAGAGTAAATAGTGGAAACATCGATCATCATCGCACCTTCCGAGGGTTCATATTTGATCCTTAGAGAATGGTACGGAAAAGTCTTTCCCAAGCCAAGCTCTATGTATTTGATGACCTAGGCGAGGTTAACATGCTGCATTTCACATCTCAGAAGGGACGAACAGCTGCAATACAGCAGACCGCATAGTAGTTGCCGGATACTGAGATCTTGATAGCTTCAACATCCTCGGCGAATGCCAAGGACTGGATGTAGTCAAATCCTGTAGACTCGGCCCAATAACGACGATCGAGCAAGGTCAGCTTGCTTTCAATGACTTCCAGGTTCTCTTCGATGATAGAAAATAACTTCGACTTTGGGCTTGCCGCAGTCGACACGATGAGGATCTCAGAAGGGCCATAAACCCGGAGCTTATGAATGGTCCGTACGTAGGTCTGGCTGTCACAGATCTGGCATAACACTGCCTCTCCAGTATCAAGATTGACGAAGGCGAGGCCAACCGTTGGAGAGATGCCACGAGACTCGGTGATGGCACACACGACCTGTTGTGCTTCAATCCTGGCGATGGTAGAAGCGCCAGTCCTAGGGCAAGCAGTACTAGGTCGGCCAGTGCTCCTACGAGTCCTTGGACGCGAGGTAGTGGTAGTCTTGTACTCGCCATAAGCGCATGACGGGTATGACATGGAGTTGGAGGCGCTGTACGACGTTGAAGGGCGTCTCCGTTGAGTCATGATGGTGGTTAGTGAGGGTTCTACATTAGTTCGTGATCAGATTAAAATCATCCATGATGGGATGGGAAAAGGAGGGATGGAGTGTGGTGTTCAAAAGTCACGACTACTTGAGATGGAAGGTGGGGCAGCTTTAGCCGAGCGCCACCTACTAGCGCAATCTGGTCTTTATCGATAAGGATATTTTTCTGCCTTCTGGTCAAGGTGGGCTGCCTTCCACCTTGCTTCCACAAACAATATCGTTCGTCATAACGAGCTTAGAGAGACGAATACCTGGATTGCCCCGAACCTCTTAACTAAAAGAGCTGCTCGTCTACAATGGCGACCCAAGTCCCGCCCCCGTCAAAACGTCAAAAGCGCGCCCAGGTGGAACTCACCGGCACCCAACAGGACCTTCCTGAGATCCCTGATGGGTCCGTCCGCGTGCGCTTCGTCGACCAAGCCACTGGCGAGACTGGAAACATCCCCGTCCTCACAGTGCCACTGTCGCAAGCCTCGACTAAGAACCTCGAAATCCTCCTCAACAACCTGAAGGACCAGACGGATGACCAAATACCATATCGATTCTTCCCAGAAGGAGCACCCGAAGCACTCGGAGATAAAGAAGACCTATACACTGCGCTAGTAAAGCCAGGGAAGGTTTCGGCCGAAAGCGAGATTACGCTACAGTATGCGCCCCAGGCGGTGTTTAGAGTGAAAGCCGTGTCGAGGTGTGCGGCTGCGATATCTGGGCATGGTGATAATATTCTGGCTGTGAATTTCAGTCCAGAGAATTCAAGCAGGATGGCTAGTGGCAGTGGAGACAAGACGGTGCGGATATGGGATTGCGATACGGGCACTCCAGTCCACACATTAACGGGCCATAGAAGATGGGTGCTCGCAGTCAGCTACTCTCCGGATGGTTCGGTACTCGCCTCAGGGGGGTACGACAACGACGTCCGAATCTGGGACCCCACCACTGGAAAGCCTATCAATGGTGCCCTCAAGGGGCACACTAACTTCGTCACTTCACTCTCGTGGGAGCCTTATCATCTCCAAGAGCCCAACCGACCCCGTGTAGCCTCCTCGTCGAAAGATGGTACTGTCAGGGTATGGGATGCAGTCAGTGGGAGAATGGATTTCGCCCTTACAGGCCACAAAGGCAGCGTAACATGCGTGAAATGGGGAGGCACAGGCAACATCTACACAGCCTCGCACGACAAGACCATCAAAGTCTGGTCTGCCACAACTCAAACTCTACTTCATACTCTCTCTGGCCACGCGCATTGGGTAAACCATCTCGCTCTGTCCACCGACTTTGCGCTTCGAACCGCATACCACGACCACACACGGAAAGTGCCTTCCACTCCCGAAGAAAAACACGCAAAAGCGAAAGCACGGTTCGAGAAGGCGGCGATGGTGAGTGGGGAGATTGTTGAGCGGTTGGCTACCGCAAGCGAAGACTGCACCCTCATTCTCTGGACGCCACTGACTTCGACAAAACCGGTGAACCGAATGACAGGCCACCAGAAGCAAATTAACCAAGTCATTTTCTCGCCAGATGGGACTCTGTTGGCATCTTCTGCCTGGGACAACCACGTCAAGCTTTGGTCGGCTCATACTGGCGCTTTCCTCTTCACGCTCCGTGCTCACGTGGGGCCCGTGTACATGTCCTGCTTTTCAGCTGACAGCAGACTGTTAGCGAGCTGCAGCAAAGATACTACGCTCAAGGTGTGGGATATTCGAACCGGAAAGCTGAAGGAAGATCTCCCAGGCCACAAAGACCAAGTCTTTGCTCTGGACTGGAGCCCGGATGGAGATCGGGTTGGAAGTGGAGGTGCAGACAAACAGGTCAGGATATGGAGGAATTAGATGGCCTCATTAGTTTAGTAAAAGGGAAAGATATGATTGATAGATACCCTGTTGGCTTCGATCTATAGTGTGGCGTTTAAAAAAAAAGGATATTTATGTTGTTGGTATAAAAAGCTATCACAGAGTGTGCAGGTGCGCTATGGCCTTTTTATGTTTGCCGTTTTCATGTCACCAATAGGTAGTTACTTTATTAAATTATCCTATCAAACACAGTGCGCCATTCCCTCTCACGATACAATTTCGCATGACAGCGAACGAGGCAGGTGATCAAATGGTTTCAATTGTGCTATGTAGAGACGAAACACGCGTTCTATAACACCACCCACCCAATATTCTTTTTGGAAGAAAAACGTCAACAAAAACTTGCGACTCACCCCGTGCCAACAAGGAATCCACCAGACAAACATCTATCCAATCAGCCCTTGTTGGGTAACTACACAAAAGCCTTACATGCACTCAGCCCTTGCAAGTACTGTCTGTTAATATCATTTATCTTTGCCCCAGACTCCATGCCACATTATACCCATTCCCAATCAGCCAAACGATGAAACCCAAACATTACTCTTGCATTCAACTTCTTGATGTACGCCGTTTCCTCCTCATACGTCTTGAACTTGGTAAGATTCCGCGGTTCCTAATACACGAGTTCCTCGCCCTCCTCAATTGGCCTCAAAGCGCGGATATAAAAGACGCCCTCGTGGTCAACAACCTGAACGTTTGGCTTTTTCTGGCCCTCTTCCATTTCCTCGCATGGCATGACATTCCTCGCTGATCGCAGACTCGAAGCGTAAAAGGGAAGAGAGGCCGTCCAGACGAACCCACCCTCTGGTATCTGCGGATACATCGCTTGCACCGGCTGTGAGAAACCCCTAAGCGCGGTGACGTTACCTTCGTTGTCGTACATTTTGGCACAGCGGGGGAATTTGGAAATGCGCATTGTTGCTGCAGTTCGCATGCGGACGGTCTCTAGCATCCAACCGTCGAAGCGCTTGATGTCGACCATAGCCATCAGGGCCGTGACGTTGCCCTGACGTAGATGCATGTGGAAGATGGTTTGTGTCGGGAGCAGGACATTGGAACAGAACGACCAGTCGATTGTGGACTCGTCAATTTGTGGCAACTGGGTAGCTGTGTCCATGTCGTGGTGTGTGTCCTTTCGCTGGTCATTGGTTCCCATGATACTTTTCAGCGTCGGGCGGTTTGGATACAATTCTTCAATCGAAATGCTCTTTGTATCGTCCCATAATGATATTGTCGTCTCGTCGTCGTCGTCCGGTAGTGGCCGTGCTGGTGCCAAATCACCAGTGACCAACTTCAGGTACGACATGCCCACGACGTTCTTGTCCTCAGGTCTGAGATCCTTGTGCTGGGAGGCAAGTTCAAGGTCGTTTGTAGCTGCCACAATTGCATTCTGTGTCATCTGATCGAGAAGCTTCGTAGCGACGGGGTTAGGGATATCCCAATCGTTTGGAACTTCTATATCGTAAGCATGTTCGATGCTTCGAAATTTGCACATAGTTTTGTGGTGGCCTTGCATCGCAGTCATGTAACATTCGCGAGAACAGAAGTGGGCTATGCGGCAGCTACGAATATGTCAGTTCACAATACATTACTTTCATCATGCGCACATTCCACTTACCATGGGCATATTTGGAAGCCGCTAGGTCGCTCGGGAAGCCCATCTTGAGTGGGGTCAAAGATGAATTGCTCAAGCCTCTCCGGAGTGATGGTTTCTAGTGTTGAGGCCATTTTGCTACCTTCTGATACACCCTGGGGCTCTAAGGCTTGGCCCCTTCTACCAGACCCTCTGGCGGCAGACCTCTGCTGAGTCCTGAGTTGATGTGGAGAGCCTCCCGAATGTGGAGTCGATGGAACATCCGACTTCAAACGCGGGTAAGAAGACGCAGGTGCACCGGGTGTGGCAAACTCAGATACCTTAGGTTCTGGAGTGGCCGATGAGCGGGAGTTTTTGCCTGTACTTGATGAGACGTTGCGCTTGTGGAGATGTCAAGAATTTTGCTCTTACCCTTGCTCCTTTCAATATCACTTTCTTCTCTCATGACCACATCAGGTGGTGATGTGGGTATGACCGGTGCCGATTTAGGGCCTGCCATGGAAGCTTGTTTTCGTTTGGAAGCTTGTTGGTTGAGGTCTCCCAAGGGCTCATCGTCGATTAGACCTCTACCATTGCTGGGTTCGTTCTCTTTCCCGTACAGTCCCATTCGGGCGACAGCATCTGTGTAATGCTGATTGTAAAGGAGCGCATTTTTTTGAACTTCAGGCGATATAGCTAGAGCGCACCCGCAATGATAACACTGCAGTGGGACACTATTCCTGGCACTTGCCACGGCATGCACTGTTGTTTTTTCGCCTATAATAACTTCTTTTTCTTCGTGAGGCTTCGCAGCCACAACCACATATCTCGGATTTTTGTGTCCTTCGTCACTGACCCGAAGTTTACATTTGCCTTTTGATCCTCTTTGGAAGCGGGCTCTCAGTGCCCACCCAAGGCCGGTGTTTTCGGTGCTTTCCAGCCCTGAGGCCATATCGACATTCCATGGGTACATTGCCCGCTTCACTTTGGTGCGCCTGCATCTGAGTACATAGTCGATACCCGACGCTTTGTAGGCCTCAAGCTGCTCGCCCGTCCAATCTCCAAAGTCTTTCAATTTTTTCATGACCTCGCCCTCTCTGATCAAGCTTGCCTCAAACTCTCCGTATATCTTGCATTCTAGGCGATCCAGTTCTTTCCTATCGTCTGCAGTGCAGAAATCTTGCTCTGAAGCAGTGGTGAGTTGATCCCTTGCGGACTGCCAGGCACCTCCACCTAATTTCCAGAGTCCAAGTGCCATTCGGTAGTGAGCTTTCATTGTAATTTCGTACAACATACACACTCCGGATTTGTGGTCTTTGGAAGCGCCAGACCTGCGACGCTTGGCTCGTGGTTTTCCTTCCACGTGAATGCTGGCTAAGTCGACATTCAAAAATTCCAACTGCCCGTCTCCGACATAGCAAGTAGGCTTGACCATCCAGGGTTCGAGGGAAGCTGGCACATGATCTGTATACATTCGCAGGTCAAGTAACACGCGGGTAGATTGAGGGTGTCCAGGGGGTAAACTTTTCAGAATGTTAACGCAAACGAGAGCACGGTAGGCGTCGAGAACAGCAAGTTCCGGATATCCGAGCAAGAGATGGCAGAGAGATCGATTGAGAAAAGCGATGGGATGAGCTGGAGCCACATCGCCGAGGAGCTGCGTGTAGCGTTCGCAGGCCTCGCGAAGCTTGTAGAGTGAGAGGTATCGATTGGCTTCTACCAGTCCGCGTATTGCAGGGCAATTGCTGAGCAGGATGTCTGCAATTATCTCATTGTCGCCGTCGCTGGCGTCACTGCGATGACTAGCGGCATTCCTGTCATGGTCTCCACAAACGGTGCTGAACCTGGAAGAAGTGGTGGAACTAGACGGTGGCCGTAAGGGAGATTTGCCTTTCGGATCTGAAGGGGATGGGCGCTCTTTCGTAGCTCGTGGAATAAGAATTGTATCCATGATATCGAGTAAGATGTCTGGCTGATGGAATGGGATACTTTGAGCGTGTGAGGAGGGGAGGCCTGTCAAACCCAGGGAGGAGAAATAAAAATGGGGATCAAGCTGAGGAGTGTAACTGAGGAGTGTAGCTTCTCACTACATACGGTTGCGCTTGCGGTCCCGGAGCTCCTGCTCCCCACCTACGTTTGCGACGGTTTTCATAGGTATTTTGTTCACCTCCCTTTCGTGCTTGCTGCACACTCAGATATTCACCCAAAAAATGTCAAAAATCCAGAAGAAAGTGAACAGGTGAACAAGATGATAGAAAGCAAGAAAAACGATGGGACGAAAAATGCTCGCAGGAGTGCGGTGTCAACAAAAAACTCAAAATACTTAATTCTGGGTCTCTTTCTCATCAGATTTGGGCAGCTGTGGTGATGATAGTGAGCTGAAAGCGGGACTGTTGCGCTATATGAGGCTGTTGTCCAATCTCTGCCACTTGTAAGTAGCAATTCAATGTGGGCTCCCGCAGTTGGGTGTATCATTTGGCTCCTGGACAAAACGCCTTACGCTGCAACCAAACTGCAGACTTGCAAAGGGAGTGATCGGGTCTGCTTCATTGGTCTTGGTGCAGCTGGAGAAAGCTCCAATGTGTGCGTCCCGACGTGCCCGACCAAACGAAATGGTTGGTAGGTCATCACCAGGGCAAGACGACTTCGAGATGGCAGGTGGTTGCCCAGACAGAGGAAACTACAAAACTGCTGAGTCGCGGATACCACGGTCTCTTAGCCTCCGTGGTCTCGAGCATTACTGATCCTGGACGAATCTTGTACACATCTGGCTGTATCCTGGACGGTCATTAGCGGTGCCTGAGACCCGCCATGGGCCCCTAGTCGCAGCACAAGAGCTGGAACCGGAGAGCAAAGTGGGACTGGAGAGGCCAAGTGGGGAGGTTGACCCGAGGCTGCTGGAGAGGGCGCATTCGACAACACAGCCATCGCAACGGCCATCCTGCAGCAAGCGCAGGCAGAGCGAAGGAGGATGAGATTCAAAGAAAGGGCTGTTCGTGCCAACACTGCCAATGCGGGCTCTGACTTGGCGCAGACCAGTAAAGCTTATTGATCAATCCCTGCCGCCGATTGTGATAGTGAGCTCCCACGCATGTCCGGCGCCTTTTGGGATGCAATCTGCGGCACTTGCACAATCGAGGACAAGAAGGACTCGCGGCTCAGATAAGCCTTTGCGATGACCAAACGGCCATCGACCCTCCGCAAGTCAGCGCCTTGGTGGCCGGGATCAGATCGCGGTGACGAGGGTGGAGCCGACGGTAGCGCAGCATGCGGCGCGAGCTTCACAAACGGTTCTTGCCCACAGCACAGCAAGTACTTGACGGGCCATTGAAGGCGCAAGAAGTGCACAGCGAGCAGCACACTTGGTTCGACAGCCTCGCCCGCACCCCACACCTGCTCCACGACTCCTGGTCAAGCACCCCAGCTCGTCACGAGACGTGCGCTTTTGCCGATGCAGTCAACCACTCGCGAGTTCATGATTCCTTTGGGCGCCCCCGCTCCCTGTTGATTGGCTGCATAGCTAGTGCCTGAAGCTCCCTCGGCCGTCACCAGCTTCTCTCCAACCTCTCCCGCATCGCTCCAACTTTGCGTCTCCTCTGCCTCTCCACTCATCCCAATTGCTTCCCGTCGCCGCTCCACAGCTCCAAGCCCAAGGTACGTGCTGTTTCTGTGTTGTCTCCAGCTCCAATGGCTCCCTGCAAGCGACTGCCGGCCAATCCGCCGGTCCCGCGCGGCCAAACACAAGGGCCAAACAAAATCCCGCAATGAGCGCAGATTTTTCGGCGCACCGCTTTCTTTAAAGGCGGGTAAGCGGCCGCGAGCTGTGCTGTTCCCATTGTTCGATGCTCGCTGTCTCATCCTCTCCGAGTCCACTTTGTTGTCACCGCACGCGACATTCCTAGGGTAGCCCGCGCTGACCAGCTCTTCCTCCCATCCACAGTCTTCCGGAAAGCTTCAATTCGACGGTCAATCACCTCGACATCCGATCAAGTCAAATCAAGTCGCAAAGGTATGCTCTTCTTCCCATCTTGAAGCCACTGGAATGTGTGAGGCTTGGATCCGGGCTGTCGCAGTTTCATCAAACATGACGCCAATAGCATTCCATCTATGTTCACGAAACATGAAACACAATCACTGCTTTTACCGGATTGGGTCAATTGCCCAACAGGTTCACAAAACATGTTCCACTAACATTGGTGCAGCAACCGACTATCTCCGCAATGGCAGCCCTTGACATGTCTCTCGTCGCGCGCAGCGAAACTGCCATCCACCAATTGGTGAAGCGCCGCAAGAACTGGGCAGCCAGGGAGCCCGGTGTCATCGTCGTGTTCTGCATTGTCGGTGCCATCGCTATCCTCTTGACTGCTCTTTTCGTCCAGAAGAAGGTAAGCACATCAGCAAGGCACCCTCGAATGCCCTATTGACCCGTGACCCATAGCTTGCCGCACGCAGGGCCGCAAAGGCATAAAGATACCCAGGCACCAGAGGTGACGGAGAGAGGGAGTGGGCTTCGGTGATGGATGCAGTGGAGTAGTGTCGCGTTGGAGTAGTTGTACATGATCAATTGGAGAAGAGGAACAGCATGAGGTTTCCAGCAGGGAGGACGAGACGGGACGGTGCCGCGATATCCCCCCATTCTACTATCTACTATTCCCCGGGCAAGCCACCGAGTGTCGGATTCGAAAACTTTCGGCATCCTCTTACCACCCTCCTTCCTCCCCCAACACGACGGCGTGTAAATGTGTCTAGCTGTATACCACGTTGGCTTGATGAATAGCGTTCCCTTCTAATTGCGCTGTGGAGCGGACGCCTGGATTGAAGGGTTCGTGGTATTGGTAATAATAGATAGCTTGCTGTTGAGAATTGGATGCGCTACAACAAACAAACCCCGCACTGTCAATGCTGTCTGCCAGTGTCCTGGTGACTTTCTGAAACCTGATGACTTCCTACAGCCTCACTCAACCAAATTCCTCTCAACCTCTCAACCTCATGTTCCCCTCGCACACAACAACGGTACCTGAAGCACGCTTAATCAACTCACCAGCATCCGATGCGCAAGCTTCCTTGAGCTTCCGAAATAGCTGGGAGCTTTCCAGAGGGCTCCGACTGACAAGGCTGATTGAGCTTGAGTAAGGGCAAGTTAGAGGGTGAGACGTCGATTACGTCGTTGTGCATGCGGTGTGGGATTCGGAGAATGCGGCCTACTGCACGTGGTGTATTACAAAGGTCGGTTGGTGCTGATGTGGGTGTCACGTGAGGGGCGGGAGGCTGCACAACCATCTGAGACCCTTTTATTGCGTTTCTAGAAGCTATCAAACCCCGGGTATCTTGCGTATGAATGCACTCGACTCGTTGCTTCGCAGCCAGTTGCGAATTTCGGTGAAGTCTCTGGCCCATACAATATCCCATTCGTCCGGTGGACCATCATCAAGGATATGCTGACAGGGGATGCTCAAACGTTGAAGAGAATCCTCAAGCTTTCTTTGCGATGATGTTGGAGGTTCGTCTCGGATACAGATTCCCAAATCCGCTGCAAGCAGACACTCGAGATCCGTCCAGCTGTCTCCGATGTAGACGATGGGATTTAGTTGAAGAGTGTTTGGGTTGAGTTTCTGGAGGCCTCGCAGATATGATAGTTTGTCTGAGCTCGATATGATTTTGTGGGTTCCAGGGGAGCATAGTCTTCCTTGAGATGTTCCAGCAGTGGAAATGCTATCAATTTCGTTTGCGTAAATATCCAACTTCAACTTCTCATGGGATGCACTGGGTATTTCGTTCTTTAGAAGTGCATACTTCTCATTCTGCTGCTCTTGGAAATGATCAAGAGTGGGACGTTGAAACTTGAAGTCCACGCTGGCTTCTAGAGCTGTGGCGATGAAGCACTGAGACCAGTTGACAGATAGGATTTGGAAAGCGTCAATGTCGGTTTCCTGCTTCATTGTGCGATTGAATATGTACTCAATGAAGAGCGCTGCCCCCTTTCGGAGTTGGATAGTCTTGTCGACGATTGCACTGACACCTCCAGCGCACAAGTCCTCTTCTCTCAAGCCAGCGAATATTCCAGAATCAGAGACTCTAGTGACGCTCCTTTCTTCAACATCCCTGAGCCTCCCAAGAAGCTTCCTTTCTTCTGGAACAGTAGAAGGAAGATGGCCAAGTGTTGTCAGGGTTGAGTTCATGTCGTCCAGATATGCCTCAATGACATGTGCCCATTTTTTAGGGATACTGGGGTCGTTTTTGGTTTCCTTTGGAATGTTGACCAGAGTGTCCAGAGTATCTTGAGTGGTTAACGTGCCGTCCCAGTCCAGTATCCAATGGATGGCATGGTCGGTATTGAAGGCTCTTAGGAAGGGGCGGGGCATTGCTCTTGGGGTGGAGTGGGCGAATTTTCGAGCAAATGGTCTGAATAGAGGTCGACTGAATGAGATGAAGAGAGACCTTTGCATTCGTGAATTTTGCCTACCTAGGAGTAGGTAGGTATTTGGAGGGGTGAAAGAAATATCGGGAATGGAGGGAAGGAGAAGAGGGCCTCTTGGCGATGCCGTAGATACAGACCTGGACTATTTCAACAACCCACAAGCTGATGGTTTTGACGCCTGTTTGAAATTACAACATTTATACCTGTTGCACGTGAGCACTCAATTCACTTTCAGAACCATTTCATAGTGTAGCAGTCATGACGTTCAGCGTTTGGGTTCGTGGCGTCGGACATTCGAGATGCCGGGTTGTGCCGACCAGTTTTCTGTGGCTGGCCAATGAGCGGTAACGTGATAAGCGATCATCCGAGGTCTTGAAGAGTGACACCCACGACTTTGAAGTCGCCATTCCTACACACATCTCCACTCAACCACCACCATGGCGACCACACGCTCTCTCGCTCGTCTGGCTACGAGGCGGCTAGGTACGCATCCCTTTGCAGCCACACAGGCGCCAATTGGAGCTTTACTGACCACCTGCCCGCAGCCATGAGGCCGGCCGTCTTTGCTCGCGGCTTCGCCTCTGTACAGACGTCGACGGCGAAGGAGCCGCTCCCCGACAAGGATGCGAAGATCAAGACCTTCCACATCTATCGATGGAACCCCGATGAGCCGGAGTCCAAGCCGCGGATGCAGTCGTACACGCTGGACCTGAACAAGACGGGGCCCATGATGCTGGATGCATTGATCAGAATCAAGAACGAGATGGACCCGACCTTGACCTTCCGGAGGAGTTGTCGAGAGGGAATTTGCGGCAGCTGTGCGATGAACATCGACGGCGTGAACACGTTGGCGTGCCTTTGTAGGTGGACCCTGGCACAGATCTAGATAGCATCGGCTAACTCGGTTTCAAGGCCGCATTCCCACAGAAACCACCAAAGAATCCCGCATCTACCCCCTCCCCCACATGTACATTGTCAAGGATCTGGTACCGGACATGACTCTCTTCTACAAGCAGTACCGCTCCATCAAGCCCTACCTTCAGCGCGATACCCCGCCGCCTGATGTACGTGCTCAATATCAACCCGATCCCTTCTTTTTGCCACACAAACTAACAATACCAAGGGTCGCGAATATCGCCAATCCAAGGAAGAGCGCAAGAAGCTTGACGGTCTTTACGAATGTATTCTGTGCGCCTGCTGCTCAACCTCCTGCCCCTCGTACTGGTGGAACCAGGAAGAGTACCTCGGCCCCGCTGTGCTTCTCCAGTCGTACCGCTGGCTCGCCGATTCACGAGACGAGAGGACCGCTGAGCGCCAGGATGCGCTCAACAACAGCATGAGCGTGTACCGATGTCACACCATTCTCAACTGCTCGCGGACATGTCCAAAGGGCTTGAACCCGGCATTGGCGATTGCGGAGATCAAGAAGAGCATGGCTTTCACGTAAAGAGGGAAAATAGGAAGGGGCGATCGGCATAATCCATTTTGGAATGGGAGTCTGCATCTGGTTATGGCTATTCGTTTTATGTACATGACTGTGCAATTAGTTTGTTGAACGTTTCCTCTGGCAATTCCACGCGTTGCGACCCTTGAAATTCGATCCGCTTTCCATATCTCATATTTTGGGGGTGATTAATTGTTTCACGATTGATTCTCGAAAAAATTATTGTAAGGACATCGAATATAACTAAATTCATCAAAGCCGTATCTTATTGCACTCTCTCATTGGTACCCATACTATCTTCACTGTATATGGAAACGAAAAGAGGAAGTAGAGCATGATCATTCTGGCTTACCAGCGCAGGTAAACAATGCCAGCCACACAAGCGAACCAAGCAGGACAGCTCAAAGAAGGAGAGAACATAGGGAAATGTGCCTTGCACAAGACATTCAGCATCAAAGGCCACTTATTCATAGTCGTCTTTGACCCCGGTTCGCCATCTGCTGAGCGGAGCCTACCACACAATGCAGATCTCACGGCAAGCATTGCCCCATAGGCCAGGCACACAAAGACTGATCCGTGATTCAGATGTCTTTGTTCAAGAAGGCAGTGAAATCAGATGCAGCACTTTTCACGACTAGTATTTACCATGACATTGTTCCAACCTAATATATTCCCTACAACATATTCAAGCTTAAAATTCATTTCACCATGTCTATCAAACAGATACTAAGAAAGCTGAAGAGCCTATTTCGAAATGGCAAGAGGAAGGAGAGGTTTGAGGAAGAGGATGATGTTTTCTTCTTTCAGCATATTGACTGTCCGGTCTCTGAGCCTACGGTCAGCTCGAAGGATGGTTTGAAGAGAGGTGCTCGGAGATACTAAGGGGGTTCAGAGATTAGCCCTTAGGGAACTTCATAAGATAGTGCAAAGTTGGTAACTACAGTTACACCCCAATATGAAAGCATAGCATATTACCTACTTATGTGTGATTCACTATTACCTCCTCGCTTAGGTGGTGCAAAACCCTCAGCGAAACCCTCAGCGACCTACATGAAATGTCTAGCTAAAAGTATCGTATGGAACGAGCCTCTAGTGTAGCACTCTTCTAATAGTGGAAGGGTCGATGAGCGGTCACGTGCTGGCTCTTTTCAGCGGCGGAGCCTCCCTTGCTGTCGACTCACACTCTCTACCTACTTCTTCTGCGTCAGCGATCATTCCAGAACATTAAAATACATTATAGCATATAAATAATTGCATTCAAATCGGGGTCTAAAAACAGCTACACTACATGAAAGCAGTCGTCATGTAACACTACACCACCGAGTCGAGTTACCAAACTTGTGATTAGATAAATTATCAGCTCAAATTACAATAACGTGAGGCCATTTGTTGTCAGAAGGATAAGGATCAAATAGGATTGTTTTGTGCAGGTACAATGTTTTCTACCGCGATGTTCAGCATCGCCTCCAGCACCACCAGACTATATATGATGGGCAAATTTCCCTGGAGGATCTCATTTATCACATACGAATCTGGTTCTGGTCACAGCTCAAGTCTGTGTGGAAGCAAATTCGTAGAATGTTCAAATTCACTAAAGGTAGTGAGGCCGAAATTCAGGTTGAAGAGACGATGATACCAGAAATTATTGTGACTCCTCCTACTCCACAGCCTACGAGCGGCAACCCTTTCGATCACCTTCCGCCATGGTATCAAAGGGTAAGCTATTTGTGCGTTCGACCAAATCCGCTCTAATGAGCACTCAATTGCAAGATGCATTTCGATCCGCGTGGATGGTACCTAGGTAGCTTCCAACACGGGTATTGTGTGATGGGCCGTTAGGAAACCGACATACTAAATTGGGTTGATTTCACTGAATCGGAATGAGTGGGGCTCAAGTTTGTTTTCAGTCCCTCAGTTAGCCTGGCAGTCTCACCAGCATTCCTGCTGTTGGTATGTAAATGAAGCCGTGCTTGAAAAGAAGAATTCACAGCTATTTCTACATAACATATGCCTTCTTCATTATGCGACCTTTTCATGCACATCCAATCACTCAGTTTTGTGCTGCTTTAGTTGTGGGAAATACCAATCTACAACTTTCGTCTTATCCACCAAAAGGATTTATCATCGACTAAGAAATAGGTAGTGCCGCTGCATCTACGAGAAGGACAGATTAGAACAATAAAAAAATCCACGTCTATACACATTTAAAGGGCTTCATTTATAGCGAAAGTACCGTCCATTGGTTTCAAAGGGCTGTTAGTTTTGGTTGCGGTATCCGTATTTGGTTTTCAGAGAAATAGGTCCGCTGCCCCAATTTTTCAACCTCAGCTCTTGAGCATCACTACGACCATTGAAGTACAATTTGCGCTTAAGAGGCCAATACTATAGGCTTCTTCTACTCGCCGATATTTAGCAATGCTATCCTCAATTATTCTCTGTAATTTGCGCGACAAGAAGTGCTCACTCACTACTGTTGCTCCTCGCCGCAAAGCCCCACACAGCTGTGAATCGTCGGCTTTCACGCAACCTTGTTTACCCACAATGCTAAAAGATTTGCCTTCTTTTCAAACAAACATGCAGGCAACAATAACAACGCCCCTCAATCTCAACTTTGTTCATGACCATTATTTTTTGACGCGCCCACAAACCACCAACACATCTTCCTCTCCGCGTCGATCCGGAAGCAATAACAACCCACCCAAGTCAACGCAGTACACCAATAAGCAGGCACTATGTCGAACATCTTCAAGTTCTCCAGCCCGCTCAAGAAGTTCGGCAAATCCGCCATGAGAACTCCAATCGATACGCCGCCGGTGACTCCTGAGCCGCTTGCTGAGACTCCCTTGAGCCAGAGCACCTCTCACTCCTTGCCCCCCGCTGGGCTGTTCACCTCCAATACTTCCTCAGCAAGCTTGACTTCCCCCGCCACTCCAGCCATCACCTTCACCGGACCCGAGGACAGCCCTGCTCCGGAAGACGGAAAGTGGATTTGTTGCCAGTGCCAGACTACGAACTACATCTACGAGCGATCCGGGGACAACCCTCTCGGTGCCCTTGCCTGCGTCTGTCCCCACAAGCCTTGCGAGGAGTGCAAGCTCGTGGGAGGCTTCGAGTCCTTCGTTCCCATCGTCGACCCGCTTCCCGTCGCCGTCGCGGAGAACGGTGAAGAGGATCCCACATATGGGGTTGTCTGCGGCAAGTGTGGTCTCTCCTGGAAAGCCAAGTCAATCAAGGTCTCTGGCTTGACGACCGAGAAGAGCTCTGGCATGGCGACTGAGAAGAGCAAGTCCACCAACGTGAGCACATCATTCGGCAGACTGCGCAAGTCGGCATCTCTCATGAGCTTCCGCGCGCACCGGGATCAGCGGCCTACCACGGCAGGGGGGCTATCCGAGGGCAGGACAAAGGCGATGCTGATGCGGTTTGCTGGGATCCAGTGCACCTGTGGTAGTATGTCTACGTCCGAGACCTTCTGCTTCAAAACGGTTAAGCTAATCCCATATCCTCCCGTCGCAGAAGAAGAGCCTGTCCAAGAGGTCTCTCCTTTCATGACCGATCCCAACCTTCAGCAAGAGGGTCACCAGCAAGAGCCTGTTCAAGAGGGTCCAACTTTCGCGACTGATCCAGAGCTCCAGCAAATGGGTCACCAGCAGCCAGTCCTCAAGATTCGCCACTTTCGGCACCCAAACCCTCTACGCAGCAACCCTGTGCTTCCGGAGGACTTGCTTTGAGGTGGTATGGAGTCGACTTGGTGGGTGGAATGGGCTGAGATGGCGTGGGTGAGATGTCTGAGGTTTCGAGGCGTATCACCGATTCTACCATCGATTGTAATAGGTAGACTCTACCAGCCGATCATCTGAATATTCGGTGTCAGCAGTGGCATTGACAAGGAGACTCTAAAGTTGCTTCTTGACAACCTTTTTCATGAAGTGTATATTATTTAGTGTGTAAAAAAGTTCAATATCATTGGTTCCAAATACTGTCCCTTTTCCATGCATATTCTTCGACGTCGCTCTGATAATACACATGGTCGTGACTGGGGGTCACGCACATTGAAGCTGAGTGGGGAACAAAGATATGGCGTCCATTTCATCGTCTCAATATTTCTGTGCAATGCTGGATGGTTTTGCTGGATGTAATATAGCCTTGTAAGGCAAACACAAGACCTATGATGACGATATGTCTGTATTCGCTGGTGGAGAGTGTTGGAGACTACGTGATATGTCATTTCAACATGATGGTGATGTCACGTTTCTCTGAAGGGCAGCCATCTTGATTGGGTAGATGTGGCGCTTCATCCAACTCGATTACGGTATGGTTTCTGTTTGTTCGTTGGCAGGCTGTCGTGCGACCACACACCGACGTGTTCATGCTGCTGGAATCGTGCCGAAAGCTTATACAAGGTCAGCACATGTTACTGAGGATACCCAGGTAGAATACATAAACTTCGAGCTACTCTGACCGGCAAGGGCAATGTGATCGCTTTCATAACTAGCCTGCGAACCAACACCAACCGTTCGTCGCTATGCAGTCATTTTAAAGCTTCCCGACCTCGCTACCGCCGCCAATCACCGTCGCCTACCGGTGAGCCCTTTCCGTTCTAGCAGGGCCACCCGCTCTCCCGGTATCCTCATTCTACAGCCCCAGCGCCCGGCTGCGAAGCACTTTTACATTCTAGGCTGAAACTTTGTCAAACCTCCCATTGCTTAAATACTCGGATACTCGCTTCACACGTCCCTATGTCCCTAGAAGTAGCGGCCTAATGGCTGACGTTGCAGCCATCTTCGGCGTGGCGTCTAAAGGCTCAAAGCTAGCGCTGAGCTTGTACAGGGTTGCTGCTCTTGCACCGGATGCTGCGAACGACTTGAACAGGATCGCCAAATCTATCAGCAACTTTTCGATCACGGTCAAGCAGGTGGGCACGATCATCAAGGAGAACGATGACTTGCCATCAAGCGAGGTAAATCCCGTGCCTACTATTCTTTGGTGGAAAGACTTGCTAACAATTCGACAAGGCTATCGAAACCCTGGAGGACATGGGCCAGCAATACACGGCTCTTGCAAGAGAAATCGAGGCTATTATCCCTATCGAAAGGATTGTGAGGCAGGAAGGCCCTCACCATCGCACTTTCCAACCAGGCTCAAAGGAAAAAGCGAGGCTGTACTACTTCACAGCACACCTGGACTCTCTCCAATCTACAGTATCCGTCCTACTCCAGGCGCTGCACACGGCCCAAAGCATTATATGGGCGAGGTAAGTGAGGCTCTCAAAATGATGTGTTCCTGTTTGACAGAATTTCTAGGGTCGGCCCTACGATCTCGCCTCACCAAACGGCAAAAGCAGTGATCAATGAGAAGACACAGCTGAAATTATTGATTATCGAACAGCAGATGTCATTTCTAACTACGATCAAACGCTGCGAGATTTCTCCTTCTGACCCACGGTTATTGGCCCAGATCAACGGTCCTAGTAGTCTGATCGCCAGAGGTGACAAGCCAGGGGTTCCTGGTTTGGCGGATCTATTGAAGTATCAAGAGGCTTCTCTCGCCAGGCTGAACGCTTCAAAGTCAAAGGACGAATGGTTTACTGCTGTGTGCGCGATCTCGGAGCCGCTCGTTGAAGTGTTGCTGAAGAGGTGGACCCGGTTGCGCCATTTGGAGGAACGTATTGATGACGAAGACAGAAGAGTGGTTTATTTGAGGAGGCAGTCGCAGCAGCCCATGGTTGAGTCTGATGAAGAAGAGCAGATTTTGCACTTACGGAGACTGCGAATTGATAGCCCGCTTAGGTCACTTCCTCCGCAAATGCGCTCCCCACTAGGATACAGGCAGGCAACGCCTGGGCCAGGTACACCTGTATCACCTATACCTCCGTACGAGCCACCTCCGTGGGATTCACCAAACCCTTCTCCAAAATCCGACTTTCACTCGTCGCCGCCATTGGCAAAAGAGACAGAGGAGATAGGACTTGAAATCCCATGGAGACTATGTTCGCGTTGTTCGTATTGGCAATATGTTGACGGAAGGGTCAAAGATGCAAACACTGATCAACCGGCCATCACTTCGTACGCTGATCGAAAGAGCTGGACCGAATTAACGGCGGCATGGGTGTGCAAAGAGGCCATCAAGGAGGCTGGCCTCAAGTACACGCAGTTCCAAAAGGACAAGCCCAATGTGCGGCCAACGCAATTCGAGACATGCTTCCGGATTGAGCGAGCTCTGACATTCGACCAAGTCCAGAAACTCGTTGAGAGGACTGTCGAGATCTATCGGCAGACGCAAGCGCCATCCCCAGTGCCATTCAGCTCACCTTTCAGACCTCCAAGAGGACCGCATCTCGAGCGGTCCGCTACCATGCCATACCCTCAACCATACTTTATACCGAATCCACCACCTCCTAATTTATACCGTTCAACCTCTCTCCCTACGGCAACACCAAACCAGGGCGCTTATGGCGCAAACACGCATCTCCCACCAATGCCACCTGGCTACCAGTCCTCATCTGAGCGACGTAGATCTTCAAATAGTCATCTTCAGTCCTCTGTGCGACGGTCGCGAAGTTCTCGAAACGATATTCTGGAAGTGTCATCTTCTTCGGAAGAGGAACGACACCGACGGCCCAAGCCGCGAAGCAGGACATCCTCCTCGAGCCATAGTAGGAGAAAGGATCCATCTGTCTCGAAACTGGCAATGGCGGGAGCCCTAGCTACTCTGGTGGGCGGGATCTATGCCATAGATAAAAAGTTGATTAATCTATGAATGTACGACTTTGTGTAGGAGTTCGGTTTGGGGGTTTGGGTAAGCATGGCGCAGAAGTGTACTCGGCGATAGGGACTTCTGGAATGTACTTGTGCTTGGGTTGGGAATGGGGCTGGGGGATTGGATAGGACGATACCCATGGCGAATGGCCTTTACGATCTCTGGCTTCACAGAACGATATGTATTCCCTTGATGCTCATTTGCCCTGCCGTGTTTCGGTAGACTTGGTAGATAAAACCACATCCAGATACGGGTTGTGAACTTGCCTCCCTTTGATGACCCCTTCTTACCCATAACTCCAGTTTCGCTTTTTGCTGCCCTAGATAAAGAAGCCAACGCCAGCCCGCTATGCATAAATTCCAAGATGGCAAACATCCCCCTCAGCTCCCCGGCGCATCCGGCAGCCTCTCAATGACATACTTGCCCTTGGCCACACTGATAATCGGCACACCGGGAATCTTCCGTATCCTCCTCTTCAGGTCCCTATCGTTGGTGGCCACAAGATAAATCCGATGCTTCAACACGCGATCCACCAGACAATCATCCGCATATGTGCCTTTGTGATCGCACTTGAGCCGCTCCCACCGCTCGTCCCTGGCAATGCGCAGCGCGATGCGGTATTTGGGCCCCAGCTTTTCGAGCTCGGCCATGACGCACGAGGTGATGATGGGCGTGCATTTGGCGTAGAGCAGGTCCATGAGCGAGGTTTGCAGATCGAGTTTTCCGCG
Organism: Amniculicola lignicola CBS 123094; assembly: GCA_010015725.1. Taxonomy (NCBI): domain Eukaryota; kingdom Fungi; phylum Ascomycota; class Dothideomycetes; order Pleosporales; family Amniculicolaceae; genus Amniculicola; species Amniculicola lignicola. The sequence goes on along the minus strand of ML977629.1, from coordinate 57,453 downwards.
GACCGTGTGCGAGAGGAAATTGGTGTCTACGAGGACGGAATAGGGCGGCACAAGGGCCGTGTTGGCCTGGAAGAAGAGCGAGGAGGGGACTTGGGGTCTGCGTGGGTGTGAGTAAGGTGTCGAGGTGGTCGTGCTCGGAGAACGTACATCTCCCGCACGGGCTCGTTCTCTTTGGCTTTCTTTGCTGCGGCTTCTTCGCCCTTCATTTGGTTCTTCTTTCTGGGGAGCGTCAGTGCAAGGGCGTGGAGAGGGACGGCGGGGCGTACAGTCGTGCATCACGCTGGCCTGCAATTGTCAGCATGGGCTGGCTGTTTTGAGATGAACAAGTACTTGCCGATGACGCGCTTCACCTGCGCAAACTTTCTCGTCTTCTTTGCGACACCCATGTTGGCGGCTGTGGGGACGAGATGCAATGTCGTCAATCTCAAACTTTTTGGCGGATTGCTCCGAGCTCGCGCCCAGATTTCGTTGCCCGGGGAAACTCTCGGGCCGGCCTTCTGTGGCGCCTGCTATTTATGGCGCCCAGCTTGGCGCCCAGCTTGGCGCCCAGCTTGGCGCCGGCTCGCAGCGACGTGCAGGGAGGACAGCCTCCCGCCCACGGTTCTCGCACTGTGTACAGCAGAACCCTGCATCGCAGAACGTGCAGCGGCCCCGTCGCTCTTCTGAACACCATTGTTGTCTGCATTCGCTATTTGGCCCTCTATTTCTCCATTCTGTCGCTGCGAGCCGCAAATTCCTCGCGCTGCCGGGCGCGGCAAACACCAAAGCGCACTCGGACGCCGCCCGCTAGCCTCGCTGACAGGCGGATCCTCGACTGCGTCCCCCTGCAGCGTCCCATCATCGAACCCATCCCTCTAACAACCTCTGCACGCCAACCAAGGCCCGCCTGGCCCTCCTCTCGTTATTCTGTCACTCGTTTCATCTCGCCCTCGCCCTCGCCCATCTCGCCGTCACCACCTTTTCTTGCCGCCGTCCCTCGTTCACGACCCTCTCGCCTTTTAGCCACCTGCTCCCCTGAGACGCGGGACACCGACGAGCCACACACCCTTTAACCGCGTCGCATCGCACCCCCAACCCTACCGCAGCCCGCGCGCAGTCGCTGCGACCACCTCTCCTATCCACACACACCCACCACATTTCCACGATGCGCCCCTCGTTACGTCTTCTCGGGGTCGCTCTTCTGGCGGCGCCCGCTGCCTTTGCCCAGGAAAAGCTTCCAGATCTCTCCACCGTCGGTCAACCAAACGGAGCAGCCACCAGTTCCAACAAAGACGAGACACCGTCGGCGACAGCAAGACAGACCAGTGCCAAACAGTCGGACAGTGCCAAATCGACACCCACGCCCAGCGCATCCGTGTCCCTCGAAAATGGCGTAGTGACGAACGCTCCCACAACAGCGCTGAGCTCATCATCCACAGACGCCCCCTCCAAAACCACGGAACTGGAAGCCTTCCATCTCACAGGTCTGCCCACCATCGCCGGTGTTGGTATCCCGTCTGTTGGCGTCCCGGACACGGCAAAAGCACCCTTCATGCAGAAATCGACTCTCCCTGACGGCACCGTCTTCATCTGCGTGGGAGCCGCCCTCGGCTTCTTCGGTGCTTGCGTACTACTCTGGCGTGGCCTGGTAGCATGGTCCCTTCACCGATCCGTCAAACGCGCAGCGTTGGCGCAGAACCTTGCGGACATGAAGGCCATGTCTGCAGTACCCGGTGGAGGCAGGAAGCGAGGCATGTACAATGTCGTCGGCGACAACTCCAACATGTCTCTGGACCGATTATCCGCCGCACCCCCCGGTATGGCGAAACCACCGAAGCCATTCGCTGGCCAGACTGCCTCAAACACACCTCCAAGATCGACTTCCAATCTGTTCTTCAGTCCCACAGCGGGTGGAGCGGCGGGAATTCGCGATTCAGTGGCCAACCGGAGTTCAAACTATCTGCCCGCTGGTTACTACGCTTCTGGTAACTCTCAGGCCGCACAGGGGGCACCAATGACGGCCGTTGGCGGCCACAATCCCCACCTCTCAACGCACTCTCTCGTTGCACCTGGAAATCGCTTCAGCACTCGTGCTGCTTCGCCCCCGGTTTCTCCATCTCTTCCTCCTTCCCGTGGATACGATCGTGCGCCTCCGTCCCGCGACGGTATGTCTATGTACAATCGTAGCAGTGCGGTAAACCCTGGTACGCCAAACAATGGCGGCGGTGTCTACGGCGGCCCCAACCCCAGTCAACTGAGTCTGAACGTACCCGGCGGAAGCAGTGTGGCTGGTGGAAGGGCGCCGAGCGCGTATCTAGAGGATTTGTTCGAGAACCACGGGAGTGGTCCGCGGGAGAGGTATTAGGATTACCACGCTGTGTGACTAGGCTCGAGAAAAGAGGATGGTGTGGTTGTGGTATGGCGAGGAAGAGTACGGGAAGTACTGGATGTGGCTTGTTTATTGTTATCTGAGAGTAGTGCATGGTTGAGGACCCATCTTTTTCTTACCTTATCTTGCATGAGAGTTACCTATCGTTTTTGGTGGTGATGAAGGCTGTGGAACGTTCTGCGACCGGTTGGTGCGGCTGCATGGCTTTGTGTTACGCGCGCATGGGGTATGTCTTTTGTTCTGTGTTGGTGAGTCTGGGAGCATTCGTTTAGAGTGGAGATTGGAGCGTGTGAGCGAGTAAGTAAAGAAGCAAGTGTGTTGTATGGCATAAGCGGTTGTAGTCATGGTAGGCGTTATATTACTAGGTATTTATTGGGAGTGCATGGGGATTTGGCGTGCGCTGCACGGGGGTAAATAGTTAATTGGTATTCTTTGTTACTTATCTGGGGCGCGTAGGAATCGGTGTGATTATTGAATTTATATCAAGTAGTCGGGTCCAGGGAGTTACTTATCTACAAGGTTAGACTCGATCTTCTTGTTCAGTGACGCTCAATGCTCATGCTTTGAAATACAACTCTTGAGAGGACAGTGGATTTTTCTTTCAGAGTATACTGGTGTCGTACTGAAGGCATTCTATTTCAGTTTTCAGTCTCTGAAGTTGTCTGTTTGTGTAGAGAGTGGCGGTCAAGGCGATGTCCTAGGCTCATGGGCATGAATGTCACAGAGCGTGGCCAAATAGGTGGTCGATCATACTTGAAGTACATGTCAAGCTCGCCAGGAACTGGATTACCGCGGACGATTCTCTCTCTTACGAACTGTCAGAGTTTTCATGGGAGAGCTGAACTGTGTTTAGGTATGTTATTCAATCGCAATTCGTTTTGAGGGCGGACTGGTTTCGTAGATTTAGTGGCTACATTATCGATGTAGAGGAAGCCGTCGAGTGATTCTCTTTTTGCTCGGTCGGAAATCATGTTCGATAGCATCACATACCATGCCTTTTGCCAACAACTACCTAGGCGCCATAGCAGCTCTCTTCTGTTCGTCCGCTTCTAGGTTCCTTTCTAACATACCTAGGTATGTTGATGGACTTCGCCATTTTGCATGTGATATCCTCACGCCACAATAGAACCGCAATAAAGTACTTGGGTATCAATTTTTGAACACAATCAAGCCGAATGCAGAGAAGAACTTACGATATCTCTTCCAGCTAGGAAGTAGTCATTCCCGAACGCTCTCTCGAACACCACAACTCGAACCAATCCATGGATGCTCCTCTGCACAGGCCAACCGAAGCTTCACCATTTCAATAGGCAAGAATGCCCCTCAAACCATTAACTCAAGTGCCCCACGAGTACAGTGGACTCTAAAGTCATGCAACTTCCTCCAGTCAACGACCCATTGTATCAAAAATCAAACTCAACACCCGCCGATCCCCACCCCATAGCAGCGCCGATCCCACACCTGAAACCCTCCATGACGTCTCCACCCGCGTCGCACAAAGGAGCGGTCAAGCAAGCGTTTTCCATTTTATCACCTGCATCCAGACAATTCCAAGGTTCCACACACTCCCAATCGTCGAACCACCATGATCCCATCCTCATCCGTACGCAGCACCACTCCCCACACCTGTCCCCAACACATGACGTTACAAGCCGGCTATTGAGGAGCAAAGGGACGGTCCGCCGGCCTGGTACCATGGTACTGGAAGAGTCGTACATAGTGCAGCTTCATGTGTTGCCAACCTCACGGGATCAAGAATACATACACAATACATACAGGCTAAAGTAAAGCGTGAAGATGAATCCGGACATGAGTGCCATCTCAATGTCTACCAATTTCATTATTACTCGATTCTACGTATCCCCGATCAAACTCCATATCCCTGAAGCCTGTCTGTAGTAATCAATTTGGTAGTCTCGCCATCCATTGTCTGTATCCCATACAAACTACATGTGTGCAATCCACTCCATATTCCCTATTCCTAGTCCCCAGTTCGTGATAATCATTTAAAAAGCATAAACACAAGCACCACCCGAATCCCAAACAAAGAGCGGAGAAGTAGAAAAAGCACCATCAATCCCAGCGGACCAGAGTCCGAACAGTGTATGAAAACAACATTTGCGAGAGATCCGCCAGATGAAACGCCAACCCCCAATCCCTCAAGATTCCCAGACAGTTGCTGAACGACAGGTGTGAAGAGTAAAGAAGTCTGAGGGAACAATCTGGTCTTTCAGCATGAAAAGTGATGCGGATTGCTTCAACCTAATGATAATGACAACAAGACTTTCATGTCTACAAAACCAAACTAAATGAGAAATATTGGTGCCCTTCCGGCGTCTGTGGAAAGCCATCAATAAACACATTGACCGCTGTGTGGTTGTAGTGCAATTAATGAGACCAGCGTGATAAAGAGTTGACGAAATTCGATGTTCGGTTTTGTTAAATAAATAGAGTCGTCTGTTCCAGGGTTCCCCAGGCCGCCCTTGATAGCAAATTGACTAGGTTTTGGTTCCGATTTCTTAAAGTGCCCAGGGAGATAAATCTAGGGTTGGAGCTGTAGATTCGATCGAATGCTAGTGGCGATAACGGGAAATGCTAGTCATACACGGAGTCGAAGCGAAATAACACCATCATGGTGTGATACTCCTTCTAATCCATGTAGAAGTCACCCTTTAGAATCCGTTCTTGCATAGCATCGGGAACCTTTGGTTGCTTGGGCATCTCTCGCGCGGGCGGCTCCATGATAGCCACGCTCTTGGCACGTTGATGTGCTTGAGGCTGCTGTGTCTGGATCGGGTGGGCCGACGAGATGGATGCACGCTCAGCACGGGAACGCATATTCTCTGCGAAGTTGTAGCCGTCGCCTGTATGGGAGAATATAGAAGTCAGTTCCTGTTGATCTAGCGGCTGGTCGGGGCGGTGTTTGAAATGTTCGGCAATGGTATGCGGTAGAACAGACGAAGGAGACGACGCGGAACGCTGGACAGAAGGACACGGCGGAACAAGAATTGGAAGTGGTGAAGGAAACGATGAGGTGGATGAAGACAGACCTCGACTTTTAGCAGTCGGGGGAGAGGAGGCTTTATGGATGGAGGGTCTACCATTGGAGTTCCCCATGCTGCCATTGCTCTGCCTGACGTCCCGCATAGCACGTGCTCCGAAGCTCAACCTACGAGCAAATGGGGTCGTGGGATTGCTATTGGCGCTGGTTGCGGATGGCGGCGGGTCGTCTTCAAACGGACTCTCATCAACCGAGCCCGAGTTGGCACTTGACAGACTTTCGGTGCGCGGCCGCGGGTGGCCGAACTGGGGCGTCTGGTTAGGGGAGGCCGAGAGGCCGATCGTCGTGAGGGACAGACGGCGTCGCTGTGCATTGACTGCGGCCGTGGTGATCGGGCCTGGGTACGGCGACGTGGGGCTCTGCTGGCCACCGACGCTGCCCTGGCGGCCGAAGAGATCGTGGAACGTCTGGCCTGTGACCGAAGCACGGCGCCGATCTGTCGCGCCTGGGGAAGGGAGAGGGGGAGAGTTCCTACCGGCGGACATACCGGCGATTGTGGGTGAGGGTTTCGTGTAGTTGCCTGCGTGCGTGTCTTGGGGGGGGTTAAGTGGGGCGTGTTTGAGGGAATGTGATGTGCGGAATATAGAGGGAGGAGTGTGAGGAAGGAGAGAGAATGGGCTGGGCTGGGCGAGGTGTATGTAGCTCGAGATGCAGGCAGGCACGGGCCACCCAGATAGTCGCTAAACGTATGGTGATACGTCAGTGGGGTGAAGAGACAGTGGCGTGTGATTGGCGTGAGGCCGCAGCACTTGAAGACAAACAGATCCGCAGAGATGATGTGCGCAATGTTTCACAATATATATGCTAATAATCAGGAGCGCAGAGCAGAAGGGCATGGGAGAAGCGTTTAATATGGGCCTGAAGCGATGGAAGGCTTGGGGCTTGATCGTCTTTGTCTAGCCCCGCGCTAGTGGGTTTTCGGGCAAGGCGCGCTTTCCCCGCATTTCTGAGTGCTGCCCCAAACCTTCCTCACCACCACCCGCGTCCGCTAGTGCTCGGTGCGCAGCATCGCGGCTGGATGTTTGCCACTCAGGGCCTCTCTCGCACTCGTTCGTTTTTCTAATCCAAATTACAATTTGACGATGGACGACAGAGACATCGATCGGGGCATGTGTCAGTGTGTATCAACATGTTGCTTTTCTCGTCAGCCAGCATCACCATCTGCAGGCGCGACCGGGGTCGACAGCTATATGCATACTGCACCTTCCTAGCGAGAGACCTGGAAGCTTTCTTCATTGGGTGAAGCGTGCATCGGCTGTACTGCTTAGGTAGACTTCATACCCTTGGTACCTGGGCACCCTATGCATAGCTAAAATATCACCATAGCAGTGGGTCAACAGCACATTAGGGGTATGTGCTTTATTCATTGACCGATGCTGCGTTCAAACATTCAGGTCGAGTCCTAAGATACACCCCGCATCATGTCATCCTCCAGATTCTCAATCATGGACAGATGCCCTGGGCTGAGCGATCGATAAACTTGATAACTTTCTGACCCGTCTCACTCCTTTCAAACCCAGTCATATCATGGACAAAAGTAATTCGGAACCGGTGTTCGACCGTACTGCACACAACAAGAAGTTCCCTTAGGCGGGCAGAGAGGGCCGCCTCGCAAGCCGCATCGCCTCGAGACGAGCACAGCAGGCGGACTTCCAGTGATATCTCCTTGGAATCTTCCATTTGGTCGAGAATGACTTGCCACTGCAAAATGCCAAATTCAGGCTCGTTCATCAGGGCTTTCAGGTTCGCGAACTCGATGTATTCGCCGTTCCATGTGAAGCTGAACCGTGGATCGCGACCCTGCAGTCGCAGAATTTGAAGGAACGGTAGATCGGCATCGGGAACTATGGCTCGGGCCTGCTCAGGAAGAGGGTGGATGGATCCAATATCGCCCGTCAGATAGCGAACAACTGGATTGCGCAGGCGGTTGAGGGAGGTCTGAACAATGAGGCCAGTATTTCCTTGAGGTAGAACATCGCCATCGGTTTCACAGCTGATGAGTGATAGGGGAAACACCTCAGTGACCATCGTCCGAGTATCTATCAGGAAGTCTGTACTGCTAGAACTCGTATTGGATGATAGGTCAGGGTTGCTGACTCCGTATGGGCCAGCTTCCGCACTACCCAACACCGAATAGATTTTGATAGAGGGACCGAAGACAGAATGTATGTATTCCTTCTGCAGCTCGGTGAGCGCTTCGGAGGTGTAAATTATTTTTGCAAGCTTTATCTTGCCTCTTTCAGTTGGATCCAAAGTGGAGACGTAATGGGCAATCTGGACCACCTGGCTCCCATCCCCAGTGAGTACGTTGACTTGGAAATCTTGCAGAGACCGGATCACACGATGGAGGCCCATGTCCTTTCCGGCAGCTAGGACCGACGCTCCTGCGTTTTCCATGATTTCTAGCGTGAGATCCAAGGATCTAGAAACCCATCAACTTGTCGTCACTGCCAAAACTCTGGTGGAAAACGGAATGGAACGTACCTATAGAACTCCCCTCCCCAATGCGTCGATAAAACTAGATCGCCCCGCTTAATCACACCAGTGATCTCCATGAATCGGCCAAACGATGCTCTTTGTCGGCGGTTTTCGAAGGCATCTGTGCAAAAGTACAACGGCTTCGAATACATTCCGCCTCCACCGGTGATGCTCATATAGGCATTGTCACGGTAAGTGTTGAGAGAGCTGGTATCACCAATAAGTCCAGTGATAGCGGCGTACCTCCAGGGTGTAAGTCAAAGTGAAGAAGCTTGAGAGCATCGCAGGCCTCATACGTACAGGCTTTCTTTCCGGAGCAGAGGCCAGTTTCTCAAGCTGGCTTTTGTGCACAAGTTCACGGCCCTTGATCTTGCGGCATTGATGGTTTCTTCGTCAGGTGGGTACTGAGCGTTGGAATAAAAGGGATGCAAGGTCGCGACAGCTAAGACTTCGGACAATGTATAGGTAGATCCCACTGCCATAATGGAGGAATTGGAGTGTGTGAATCGAATGAATTGAAACGAATGTGAAGAGGGAGTCATGGCACTGGCAGCCTTAAAGCATGAATACGCTGAGTTATGAGGGAAAGGTTTTGTTGAGGAATCAATATTCTGTGAAGCAAGCGATCTCGCTATCAGAGGGCAACAAGAACACAAAATTACTCAACCTGCACAAGGCATGCTTCTGCAAATGACCTCTCCGTAATTTCTTTTCCAATAATTCGCAAATATTACACAAAACAATAGAATCAAGGGTGAAGTTCCCGAGCACTTGGCTTTGCTTCATCATTGGCTCACGACGGAGCAGATCCAAGTGCCTCCCGAAGAGACAGCGATGATGCGTCCAGTGTTCGTCCGCCATGTCCCTAAACCAACAAGCTTCCCACCGGTGGCATGGTACGTTCCTACTAATGGATACTTGACCACACCCGAAGGTTTCAAAACCATATCGTACAAGGAAGGGAAGATCCGCATTTGCACAACACAGGACTTACCAGATGTAATGTCTGGAGAACGCAGCTGGCCTAGACGGGACAGCCACTCCTCGGCTGTGGCTTCATCTCCAAACAAAATGCCTTCGCCTTTACCGCCCCGAATTGGTTTCAGTAAGTATTGGTGTCGCAGCTGAGGCGAGGCTGTCGTAGCCTGGATCAGACTACACAGATCTTGTGAACCCGGGAGAATCGTAACCACAATACCACAACTCAGCGCTTTGGCCTCGGAACAGGAGATCACTGAGCGACGCAAAAGGTTCGGAATTTCCTCCCGGATGATACCAAGCATTCTCTTGTCATGAACTAGCAAAACTGTGCGCATATCGTTGAAGCAGCGTAAGCTGATCTGGCGAAGCATCTCGGGTTCAAGAGCGACAATCTCTTGTTGGTGGAGCTCAAGACCAACTTGTTGGATTTCTTCCCAGACCTCTCCACCATTTGGTGTCGGCTGGAAAGCGCCACCATCTGCCTGAGTTTCCGAAGAGATTCTGCAGCAAAGCCGAAACCCGCTTCTATTCCGGGAATCGGGAAACAACCGCAGATCCGCTGGGCTGACGATGCGGACTCGGATACCAAAGCGGCGCCACATAAAATCGACAAAAATGTGTATGTCAATTCCGCGCTCAACACCTTTAAGGAGGTGTAGCGGATACTGTGGGTCGAACAGCCTGAAGAGGGCTTCTAAAATCTGTCCCAGTGCAAGTCAGTGATCTGCTCACTTCCTAGTCGGTATTATTATTTCTCAACTCACTTCTTCAGGGTTCACTGCTCCAGCAAGGCCACTGCCGGCGGGTAGCGATTCGTTGATTACCGTTTGACCGTAAAATAGGTGCATAAATCCATTGAACGAAAACCGTGCGTTGATCTCCGTGATTCTGTATTTCTCCCGGCCGTTTTCATCGGTATCGACAAGGAAATCTGGACGCCATGATCCAAGACATCCCGGTTCCGAGTACTCGCGTAGAAGCCCGCACGTGGCTTGTTCATCGATCCACTATGTTGATGTGAGCATTACTAAATGCTTCCACTTTGAAAACAGGCGCCTTCGGAACGGGGAGCCATTCATACCTTCAGGAGATCCTCCTCTTTCTTCTCAAGGGGCATTCGTTCGGGGAATCGTGCTTCGTCATCGGTCCACCATCGTTGGACAATATCTTTGAGAGAGATAGTGAGTGCCCTGTGCAATATTTGAAGTTGCTGTTGGTGATACTGGTCGACGAGAATAGGCCTAGGGCAACCTGCTGCATAGGAACTCTCTGGCCATAGTTCAGCAGGGCAGAATCTCAAAAGTGCTTGTCGAAACTTCGTATCTTCTTCATCACAAGCGATGATGTCATTCTCGGTGCGAGCGTAGCGAACGGCAGGCTCACAGATGCCGGATTTGGAACATAAGCGAATCTGGCTCAGCTGAGTTGACTTCATCGCAAGAATGGTGGGAGCTGACAGGGTGAAAGACCAGACAGACCAAAGGCGCAACGGTTTCATTTATATAGGCGAACTTTGAAGAAAAGAACATATATTTTTTGCATAACAACCTTTCGCTATGGTAGGTAGCGTTGCAGGGAGAGGGCAATCGGCCATTGTTTTATGTGGATACTTCAATCCTCTCCATCGTTACATAAATGAGTGAACGCGGATCTTTCGGTTGCCTAGGCTCTGGGAACCAGTCGCCATATTTCCTCTTACCAGATATTTAAGTCACCTACAACTCGTAGCCCGATAAGATGCTGAAGATATCGACCATCAATCAAAATGCAACGTCTTCTACATACTGCAACTTCATCTTTCATTACAGCTCGTGCAGCACATCGAGTCCACAGGGGTTCAATTCACGAACTTCCACATTTTAACAGCGCTATATGTAACAACCGCTCTTTCTCTTCAACGACCTTTCCAATCCCTCGTACGATCGAGGTGCCAAAACTGAGCTACTCCGAGCAGCTTGACCATATCAATCAAGTTAGCAATGAACTCGAAAGAACTGGCGCACTGAAGATAACCCTCGGGTTTCATGACGAAAGAAGCAAATACCTCCAGGTCCTACTTCGTGGCCTTCATCACCACCATGGCCATAATTTGCCTATTCCTCACAGCGCCACGGTCGGTTCATGGTATTGGGACGTTCGGCCTAAAAAAGAAAAGTTCGGAACTCTTGACCATCAAGCCAGATCGGAAACCATGGATCAGTTCCCATGGCACACAGATTGCAGTTACGAACACGACCCTCCACAATACTTTGCCCTGCAGGTTCTACAGCACGATCGGTGTGGGGGTGGCACACTGTCCATCATGAATGCTCAAAGGCTGATCCAACATCTCTCTCCCGAGACGCAGTCCGCACTTGCTGCCAAAGAATATCGAATATGTACTCCACCCGAGTTTGTCCGGAATCCAAATATGACACACATTGTCGGAAGCGTTCTAAGTGTAACGCCTACTCACAAATCCGAGCCTCTTATACGATTTCGGGAGGACATCTTCACACCGTTAACGGATCAGGCGGCGCGAGCACTGGTGGAGTTGAAGAACACACTTGGCACGAAGGAGGTTCGTGAACAAGCGACTTTGCATCTCGAGGCGGGAAATCTACCGAAAGGATCGATTATTCTTGTGGACAATCGCCGCTGGCTCCATGCGCGGAATGTCATCAGAGATCCAGAACGCCATCTTCGACGTGTGAGATGGCACGCATGTCCGTTCACAAGTTAGTTTTGTTGAGAGTATCGAAATGAAAGTCATATGAATGCAGTTGCTTCATTGGGGCAGGGGAATGAAAGCGATGTGACGTCGACATCTTGAGGCTTTCGTTTGGGGGAATGGTCTTGTCTTTGTGTCTGCTAAGCGTAGTTTCTCAGTATACCATTTAAAGATTCAGACGAAATTTGCTTAATACCAGCCTCCTAAAAGATGGCGAACACTGCATGAAATACTTTGTGACATGGCGTCAGAACTTGACCTAAGTCTTTGACCGAGGGATATATAATATAGTTCGATCAATACCGCCAAAGCACACATTCCGGGTTCATCGCCTGTTAAAAATTTCAACATTTTGAGTACCTAGCGGTTTGGCCTACTCACTGTTTGACTGCGGTGAGACGCTGGGATCCAGTTGATCCGTCCCATATCATGATTATTGGCTGAGCATACCCAATTCAGGGGGAAATAGTTGCTACCACACTGGATGCGGTGCGGCCCGATCCTTGTAACGATGTACGGAAGTTCTGTGATCATCTGTAAGGTTGAGGCCAATGTAGTCGTGTGTAAGTTCGCACGATAATTCCCAACGCCCGTCAGCCGCTAAAATGGTGTGATGGATTTTATTTTTGCTTGTGTTATGCAGATCAGCTTTGTGCTCCCCAACTATTCCTAGCAATGAACGTATGCAAGATATTGCATTCATGAGAATTTATGTGAAAGACACACAAACTGCACTAACAACGTTCTTCTCACAATAAATGGGCGCACGCCATACTATTTAAACGATTTATACACGCGAGATACACGGACAACATCGTTTAATAGAGTTTTATTTTGCAAGACGCACAGACTGTGCCACCGACGTAATATTATAGGGGTACAAAGGCATAAGTATTTGTGCCCTATTTGGAGGGTGTGCAGAACGCAGCTCACGGCAATAGCTTCAAGCCATCGCTTATACGTGTTCCAGAGGTCGTAAAAGCAATGCCCGGCTCTTGGTACCTTCTTTTTTTCTCAGCAATGCCGAAACATGTGAGATTTCATCATACATTGGTTTTCGGCGTAGCACTAAGAAAACCTATTACCTATGTCTTTTCTTCGTGAACCATTTCACTGGCTGTTGACGACCTGGTTGCAACTTCATCGATGCTCACATCACACCAACTCCTGAATCTATCAGCCCGACCCTCTTTGTCATAATTCGCTCTTTTCAATGCAAGGTATACCTACAATGTACTCATCTCTCCCATTACCAACCAATTGGGTCTCGCTCGTAATAGCATCAATCTTCACTCTTGTCGCCTTGAGAGCCGTTTACTTGCAGTATCACGATGGAAAACCAAAGGATCGGTTCTATCAAGATATCGATGGAAGCGCAACTCCCGAGGCGATCGCTTCGTTGTCGAGTAGGCGTGTTAAGTTTGCTATCTTATATTATTCCATTTTAGGGACAGCCACGTCAGCTCTCAGTTTAGCAGCGCCATTTTTGTATGAAATCGAACAACGCGGGCCATCAAATAGTTGGGCACATGTAGCTTCCTGGGTAAGTTACTTACAACCTTATCACAACATATATCCTTCTAACAACCATTATCATGAAGGGGCTTATATCCCTACAAGCTGTTTGTGTGTTATTCATTCATTCATCTATGACATCATCCAGTTTGTGTCTCTTGCTCGCCATATCAACTTGTACCTTGGCAATTTCGTCTGTTGCTCAGCTTCTACACAACATTGCGGAAGAGGAGAGAAGCATAGTAAAGAATGTTTTATTGATCATCGATATATCAACCGCTATAGGGCTTGGAATCGTTAGCCTGACACCTCCCCGACGACCAGATGTGTTCTATAACAGTCGCGTTGTAGACCGCCAGCGGACTGTTTCGATCCTCAGCCGATATACTTGGAGTTGGTTCGAACCATTGTATCAACATGCGGCATTACATAACGGTCTTACCGCTGAAGATATACCTCGAGCAGACGCTAGGCTCCGCTCGGTGGAACTGAAAGATAAATGGGACAGGCTCTACAAAAACCTCTCACTCAGGTGGTCTTTTGTGAGTATGTACCGACGCAGATTCATTCTACTATGGGCGGTGACTCTTATTCGATGTGCTGTCGGCATGCTGCCGTTCTGGGCCATGTACTGTATCCTCGAAATTCTACGGGACCGGAACAGTACAGCACAACAAAGTGAACTGATTAGCACAATTTTGCTCATGGTCATATCCAATCTGGTTGATTCTGTAAGATGAGTCCTTCCCGCATTGACTGTCTATATAAACTGATAATCTGCTTTTGTTCCTTTAGTGGATAGAGGGGTGGCTTTACTGGTACTCCCTTTCCGCGTTGGCCTTGCCTATTCGGGCCCAGATATCGAACCTCGTCTTTGAAAAAGCCCTGCGGTGCAAAGGGACGACTTCCCTAAGTCGAGAATCCGCAACCGATCTACAAAGCGGTGAGAAATCACTCAATGGGCAACAAGTTTCGAAGCCAAACCCAGCAATTGTAAATCTAGTTGGGATTGACACCGATCGCCTTTTCTATTTCGTTCAAAATCATTTCATGCTTCTAAACGGCGTTTTCAAGGTCATCATCTTCTATATGTTTCTCATCAGACTGCTTGGTTGGAAACCTTGCGCTGCTGGTGTTGTAGCGTGGGCCCTTATGTTACCTGCCCACACCTGGTTCTCGAACAAACTCATGTCACAATCTAGGATTCTAATGAACCTACGAGATATGAGGGTATCTAAGATTAGTGAAATGCTTGTTAGTATGCGTCAGATCAAGTTCTCAGCCATGGAACCGCAGTGGCTGAAGATAATTCTTGGGCTGAGAGAGCATGAATTGCGAGCGCTGTGGAAATTCTTCATCGCCGACAGCGGTCTGGCCTCCTGCTCGGTTCTCAGCCCAATCCTTGTTGCTGTTGCAACGCTATCTTGCTGGTATGAACCCCCTGGAGCATATTGTGATATAACTCTACTACATGTATTGGTGGCTTTTTCGAAGATATTTATTAACTTGTTATTAGTAAGATGTGACCCAGGCTATTACCCTAATATTGAAACCAAATATCTCTCTTCAACTGTTCAGATTGCTAACAGTACGGATTCATCTAGACGTACTCATAAACACCTCGCTTACACCTTCTGTTGCATTCGTCAGTATTGGGATATTCAACACTCTCGAGACGTCACTAGAAGCCCTACCAGAGCTTTTAACCCAGGGTTTCGATTCATTAGTATCTTTGAAGAGAATTCAAACATTTCTACAAGAGCAAGATTGGGAAAGTGTCCCAGCTAGGGGTAGTACAATCAGCTTCAAAGGCGCTTCCATATCATGGCCTTCGAATACGCAAATCCGGGACGAGGAAAGATTCGTCATTCGGAACATTGACCTCTCTTTCCCTTCTGGTGGTCTTTCGGTTATCTCCGGTGAGACAGGCTCTGGCAAAACCCTATTACTCTCGGCTATTCTGGGCGAAATTGAACTACGAGAAGGCCTTATCCAAGTCCCTTCCATACAACGTCCGGGGTCTTGTAACTATCAGCAATGGATCATTCCGGGGTCAGTTGCATACATCAGTCAGACTCCCTGGCTAGAGAATGCTTCTTTACGAGACAATATCCTTTTTGGCCTCCCTTTTCTCAGAGACAGATACGAAAATGTCATTGATGCCTGTGCACTGAAAGAGGACCTTGCAACTAACTCTGAAGGAGATGCAATGGAACTCGGGATAAACGGTAGCAATCTAAGTGGCGGACAGAGATGGAGGGTCACACTTGCTCGAGCAGTGTATTCCCGTGCAGAGATTCTTCTGCTTGAAGACGTATTCAGTGCAGTGGACACCCAAGTTGGCGCCCACATCTTATCAAAGTGCTTATTGGGAGATTTGTGTCTCACACGCACGCGCATTCTCGCCACTCATCATCTGGGACTGGTTCTTGATACCGCCGACTTTCTCGTAGAACTTGGTTCTGGCAGGGTGCTCTACTCCGGGCTGCCAAGTAAAGGAGTTCCTCGTCAAGACGCCCAACACCAGCGTCTCTCTTCTCCAGACCCAATTGCTCGATCAACCGTTGAGCCGCCCCGAGATACAAATACAACAGAAATGCCGGCGGAGACGGACCTCATGGGCTCACTACAATCAAGTTCTGCTTCAAAGACACCATTGATGCAGGAAGAGATCTGCCAAAAAGGCAAAATCAAAGGAAGCGTCTATCTCGCATACATCCAAGGCAGTGGCTCTCTATCTGCATGGGTACTCTGTGTCGGTATCTTCATTGCGTACCAAATCGGAATAATAGCAAGGGCTTGGTGGCTAGGTGTTTGGACTTCTCATACAGACAAGAAGCTCTTATCCAGCGACAATCTCAAAGGAAATCAATTTCGTCTTCCAATGGCCCTCAATACACACCATTACTTTGAGTCGACAGGCCAGTCTTCATCTCATGAAGACGTTGTTTTCTATCTCAAGATATGGATTACCATTTCTCTCGCAGCTGCTATCATTGGAGTCTTCCGTTATATCGTGTCATACGCACTCGCGATCAGGGGAAGCAGAACACTCTTTCGTAACATGCTCCACACAGTCTCTTATGTTCCACTGCAGTGGCTTGATACAGTTCCTATTGGAAGAGTATTGAACCGCTTCACGGCCGATATAAACACCATCGACGGACGTGTCCCGACAACGTGGAACTACCTGCTCGCTGATGTTCTGCGGTTGATCGGCATCTGCGCGGCATCTTCTTTGACCTCTTCATGGCTTATTCCACCGGCAATAGTTCTCATTGGCCTGGCGACAGTTGTTGGAGGGAGATACGTCCTGGTAAGCCGGGCTTTGCGGCGGTTGGAGAACATTTCCAAGTCACCTGTGTTCGAGACTTTTAATACCACAGTGACGGGTATTGCCACTATCCGCGCATATCGGAGGACGCAGACTTATATTACGAAGATGCACCATCAAATAGATGCCTGGACGATGAATACTTTCTACATCGCCCTCGCCAACCGATGGATGAGCTTCCGCATGGCATTGATTGCTGCACTATTCACGCTTGCGTCTGGAATAGTGTTGGTGGTGATCCCGATCGACACTTCGCTCGTTGGTCTCGCCTTATCCTTTATTCTGGACTTTACCGAGAGCCTTCGATTCACCATTCGGTGGTTCGGTGATCTGGAGTTGGAGATGAGCGCGATGGAACGTGTGCTCGAGTACACAACACTTCCGACAGAGCCCATTACACAGGGGAAACCTCCCGCAGCAGCTTGGCCTGCTTCGGGTGCAATAGAATTTGAGGACCTAGAGGTTTCATATGCACCGCATTTGCCACCTGTATTGAAGAGTATTTCTTTACAGATTCGGCATGGTGAACGCATCGGTGTAGTGGGTCGTACCGGAGCAGGCAAATCATCATTGACGCTGGCCCTGTTTCGATTCTTGGAACCAATATCAGGAAGAATCAGCATTGATGGAGTTGATACGTCCTCTGTAGCTCTCGCCGACTTGAGATCAAGGCTAGCTATCATCCCACAGGTACGAATGCTTCCACCTTCATAAACTTGCCTATGGCTCCTGACATGCTTCCCAGCATCCCGTCCTGTTCTCGGGTACGATTCGGTCCAATATGGATCCATTCAATACCCACTCAGATACCGAGCTTTTCGATGTTCTCGCTAAGGTGAATCTTATAACCCCGCTGAATCGTAATGGCCGAGACACAGACAACAACATGTTTGAAGATCTCTCACACTCCATCTCCGAATCCGGCAAAAACCTATCCCAAGGCCAGCAACAACTTCTCTCCATAGCCCGAGCTCTGCTCTCTCGCTCCAAGATAATCGTCCTTGACGAAGCCACTTCGGCCGTGGACATGGCAACAGATCAACTCATACAAGACGCCATTCGTGACTGGTTCAACGACAGTACTCTCATCGTTATTGCACATCGCCTTAGCACCGTATGCCACTTTGATCGAATCATGGTCCTAGATTTTGGACAAATGGTAGAGTTGGGTACGCCGCGGGAGCTTTGGGAGAAAGAGGGTGTATTTCGTAGCATGTGTGAGCAGGCGGGACAGGGTGAGAAGGAGAAACTTAGGGAAACGTTTTCAAGCAAGTGAAAAGCAACGAGGCGTCAAAGGCATTAAGGTATCTAACGATCTTTACCTTCAAAATCGGAGGAACCTTGATAGCGAGATGTGCTGTGATTTC
The DNA here is from genome assembly GCA_010015725.1 of Amniculicola lignicola CBS 123094. Lineage (NCBI taxonomy): Eukaryota > Fungi > Ascomycota > Dothideomycetes > Pleosporales > Amniculicolaceae > Amniculicola > Amniculicola lignicola. The sequence continues at coordinate 39,639 of ML977629.1, read as the reverse complement.
TTGTGGTATCCCTCATCCCGCTTGCGAACAATCTATCATCCTAACCACTCGAACTCCACCCCAGAGGTAGTATCCATACCCCAAACAACAGGATAAAACAAATAGACACACCGCACTATCGTCACACACTACCAGTATCGTAAGCGGCCATGTCATGCAGCCCTATGCATGTGGCTGCTTACCCGACCTGCCAGCAAACCCCAAACCTCGCAAACCCAACACCACCTCGCCACATGCACATGCACGCATCTCAGAGACACTATATTATTACCCAATGTCTGAGATCTCCATGTTGGATATTGTAAGCTGGCGACTACTAGCTCGATAATATCTGCACAGCGCGGACAGACTTCTATCCGGCTGGTGTAAAACAACAATGGCAGTGCTTTGTTTCCCCTTGCTCGAAATATAGAGTCGACATCTGTGCAGCGGCTCCATACTTGACATGACGACGGGCGATCGATTACCGCGCGGTACTGTCCAAAAAGCCTCATTTAGACTCTCACGCCCCAACGGCTCTGTCCATTGTCTTCAGACCCCACAGATTTCAGATCGGTGTCTCGTCTTGGCAGAATATGCGAGTAATACGCATGCACGGTGTGTCAGCTGCTCCCCCAATGTTTGTTGTCATCTCTCTATCAAGTTTGTGAATTACAAATACATCTTCAGACCAAGTGGGAAATTTCACCGAGAGTGGAAACTGATCGTAGAGCCCTTCCTCAAACTCCCTACTGGCCATTGAAAGTTTACGAAGATAGTATGGAATAATTGATGGCGCGCTTCACCATGACCGTATGACTGGTGGATTTGCACAACAATTTCTATGATAAAAAAAAGAAAGTATTAAGATATATTAAAGCAGTTAACTAGAAAGGGACGGGGAATGAGTTGATTATGAAAAGCTTAGCTTCCAAGTATGATTTGATAGCATGTTAGGCAACGGTGGATGTTGCCAGAGATATTGACTTCAACAAAGGGAATAAATTGAATTTGTAGTAAAATCTGAGACTGACTAAGGAGAGAATGTTGGAATATTGACGCTCGCGTCTGATCAGAAATGCTTGACGTAGCTTCAGACTCTGCTGAATGTCATCGCAACAATTAGGGGAAGGGAATCAGAAGGTGGGGAGATGTGAGCGAGTGAAAGAAACGAAGAACATTTGAAAAAGCAAGCGCAGCAGCTCAGCGGCCAACCATCAAGCTCTGTAAACAAAAGGCGACAACATACCGAAGTCGCTGAAGAAGTAAATGACAAAAGAAATAGAAGTGAATCAAAACCCATGCCATCAATGGCGGTATCTCCGTCCGAAAGTGTGACATAGCCGGAAGATCAGTCAATGAACTTTCTACTGCATTGCTGCTCGCTTCGCAGAACTTCCTCCTTCTTCTGGAGCTGCTCTCTTCTTATTCTCGGTTGTAAATGCCCGGAACGCTGTCAGAAAGGGTGGTGGTGTCCACTGTTGCTCGAGTTTTTCAACAATGGAAAAGAGTACCTCCCAGTGATTTCGAAGAACGTCATCATGGGGAAGACTCGTAAGCTCATCAATGACGAAGAACTTGCCATCGTCATCGTTAAAAGGGGATCCAATCAGGCAAGCGAACAAGTTGTTCTGTGCAGGGTCCATAGGATCGATTCCGCCCCACGTGATGTTCTGGTAGATGTCGAAGTCCCTGCTAACCACGCCATTGAGAACGCTGATGAGTGCAGCGGCTGTCCGAATAGTCACATTCTTCGTGTCCGAACCATTGTCCAGCTGCTGCTGGTAGTATTCGTCGATGGCCGTAACCAGGGTTTTGAGCTTGGCCGCACATGTCGTGACATCGTAGGCCTCCATTGAGGTAGAAGTGGGTCCGTGTTCGATGTACTGGTCGAGTGCTCGGAAAGCACGAACAATCCGATCATTGATCTTGTCGAAGAATACCTGAGTCTGGAAGTCTGGGGTGATGACGGCGCGGAGTCGTCCAAGCAATCCAAGGTCTTCGGTAGCATACTGGATGAAGAGATCTTTGAATTCCCGGAACTTCCGGGACTGTTCCGAAAGGTACGGCGATCCAGGGCTTTTGAACTCAGATGGAAGAGCAGCTGAAGGTTCAAAGACCGAGAGCATGTCCGTGATCTCGTCCTCGATTTCATCGTCTTCGGGCAGTGGATCCTCATGGAGAATCCAGTCCAAGCCTTCTGCAACTCCGTAGAGAGTGATCTTGTCAACCATGTCACTGGGACGTATCTTATTCACAGCAGAACCGTTAGCAACCAATTGCAAGGTCTGTGACTTCATGGTCTCCGGCGCTCCTGTTGTCAGTTGGTCTAGCATCCAGAAAATATGCTTTCACAATGGTCAGCTTGTCAGTCTACAAGGTCATTGATATGGTACTTACTTTGCAAGCGTTCTCTCCTTCATTTGCCCCGCAGCTGCACTTTGGAATAGTATATCGCCCGCCCATTGCCACAGTGATGTCGTCATTAATGTAAAACATGTACTCATTCTGGTCTCGCCCGGATGACCTGCAATACTTCATCTTGATAGCATTGTCGCCCCTCAGTCCCCGTGCGGCTCGCTTGCGAACCTCGTCGTCGAACGGCGAGACATTGTACTTCAACCCGGAAGCAGATTCGATGATTGAGGCAGTTGGCGATGACTGCTCACTGGTAGGGAGGGAAGGCGACAGAGGTTGGGTTTGGGATCGTTGTACCGGAGCCGTTTTCGCCCTCGCAGCACCAGCTCGAGTCGTGACCATGGTTTCGCTGAGCGATAGCTTGGCTAATTCTTCTGCAGACATGGAGGACGATCAACGTGCTGCCGTTTTGGTGTGGCTGTTGACTTGCCACGGATATATATCCTTCAAGCCCGTGCCGCAACATTCATGACCCACGAGACTTGCGCTAGTGACTAGGCTCTGCAGCGCCTAATGGTGCTGTTGACCTTAGCAACGCCGCAGACGTGGTGTTGGAGGATGAATGTGGCTTTGGATGAATATGGTGAGAAGTCAGCCACACCCGGAATGTGCGCTTAGCTTGCAACTGGAAGGTGTACGGTGAAGAGCATTCGCATGAGAGCAATCGCAATACCCTCTCTGACTCTTCGTGCGCTCCTCAATAATAGAATGGCTCCCTGCCGAATGACTCCATGCTCGCAGGTGACAGCCAGGGAAGTCCGGCCACTCCATGAGGGAGTATACCTACCCTGTCAGTTCCGGATTGTGTTGCAACGATTCCAGGCCGGAGGGGGCCATGGCAAGGCATCTGAGCCTACGGTGAGAGCGTCCTTGCTCCGGCGCGGGCTCTTCGACGTCATGACGAGGTGGTCGTTTTCCACTTTGGACGACTTTGCCGCATGCTATGGGGATGCCGTGGGCTTCAACAGTCCCGCAGCCTCCAGTACTGCGCGAGGGCCTGGCTGGAATGGAGCACAACATGGCACCCAGTAGGCATCACCGCCGGCATGAGGCACAGCGACTCGCTCTTTCCGCGCTTTACCTCCACCTTGGAGAGGGGCACAACGCATCGAAGACACGCCGTAGATCCGATAAGTCGGCCCGGGGCTAGAATCGACGTTCCTTAGTGGACGCGGCGGTGTGGACGTGGTCCGCAAAGAGGTGTGAACGCTCGAGGTGGAGGTGCAGAACGTGATCGACCCTTGAAGCGAACGAGAACTTGCGCCACACACATGGGCTGTGCGCACCGCCTGCATAGTCAAGCTTTCAAAATCTGGCGCCGACATCCAATCGTTTGCAACAGTCGGAATTGCTCCCCAAACACAGCGAGGCGGAATCGCGCGAAAGGAACGGTAATCGATCTCTTGAGCTTCACTGAGCAGACCCAGCTGTCGAGGTGTTCCTTCCCGTCTGCGCCATGTACACGCCGCGGGCCTGCTACAGTGGAGTATATAGCAGCGCTCTGAAGTGTTTCGACATGTCTAGTTGGTGACACGGCAGACTTCAATGCCGCTGAGGCTCTTCTCGGCTCGGGGACTGAGCGGGTGGGCACGTGCACTGCTATGGATGGGCATTTGAGGGAGAAGGGCACGCCTTGACAAATATGGATTGGTGGAAGAGCCTGTTGGCAACATGGGTAACCGCTGAACGCTGAACGAAGGTGATAATGAGGCGCTGATAGTGAAATGCTGAGAGGAGAGCGAACGAAACTCGAGCTGCCAGCAAGCCCGACTCCCCCGAAGGAGACCGCCGTAGTCATTACGGCGTAAAACATAAGATCCACATGATGACTCCCCAATGCCCCCAAAGTGTGAAGAAAATGGCTGCCTGAACCTGAAGGCAACAATTATGCCAGAGAAAAAAAAGCCTGACCTCGATGAGATCGTGCCAGATCATCTTGAACCCCACCCCGGATGACGGTACGGGAAATATCTCCACGCAGGATAGCCCCGTGCAAATTGATCGGTAAGGTGGAGACCGAGCCTGTTGTGGCGTAAGTCAAAGATCAGTAGGGTGTTACTGTGGCCAAACTCACTGGGCATCTCACCTGCTACTTCCCCCTGTTCTTGATGCGGCGGCATACACTGAGTTTTCTCTGGAGCTTCTCTGCGAGCTCTGCTCTTTTGTTTTGCCGGTTTCGACAATGTGTCTCATTGAGATGCCGCCCCAGGGAAGTCCGGAGAGGTCGCGGTTCTGATCAATCTCGCCAGGCTCAGGGGCCGTGTAGGAACTTCCTGCTCGTCGTTGGTTCTCTACCTCACGCTCTGTTTCTTCCTTCTGTTCTCGAACTTTGTCCCCTGGATTGATGTTAGTCAAGGGTTCAGTACGCATAAGATCAAGGGTGGGAAGGCTCACTGAACCGACGTTGAGCTAGCTTGTTTTGTATCTTCCTTCGCTCGCCAGGGTCTTGTATTCCTGCCCACTCGTCCGATCTGCCTTTGGAAGAGTCCCTTCCAGAGCCTGGGGACCCGGCCCCTGATGACGTCGACTGTTGTCCGGTGGTTTGCTCGTTCTGAGACATTGTTTACTTGCAGTCGAGGCAGGTTTGGGTCCGCCTTGGTGTAGGTACTACTGAAAAAGGAGGAACAGAATGTAGTGCTATCCAGAGAGGAAACCAAACTCGCATGTGAAATGGAAAAGGGATCGTCGACGTCCGGAGCGCTAACTTGTATACTTGAGGAATGGTGCCGACACTTCACGACTGCCTCATAACTAAACGGTAGAGGACCTGGCACCTGGCCAAGTTTAGAATCAAGACAGTCGAGTACGACAAGAGGCTGCAAGTTCAGACGAGGGCGTCCTCATTCAGCTTGGTCAAAGCTCGGTGCCTGGTGTATGACTGGTTGAAGAGTAGAAAGAGAAGCAACATTAACCAACGAAATGGACAAAGAGTGAATGAACGTAACGCGTCAAGTGTGAGTGTGAGTGTACCGGCGGGCGCACTCGCAGTTATTCAAAACTGGCGTATGGTGGGTGTAGGGCAGCCGACTGGAAAGGTGGGCATGACGGAGGGTCCAGGGTATCGGGATTGACGATGATCGAATCTGCACCCCTTGACTCAAACTACTGGGGGGTGAGGCTTTGGTGATTCCCGGTACTTGATTGGCGACCCTTCCGCTTCCAGGAGAAGACTATAACGCGAAAGGATAACGGGGGAACAGTCAACAGCAATTTTAGGCATCGATCCATGACACGTGTGAAGGAGGAACCGAGGGGAAGGTCGGGAATAGTGGGACTATAGCAGGTAGAGACCAGCTCGGCACTCCCGTGGAGCCAATATGCGACCCAGGTGCCATGACGTTGTCCTGAACCACGATATTCACCGGCAAAGGACCCGTGCCGAAGGATAAAAAGCACCGTAGTCTGAGGCCAGCCCTGTAGGGCATATGGCCGCGGATACTTACAAGGTGGATGAGGGTGGTCATTGGTCTCCCTACGTTTAGCATGAAGCCATCCGCATCGGCCTAGAGATGAATTCGGATCCGTCCCAAGTACCTGCATACCTCGTTACCATTAGATTGGCAAGATTTCTCGGGAGGGCCGCAGTGTCATGATCCTGTCGTTCAATGAACGGCTTCAGCCCCGAATCCCAGGCGACTCAGAGCGCTGAGGCAGCAACACGATTGGACGTCGCCTGGGGGTGGGGAGTAAAACTGCACAGAACCTATCCTTCATGCCTAATTCAAAGAGTGGCAGTGCTTCAGCCTCCGGCTGTTTCTGCCGTTTGTCGTCTAAGAGCACGCCTTTGTCTTTGGTATAACGAAAGCCGGGCCGCTCCAAGATCGAACTAGGCAAGGACTGCATAGCCCAAAGCGAGAAGGCGACGAGAACGGCTACATGTTCACATTCAACAGGGGCGTCAGCTGTCGTGTAAGTGGTGATACCCCATTTTCTGACGCCTCCAGGCCAGCATGACGTTGCTGGCTAGGGCACAAGATGCCTGCTGTCTGGGAAGCTGGTGATATCCGCCTTCACCGAGTCGGTTGCCGGGGGGTGGGGGCTGTTCTGAGGCGTCAGCCTCATTAGCGGGACAGAGGAGGAAAAACAATATGCATCGGTGAGCAGTATGCGTAGATTTCGCGTTGCAATGGCTTCGTCTGAAGATTCAGTGCACAGAGACGTTGAAGGTTGAGCGGTGTCGGAGAGACGCGAAGCAAAGCCCAATGCGAGCTTAACGACTACCTAGCCAATCATGGCCTTTTTGGGCCAGCCAAGGCTACTTTTGGGCCAATGGCACGACTCCCAGGGCTGCACAGCCACGACGAGCTTCGCAGTGCTCACCGTCTCATCAACACCATGATAGAGTGCCAGAGAGTGCATCATGCTCACACAACCATGCAGACTCTGAATAGTGAAGCGCGACCTTTCCTTCTAGAAGCCCCGCTACGGTCATGTCTGCCTTGTGCAAGAAGTCCCGCATCTCCTTCAGACCGTCTTTCTCCTCCTCGCAACACCCGGACACCAGCGAATCTTCATGTACGCACGGGAAGCACATAGAAAGAAGCTATCTACACCAACTAACGCGGCCTCGGATTGGATCTTTGAGATGGGGTAACCCACAGGTACCGGTCCCTTCACCGGTCATGGAAGCAATGCCAATTTCCTCAACACAAGTGGAATGTTGCTGATCCGATGCCGATGCGAAGTGGGCGGACATGCTCTTGACGTCTTCGTGTCGAGAAGTCAGGGGCTTGTCAGTGCAAAGGGCGTAGGTGTTGTCCGTATCGGCCATGTTCATGTTCAGGGGATTACAAATTCACTCTCATCGACTAGAGCATATCATCAGCTTCACTGCGGGACTATGAAACCTACTGCGATCCTCTTACCCTCCCTTGACATCCAGAAGGGCGTTCAGGGTCTGCAGTCAGCAGAACCGAGGGCCACGGGTTGAAATCCGCCATAGGTCGTCGAAGTAGGGGACGAAAACTGTAGAGACGACAACTAGGTAGCGACGCAGCAGAGGCCGCACTTCTTCCTCCTCCAGGCCCCCGTCCGGATCGTTGCTATCTCGCAGCTCCAACTCATTGATTCTGCCCTAATGAAAGGGCGGTGGCTTATTGACGTATAGCACCATGTCTTCGCGAAGGAAGCTGTCGGACACTTGCCGCGATTGAAGAGATGTGGGAGAGGGCATAATACGGTGTCGGTAGGTATTCCTTCGCGAGGTTACGTCTTGATGTTCCGCTGTGCATAGCCGTGCAGTCGGTTTGGAAGTGGGATTGCGGTTTTGGGGGTCCAAGAAGATCAAGACTGGGTTGATGTAAGACCGGTGTTGAGTCTCTCCGTCGGGAATAGACTCTATATCAACATTTGACCCACGTGTGATAATGCATATGCAGCCCAACCACGAGATGAAATGGGAGTATAATTGGGTGGTTCCCTGGTCGTCTCAGCGCCGTGTCTTAGATACCTAGGTACCCGCATTGCGGCTCGGTGATGCTCATGCGCCATCGCAGCCACAAGCTCGGATAATGGCGAACTGCTGGTGCCTGTGAGACTGGTTTCGGAACGAAGAGATGTGTATAGATATATTTAAGGCAGCACAGCCACGGACACAGCATTCGAGGTCGCCGAACCGCTCGAACAATAAGGTGCGGCTGAAGACGTTCATGGAGAAGGGTAAGCACTTTAATGTCGTCGACCCTCAGCCAGTCGCGTGAGCTAACAGCTGCAGAACAAGATGATATTTTGGCTCATGCTAACATCTAATACGGTCGTTCACCAGTATGTTTGTCTTGATTTAGTCCCACACATTCGGCAGTTGGCAATGTGTGGGGTGGAATAGACACGGCCCTGCTAAAAGCCAGATTCGATCTCCCACAAGTTAAAAAGTTGCTCCCCGGTCATAGAGAGATCCAGGAAGCAGGCAAGCGTGGGACGGTTACAAGACGAGGCTCAGCGCTTCTCGAAGAGCTAGTTTTGGTCGTTCTGAGAAGAGCTGCTCGGACGGATCGTGCGCAAACGACGAAGGTTGAAGATGTCTGGAGGCCTGCGATCCGAGTTTTCGACAAGTATCTGGCTCGGCAAAGGCTGAGTCATCGACCCGGTCCGTGCACGCCACGCTTCGAAACAAAATCCTGCCGCCGCCCGCCTTCTGTTCCTCACACACATTCAAAAACCCTGAACGCATAATCAACTGCGGTTTCTCCTCCTGTAGGACTGACAGTCATATTGGCGTACAAGATTGAGATTTTCTCGGCACATTTAGGCGTTTGCTTGATTCAATTCTGCAATCGTGCACCTGCGTGCCGGACATCCTTCGTACGATAGCTGTGGTTAGGGAGACGGAATGGCCAGAGGACCTGGGGGGGGGGGCCGGTGATGAGGCCTCCGCATTGCTGGCTTCGCTGAGCCGGGATGATGGCCTTGGGCGTGAAAAGGGGATGGGGAAGCGTTCGCAACGGGGAGGATTGGTGGCTTGCCTGCCGACGCCACTTGGCCCTTTGTATCTGTCGCCGCCGCATTGCTGGCCGTCGATGCTCTGCGGCCATAGAATTTTGCGCAGGCCTTGTGCGCCTGGGGACTGTGATGTGCTTTTGAGACGAGCTCGTCGCTGGGAAGAGGCACCTCGCGGGCTGCTCGAGCCTCGCCGTTCCAGACCGGCGGATTACTTTCGCGTGAGCCCCTTGCCCCCCCGGGCCTTGGATCCCGATGATGCTGGCCGTTGGCTAAGATAATCGTGCCCGCAGGGGACTGTACCGCACAGCGACTCGCTCCACGCCTGCTCCCGACTAACGCATCGCGACGTGGAGTGGCTTCGAGCACTCGCCTGTCTCCTCTCCTTTCCTCCCCTCCCACCTCTCTCCATCATGCCCCCGGCCGCCCACACGCACTAAACGGTGAAGCATCCGCCGTCGTCCACGCCCTGCTCCGCGCCGTCCACGCCCATCCTCCCTGCCGTCTCCACCCCCAAGCTTGCGACCCGCCCCTCCCGCGCCCATGAATGCCCTGAACAAGCGCCAGCAGGCGCGCAACGAGCGGACGTTGCAAGAGCTGATCAAGAGCGTGCCCGGCAACGCACTGTGTGCCGACTGCAGCGCGCGCAACCCAGGTGAGTGCTGTGCTCGTGCTCTCCCGCAATTGACAGCCAACTGACCATGTGCCTCAGGATGGGCCAGCTGGAGTGTGAGTCGCCCTCGCTCCCTCGTCGCGACATGCTGAAAGCGCCGCATCGGGTGTCTCGCGGTGACGACGCCCTGTTGTACTGATGCTGACCACCTGCAGCTGGGCATCTTCCTGTGCATGCGATGCGCCGGCCTCCACCGCAAGCTGGGAACGCATATATCAAAGGTCAAGTCCCTGAGCATGGACAAGTGGGACAATGCCCAAGTCGATGTAAGAGCGCCAGAACTGCTGGGGGGGAGCATGGCTAACACCGCGCAGAACATGAAGCGCATTGGCAATACCGAGTCGAACAAGCAGTACAACCCGCGCAATGTGAAGCCGCAGATTCCAGTAGACATTGACGAGGTGGAGAGTGCCATGGAGCGCTTCATAAGGCAGAAGTACGAGCAGCGAATCTTCATGACCGACTCGCGGCCGGGCACGAGACAGAACACCGGCAGCACCAGTTCCGCTGAAGACAGGCCTCCGCCATTGCCGCCAAAGCCCACGAAGCGATTCGGATTTGGGCTGCAGAAGCACGCCACGTTCCCCCGCAACGGAAACGCGACACCGCCCGTGTCACCTGGCCTGGGGCACTTTCCACAGGATAACTCACCACCAAGGGTGAACAAGGCGTCGAGGGTATTTGGGTCGAGCATCACCACGTCGGGGGATGGGCTAGAGTCCAAACTCGCAACTCTGAGGGATATGGGTTTCCCGGACGACAAACGCAACGCTACCGTACTTAGGGGGCTGAATGGGAACCTGGACAGGGCTGTGGAAGCACTGATCAGACTGGGCGAGCAGAACCCCGTCAAGTCACGGGGAAACACTCCAACACCTCCCACCAGATCTGATACCAACGGGATATCGATCGACAAGAATCGCACAACTCCCGCCGCAACAGCACACATGAATCCGTTCGATGCACTGGATGTTGTAGCCCCGCTGCCACAACAGCAACAACAACCACCGCAGCAGCAGCCTGCACATATCCAGACCCAACAGCTGCCATACGGAGCCGGGCCTTCTTCCGCCCAGCCGAACATGCAATCCAACCAGTACAACCCCTTCCTACAATCATCACAGCAACAGCAGCAACAGCAAGCCTTGGAACAGCAACAGGCCTATGCTCAACAACAACACAACCTTGAGCAATCGTTCCAAGGCCTGCAGTTCTCAAACCCGCAGGCACAACAGGCTTTGTTCCCTAACAGGACTGGTGGATACGGCCAACCCCAACCCCCCCAGTATCCTCAGACGAACCCTTTCCATACATCCTTCACACCGCCTCCGATGCCTCAAATGCCACAACAGTACGGCTCGTTCTATCAAAATGAACAACCACAGTATCAACCCATGAACTCTCCCACAGGTGCCAGCAACCCATTCCTGAAATCTGTCAAGAGTCAAGTCTTCTCTCCAACTAGTGGTAGCACAAATCCCTTTGATCGAACCCAACAAGTGCAACAACAATTTCAACCGCCACAGCAGTCATATCAACAAGGCCAACAGCAGGCTCAGCAGCCACAACAGCAGCAACTCCAGCAGTCACAGCAACAGTTCCAGCAACCCCAACAGCAACAGTTCCAACCACAACAAACAGGCGCGAACCCGTTTTTCCAGACCCAGAACGCTGCTGCACCCCACTCCAACCCTTGGCAAACACAACAACCAAATTATCAGCAACCTTCCGCAGGCTTCAACAAGAATTCAATCTTGGCGTTATATAACTATCCCCAGCTCGCACCACAACGACAGGAGACAGCCCAACCCGCTCCTCCTGTACCTGCCACCCAAACGGCACCTGCTGGTCCTGCTCCAGGAAATATGAACCCCTTCGCTGCCAGTCAGGGTCCACAGACAGGACAGCAGCAGGCCGGCGCTCCTCTTCCTACACTGGCCGCGCAAGCTCCAGGTGTTAGACATGTGAGCAATGAGAGTGTGGACTTTGCTGGGTTGATGGGAGGACGGCATTCGCCTGACGCTTTCTCAGGACTCAGTGCTAGTTTCAGGAGGTAGATACGTAGATCGAGGGCGAATATTGTGCATAGTGGAAGTTTTTCTTGCATATACACTTTGATGGGTTAATTTGGCTCGAGTTGAGGGCTGGATAGGAACTAGTGGGAAAGGTGTGGATGCAGGTTGGGCTGGGAATGTAAGATAGGGGATTGGATCACGGATACTGCATCTAATGTCAAATACTTTCTTTTGTCATCTTGCCCCGTATTGCATTTAGCATTCGCATTCTTACTCAATGTTACGTCCCGTGGACACCTTTGTCGATATCCAGCCGTCCTTGTACTTTTATACTTCGTTCTACCTGTCTACTCTCCAATTTCCATAACCCTTGAGCACACCTCATGACCACGTCCATGTAACTCGAACCTCTCCATCTGAAAGAACTATACCAGCATGTTGCCGTCGATGAATGGTGTCCTAGCCCCGAACCAATCAGAGCTCGAAGTGGCAACGCGTTCACGCAAAACACAGTGCATGTCGCAGCGCCAAGCAACGAGGTTGGCGGACCCCAATGCTTGTGCAGGGATTCCCAACCTCCAAGTAGCGGTCTGGGTAGGTAGAGCTCCGCCAATTATCCCGGGACAGGACCACTTTGACATCTCCACTCGTTCGCGCGCAGTACCTCTCCGCTTCGCATTACATTCCAGTATTTACCTCGTGGGTTTTGACGGCTGTCGCGCGGAGGCTTGGACTTTGAGTTTGCGCTTGGACTTCAGGGAGAGATTTGGGAGCGAGGCTGAAAAGTTGCGACCGAAAGGCTGAAAGAGTGAGGGATTGAGCATTGCATTGGGAGACGAGAAGGCGGATTGGGCAGCGCTGTGCTCCACTTTGACCGGGAAGGAGAAGAGCGTGAGAACCTGATCGACGAGCCCAAAGACCGACGTAGAGTCATCGCGACGGGTTTGCGACATATCGACTACATATCGCATCGCATCGCATCGCATCGCATCGCATCGCATGCGCTGAGCTCCCCTCACACCTCCCCTTCCTCTCCCCCTTAGTTACCTGGGTATCTCCCCTCGCGCACCCGCCAAACACAACACCACAACTCAACAACCCAACAACCCAACAACACCTTCACAATGGGCTGGTTCACCCCCTCGCGCCACTCCTCTTCGCGCCCCGGCTACGCCCGCTCCTCCACCGGCAGCACCCACTCCTCCTCCTCGCGCCACCACAGCCACGGCCACCACTCGTCCACCTCACACTACAAGCGTCGCCCCCGCGATGGCTACATCGCCTACCTGTACTCCAAGCTCCGCCACATGTGGCACGAGCTGCTCAAATACGCAAAACGGCATCCCTACAAGGTGTTTTTCATGGTCATTATGCCGCTGGTGAGTGGCGGCGTGTTGACCAAATTGGCACGGCAGTTTGGGGTTAATTTGCCGGATATGGGCGGTGGGGCGAAGGGCTTGGGGGGGATGATGGGGGGTGGGCATGGG
>ML977629.1:0-26402 GCA_010015725.1 Amniculicola lignicola CBS 123094 | reverse complement strand
GGGGGGGCTGGAGTGTGAGTTTAGAGGGTTGAAGATGGGGGAATCGGGCAGAGAAGGATTTCCTACATATCTTGTACGGGAGACGAAGGATTTGTTTGGCCTATTGAGTTTTGGTAGAGGGGTCTCCTCAGATTCTCGCTTCCCTTGGATTTGAACTTCCCGAGTTTGGGAAGACAGACAGTCAGGTCGCGGAGTTTAGGAGTAGGGAGATGGACTTTGATCTTCACTTCATAGTGACACTTATGACGAACCTTTTGGACATCGACTGTGATGCTGTTACCTCTTTTCCCTTGACAATCCTCACCTTCATTACTTTCCAATAGATGCATGTTTGATGTATGTTCGTAGCAATTGTTCTTCATGTATTCTCAGCTATCTGAGCCATGTTATACCATCCAAATCAAAAGTGTAAAGGATATCATTACTCCCAAAAACCCCTCAACCAGCCATAATCCCATTCCCACACTCTTATTCCTTCCCACGCATGAATCCCCCAAGCCCACATCCTCCCCTCCTATCCCCCTCCCTACGACCCCACTGCATGCGCAAAAACCTTCGCCGCCATCTCACTCAACAACCTCGCCCGGTCCCCCTGCGGCAACTCCAAAAACACACTATACACACTCTTCCCCTTTGCATCCCTCACTGCCCCCATCCTATTCCCCGCCACCGCCCCGGCGACCATCCCCGGGAAATTCGCGACGATAAACCCCATCGCTCCACCACTCAGTCCCCCTATAATGCTCCAGAATTTGCCGGTGGGGGTGGCGCGGTCCCCCTCGGCCATGCCTTCCTCCCGCAACATCTCCTCAAACACGCTGCCGAATTGCTCGTTGGAGAAGCGCGAATGCGACTCCTCGGTGTTGCCCGCGGGCGCAGAACCAAAGCCGAATGCGGACCAGGGGAAGCCGCCACCGGAGCCTGTTCCTCCGCCGCCGGCTGCCCGCGGTGGGACTTCCTCTTCGAATTCTGAGTCGGGGGTCGCGGTGCTGCCCGTGAATCCGCCATACATGCGGGTGGAGTCGTAGTCGCGGCGACGCGTGGGATCGGACAGCGTGTAGTAGGCGTCGTTGATGTTCTGGAAGCGTTTTGTGCGGGTGGCGCGTTCGGGGGAGTCTTGGGGGACACGGTCGGGGTGGTGTTTTAGGGCGGCTCTGGGGAAATGGTGGTCAGATGTTGTGTCTGAGTGGTGAGCAGAGGATGGGAGGGACGTACTTCTTGTAAGCATCGCGGATTTGTTGTTGGGTTGCTTTGGGGTCGACTTCGAGGACTTTGTCTAGAGGGGTGTGAGTAGCCTGTGGGCATGCGTTCTTCGCTGGAACGTACAGTAGTCTATGCCTGTTATTAAATTGTCAGCCTTGTGGTGTGTGAACATAATTTGGTGTTGACGCACCTGTCATGATGGGCAGTTGGATATTTAGGGTTAAGCCGTATATTGTAGTTAGTGTCTGTGGGTCGAAGAAGGGAGAGCAACAGGCACCAAACTTTGAAGTGTTAGGTGGTAAGAGCAAGCTGCAATGACGTCGATCCAGATGGTCGCGTTCTAGCCTAATTCAGGCACATGGATTTCAGAGCTTGGGCCACAGTATCTGCTCCACAGACTCCACAGACACGTGAAGCTCACGCGCCTCTCAAACGACATCGGCCGATGACTGTGCTGTCAAAGTGAACTTCAGTTAAAAGTCTTTGCAATTCCCTTTCCCAGACATCTTCGTCCATAATCCTGATTGGAAGCATCTCAATTGCAACTCATTGTCACTGAGCAGGACCCCCGGCACAGCTTGATGGTTTGAGTACAATGCTCATTATCAAGCATAATAGTCGAAGCACTCCAAGCCGGATGTAGAGGTGAGAAATCCATTGATAAAGCACTAACCATGCATGCAAGTCTACCGAAACCATCTTGAACCGACCAGCGCGCCAGTATACCCTGCGCGATGCCCTCCCGAAATACGCTCAGAGACCCAAAAACTATTAAACCGTATGCTGGAAGGAGAACCTTGTGAAAAGAGAAGAACATGGACCAAACGCTAGGACAAAGGGTGGAAGTGAAAAATATCAATGTTTCCGCCTACTCGACGTCCGTACTGACCGTCTCCTTTTCTCACTGTCCTTGGGGCTACTACTTGAGCCCGACTTTGCAGGAGTCTTGGCCATCTCGATCTTGTAGTTTTTGTCGTCAGCTTGAGGAAAGCCGTCAACCATCACCTCTCCCTCGTCGTCCTCACTCGTCTCTTCCTTCGACCTCCCGGCCGGCCCGAGAGCAGGGTCAGAGTAACTGCCTTGGACATTCTGCATGGGCCCGCCCGCGCGCTGGACTGGAACTGGAACCCGTCGCGGCATGGTCATGAAGTTGCCGTCGGGAGCATTTGAAACTACTCTTCGGACAAACTGGGGCTGGGAAGAGGTCTGAGACGATTTTGGCTGCTCTGGAGTGTAATATTGATAAGGCTCAGCGGAGTAATGCTGATAGTCCGTGACGGGAAAGGGAACAAGTTTGGCGGGTTGTTGATTAGGTGACGAACGACTGCGATTATTGGGTGGTAGTTGCCAATCGGCATTATCAAGGGCAGAGAGGCGTGATGAAGATGAGCCTTGGCGCGGAGGCGTGGGGTCTCGATGAAACATCTGTGGCGATCCAGGTGGAAAGCCCCCGGGCATGTCCCGGGGAGGTGTCACACGTGGGGGGGTTGCCGCTTGACGACTGTTCACCGAGGCAGACCTTGACCCTGTCCGAGACGGAGATGCAGCAGATCGGAGCGGTGCATCTCGAGCCAAGCGGCCGTTGTACGCATTGATCAGAGCATGCACTGGTGGCTGCCCATTGGGTCCTGCCACAACGAAACCTGCCGGACTGTTGGTCGTTTCTGAAACGTTTGAAGGGGCACGCTTCCGACTGGTTGGCCTCTCTTTCTCTTTCTTCGATCGTGAGGAGCCAAAAAAGGACATCCGCTGCTGGGGCTTTCTTGAACGCGTGCTGCTGGCGGCGGAGCTTGAAGCATTTGCAATACTTGGTGGCGTTATCGCCGGAGGTGTGATGGCATTGACCGGCACATTGAATTGTCTGACTCTTGCGGGAGGGCGCGTTGCAGGCGCCCTGGGGCGCAAAAGCCTGTTCTGGTATGCATCAAGTTCTTCCTGAGAGAGCTGCACGTCAGGATCGCCAGTGGCTCTGGCAAGTCGTATCTTGTCCAATACTCGCTGAAAAAGGAATTCTTCATATTCGACGTGATGGGTCAGTGGCACCCCACCGCCGTCTTCGTAGTACCCTTCATCCTCTTGGTATCCGTAGTCCTCCCCATACACGGAGGGATCTACCTCGACCCCTGTTCTCCGCTCCCACGCTCTTGGGTCCATGTCTGAAAAGTAAAGTTCATCTGGGTTCATCAAGGGCTTGTTATTCGAAATGCCCTGGAACCCCGGTTCCGCCATAACGCCGTTCTTCTCGTCGTCCGTGTCCAGCTCCTGGAACCTATACACATCCTCCGGCTCCTCCATATATCTCCCAACGCCTCCGCGTCCCCCTAGTGGTCTTCCCCATGGGGGCATAGTGTTAGGAGCTCGCGGCCGACCACCTAGACCGCCTCCTCGGAAAAAGCTGACTCGATCGGTTTGTCCATGAATGCGGCATGGCCCAAGATGGTGACGCCGGAAGCTCCAATGAGCCAAAGCACTGTTGAGAAGGGAGAGGCGATGAAGCCGAGGGGCACCGCAATGACGAGTAGCGTGGTGTAGAGCTGCGAGGTGGTCGCGCGCCAGCTGCCAATCTCGAGATCATTGCCCTGCAGCTTGCCAATGCCGTACATGCCGCCGATCACCAAGGCAATGACGAAGAGGAGCCGCAGGTTGGTCAGCAGGCTGTAGATGCTGAGCATGACGATGACGACGGCATAGTTGCTCGAGAAGTAGCCGAGATTGTAGTTGATGCGGCTGTGCACCTCGGAGAAGTTGGCGGGCTTGGAGACACGCTTGACGTCGAAGAACTCGGTGACGGGCCGCAGGTTCGCAAAGCGCGTGCCGATGGACTGGGTGCGCAGGCCCTCGAAGCGGCCGGAGAGGCTCATCTGCGAGGTGAGGGCGGCGAGCGGAACGGTAAATCGAGACATGACCGAGGGCGGTGTGTCGCTGTAGGGAGGAGGAGGAGGAGGAGGAGGAGGAGAAGGAGGAGCGGGCGAGGTGTCGGGCTCGATGAGAGTTTGTTGCTGCTGGGCGGCTTCGAGATCTGCGATAGGGGCCATGGTTAGCTCTGAAGTGGGATTGCAGGGTCGGCCGAGTCGGGAGAAGGGCGGATATGTGGCCTTTGCAGTGAAGCGGGCAACGGGCTCTTTATGAAGAAAGTGGGAGCCTACCGTGTGCGCAAGAAATGCAGAATGCGGATGCAGCTGACGCGGCGGGAGGTCGTATGGATAGAAGGGTTGTCGGGCGACGGAAAGGCTGCGTGTCTGCTTGGGAACGACTGCGTGGAAGCTGCACTTTTTGATGAGAGCCAGGCTCCGCACCCCTGAAAATAGCACCCGAGCCACAAAGACGGCGTCAGCAGCGAATCACAGCCCGGCCTTCACGTGCGTATGGCAGCCCTGGCCATCTCGCTTGAGGCCACACACGCAGCACGCGGAGGAACGTTGAGGGGGGGGATAAAGGGAGGGCAGAAGCAGAGGGCAGAAGCAGTGGGCAGACGCAGAGGGCAGACGCAGAGGGCACACGGAGCGGACGGAGCAGACGGAGCAGACCAGAGCAGACCAAAGCAGACCAGAGCAGACCAGAGCAGACCAGAGCAGACCAGAGCAGACCAGAGCAGACCCGCGGCCACTCGGCGGTGAAGTCGCAGTCCTCTTCGGGGCCACGCTTGCCTCTATCGCCGCTGTCGCCTCTGGGGACCCCGCGCCGTGATTGGGCCACGATTCACAACGCTGCTCGTCCTCCACTTGCACGACTCTGCGCGATTCCATCACCCGCCGAGCAGCCCCATCCCGACCGTCCACACCCGCTCCAACCATGAAGCGCAACATTGTCGCGACGCTGGTGCTGTGTCTGTTTGCTGCAGCCGTCCATGCCTGGTCGAAAGAAGGTACGTGGCCCCCCCCCTTGCCGTGTGTCGGCATCCAATTGCCCGTTTTCGGACGGCCACCTTTTTTTTGGCGACCGCGTCCAATTCCCAGAATTCCGCGCGCGCGCTCAATGCAGCCTCCCCCCCACCACCACGTTTGCAGCTAGACCTCGACGGCTAACGCGCGCCCGCCATGCAGACCACGAGATCTTCCGCCTCCGCGACGAGGTCGTCGCCCACAACGGGCCCAATGTCACCTTCTACGACCTGCTCGGCGTGAAGCCCTCGGCCTCGCAGGACGAGCTGAACAAGGCCTACCGCAAGAAGTCGAGCCAGCTGCACCCGGACAAGGCCCTCAAGAACTTCAAGGCCAGCTATGCGCTCAAGCAGAAGAAAAAGAGCTCCTCGAAGAAGCCAGGTGTCCGAGTGAGCAAGTCGCCCACCAAGAAGGAGGTTGACCAGTACATGAAGGACGCGACCGAATCGTACCAGCGCCTGTCTGTCGTGGCCACGGTGCTCAAGGGCGAGGCGCGGGAGCGGTATGACCACTTCCTCCGCAACGGCTTCCCCAAGTGGAGGGGCACTGGCTACTACTACCAGCGCTTCCGCCCGGGTCTGGGCAGCGTGCTCTTCGGTCTCCTGGTCGTCCTGGGCGGCGGCATGCACTACTTTGCCCTCCTCATGAGCTTCAAGCGCCGCCAGGAGTTCGCACAGCGGTACATTCGCCACGCCCGCAAGTTGGCCTGGGGCGACTCCACCGGCATCCAGGGCATTCCGGGCATCGACCCTGTTGCCACCAATGACCAGCCCGAGGAGAACAACTCGGACGACATGCAGCAGCCCATGAACCGCCGCCAGAAGCGCGCCATGGACAAGGAGAACAAGAAGCCCAAGAAAGCCGCCGCTGCGAGGGTCGCTCGCAACTCTGGCATCAGCACCCCTGTTGAGGCCGAGATCACGACTGGTCCCCAAGGAGCCAAGAGGCGCGTTGTCGCCGAGAATGGCAAAGTACTCGTGGTTGACTCGGTTGGCAATGTGTTCCTTGAGGAGGAGAATGCCGAGGGTGTAAAGCAGGAGTTCCTGATTGATGTAAGCCAGCCATATTTATTCCGGTTGCAAGGCCGAAACTAATCCCCAACAGCCCGAATCCGAAGACAAGCCCACCATCTACGACACCGCCCTCTTCAAGCTCCCCAAGTTCTTCTACAACCAGTCCGTCGGCCGCATCACCGGCAACAAGGCCATGGTCGACGAGCCCCTGCTCGAAGAGTCCTCTGACCTCCCCGAAGACGAAATCGCCCTGCAGTCTGCCACTGCCGCCAATGGCGTGGGCGAGGCAAGAAAGCGCAAGGCTAAGCTGAGGACTGTGAACTAGAGGCTGGGAAAAGTGTTTTTCATAGATGTGATGGATACAGCATGGCATGGCATTTCCTGGTGTTTTACAAAAAACGTTGTCACGGGCGGAGTGCAATACCACGGCGGTGATTTATCGGAAAAGTGTTATGCTGGTTGTTCGTTCATATTTGTGCTTTGTTTGGTATGGTTTCTTTATTTGATGTAGAATAGACATGTTATGGACTTGTCAGAGATCAAGGTGGTGTTTTGCTTCGTGTAGAAATGTCTTCTTCTGAGTCTGACAGTTGTAAATGTTCAGATGGTGATGCTCATCATCAGCCTGCCCTCTCAGTATCGCACTTCCCGCTCCTTCCACTCCAGTATATTCTCTCAGCGTCGCACTCGCTCTCCCCCATAGGGCCCTTTTTCCTAATGCTGTGGTATCAAGGTATGAAAATAGTAAGAGCAGGATACCGTTCCTTCCGAGAGTTCATGGAGAAATTTCATTCTTCGTCTGTAATTAGAATGAAAGTTTTTGAAGGCAGTCAATACTATAATGTCGAAATACTGCCTATACGAAACAAATTTTGCGAGCCTCGGAAAGCATAGGTCCAACATGTCTATAATAAAGTGACCTTTGTAGTAAAGTTCAAGTAGTCCAAGATAGTCAGTTGGGGCATACAGCGGAGTAGAATCTCCCATGTAGGTGCAGACGTCGTTTTTTGAAGAGACCAAGACATTTGATCAATCACTCCATTCGTCGAGAGCGAAGGCAGCATGTTTTGATGCGGTGGCAAGGTTCCTTTCGCTCCAAGTCATATAGTTTGGGCCGATCAGGTATTTCGGAACTATCAAGACTGAGAAACACGGGATCCACATGCAATCCACGACCGGTGCTCTTAATTCATTTTCTCTTCATCCTTACGATTTCCTCCAGAAGAAGCCACACGCAGTCTCCAGGCCTCTGCTCCACAAGATGTTTCCGCGCAGTGATATAGTGCGAAGTGCTAGGAAAACAACCATAAAGCCGGACGAGATCACCTTTTAATGATCCTGATACTGAGTCTGAGAGAGGAGAAACATGATGCTGTCGAACACCCGTTTGATCGACTTTTGAATAGAGGTAGGAGAATTATGTCAGACCGTGTGATTGGAGAATTGAAAGTTATTCTTTTGTGGGAGAGGGCATAGGGAGGAGAGGGAAGAACCACATTCTAAGCATGTTTTATTTCTTTCGGAAACGCTGTAGAGCCAATCTGCGAGAGCCAGCATGGTTGCTTTGATGTGTTACTTTATTCAATCTGCAGCAATACAAGATTGATCGAGAAAGGGGAAGATTTCCAAAGGCAAACCTCTGAAACAAGAGGGCACATGTCGTTCGAATCCCCATGCAGACACGATGCGACAATTTTATGCCATGAATTGACCCACCACATGTGCAAACCCCCATTTCTCAGCTTTTGCCGCTATGCAGAAGAGAGAAAGAGCGGAAAGGGACATCGAATGTCGCCATGTCGATCGTAGAATCTCACAAACTGCTCATCAAATATTCGACATAGGAATTTAGGCCCTTAAGAGTAGAAGAACATCATAACGCCACTTTGGTCACTGATTTCTAGAGCCATAACAGCGAGATGAACGCATTTTAGAGTAATCACTTTTAGCAGAGATTTGTAAAGAAGAAACTATACGAGAGAGCATTCCTAGATTTATATACTGCTAGGATGCCCTACTCTGTGATCCAGAGAACAAGTATTGTTACAGTCTGATCTTGCCAATGCCCTCAACTCTTGACTTTGTAGGGTAGCAATCTCCATCTCAGTATCCTCGCCAGAATCCGAAATTTCAAGACAAACATAAGTTGTATGATCCACGAACTTGACTTCCTCTCCATCCCCACATCACTGGCTTGTGCATTTCATTTTCCTCCCACCCCAAAACACACATGGATATGCTCTTCCTGGTTTTCTTTTGTGACAAAGGCCCCAGCCATGAACCATCGGAAACACGCTTTTATTCTTTGAGAGACAAAGACAACACCCCCCTTCTTACGCGGGCGTGCCACTATATTTAGAAACGGGGAAATAAGGAGGACACCCCATGAAGAGTTGATGATGGTAATTTTAAGAAGACACCAGACCCCATTCGACGATCCTATGCAGTGTTATAGAAAAAAAGAGGAATAAAAACAAGACGCTTCATCGGATTAGAGATTGGTAAGTTTTTAAAGAAACCGGCAAAACTCTCCATGAATCATTTCTTTGTTGGGTTTAGAAAGAAGCAGAAGCACGCAATTAGTATGTCGGCAGGATGTTTTAGTGAACACATAGCTCTGGCATGGGAGGTTTTGTAATTCTTCTTCCATGCTTGAAGTGTGGGAGTAGAGATCGAGTAGAAGAAGGAGTGGGGCTTATATACCCATCCACACGGAGAAGGGGGAGATGAGACGGTGGAGATCGGGTAGAGAAAACACAGTTGTGGTTTCATCATTAGTACGGACTCCCCACCATCATCACATGGTATCGATGAATCCGTGTGGATATGTTCTGAGAATTGAACAGTTGCTCGGACTAGAAGTTTTTCCCTCTCTTACCAGAATGGAAGCTCATTCCAAAGTCTCCAGTTCATGTGCAGCTGCCCGTCTCAAAACCTACCTAGATTTCGGCTCACATGCTTCAAAGCAGGATAAATGGCAGTCAAGCAGACACAAGGTCCATTTTTCATTGCAGAGTCTATCGAAAACAGGTCCATAGAGGCTACAAGTATCATGTCCCTATTCCACTAATCTCTCCTTCCCCGCTCCCGACCTCAGTCCCCACCTATCCAATAACCTCCTCCGTCTCCTCGATAACCTCCTCCACAATTTCCTCAATCTCCTCTACCCGTCCATCTGCATCCTCATTGCTCAGAATCTTGCCACCATTCAACTCAATCTCCGCACCCTCCTCCTGGAGCATTTCAATCATGCTCTCGCGCCACTCGAGCCACTCCCTGAGCATCTCCCGCCTGGCCTCGACCACCTGCCTATTCGCCGTGTTCTTCTTGGCCAAGTCCTGCTCGTCGAAGACCTTGCTGTAGTTGCGTAGGTTCTTGCGGATCTCGGTTTGCTCTTCCTTGGAGAGGAGCGTGGGCGGGCGGGGACGCCAGATGAGCTGCTTGAACCGGTCGATGTGCTCTTCGCGGAGAAGTGTGCCCTTGAAGTCGTAGAGGTGATAGCCATTTTCCATCTAGGGCATGTTAGCTTCTGTAGGCTGTAAAGAAATTTGGAAAACACACGTGGTGTCGGAACGCGCTGGCAACCGTGGTGACATAGCGACCGGTGGGATCCCACTCGATATCAGTGACGCCGTAGTGCTCAGCGGTAGACATGAGTTGGAGATTGGCAGTGAGGTCCTTCTCGCTCTCTTCCTTCTCGTCCTTGGGCTTGTCGAAGCTTAGATCCCAGAAGTCAAGGTCAAAGGACTGCTGGGATTGAAGTGTTGCAACAACGACGAAACGACCCTTGGGCGACCAGTAGATGGCATTGCTGTTCTTCTTGTCGACGGTGCGGACGTGGCGGAAGTTACCGGGGGCGCCGCCTTTGGTCTTCTCAGGGCAGAAGAAAGAAACAGAGGTTTTGGGAGGGACGGCAGCACCCTGTGCAGGGATTTCGCCAGCAGTGATGAGAACGAAGCGGTTGCCCTTGGGCTCCCACGCAAAGTTGATAACGGTGTCTTTGATGGAGTCAACGACTTCGACAGGGACACCCTTCTCGCGGACGCGGAAGATCTCCAGGTTGGTGGCGAGGGACTTCTTGGACTTGGAGTGGCGGTCGACCTTGACGCAGACGTATGCTGCCTCAGACTGCCAGTGGAGCTTGGCGTCTGAGACGTTGAAGAGGTTACGGGTACGCACAATCTCCTTTGAGGGAATGGTCATAAGACCGACCTTGGCGGGGTTGCTTCCGAGTTCAGGAGTCCAGTAGCAGAAGAGTTGTTCATATGTCTTGATGCCGTCGCGCTTGGGTGTTGCAGGAGCCCATTCAAAGTCCATGACGCCCTCGATCTTGATGGATGTCTTGTCAAGCAGGTTCATTCTGGGGAGCTCGTAGACGGAGATGGACTGTCCCTGGGTCATACGGGCGACGTACTTGTCATCCGAAGACCACTTGAACGTGGGCCACTGCATCTTCTTCTTCACTGGCTGGCCCTCCGCATCGATGGTGCTCGGGACATCGATGGTGGCGAAGGAGCGCAGGGGTTTTCCAGTCGCAAGATCCCAGATGACGTAGTTCTTCCCATCCTCCTCTATCGACATGCCCGGCACCGGGTGGTTCTCGTCGACCTGAAGCGCGCGGTGGGACCAGGTGGTGAAGTACTTCTCGCTGGGCGAGAAATCCACCAGATTGACGCCGGGATGTGCGAACCGCTTCTGTCTGCTCCAGGCCTTGCCGCCCCACAGCTGCACACCCTGCGCGTGCATGGAAATGAGGTATGTGCCCTGCGGCGACCACTGCACAAACGACTCGGTCCAGTTCTCGCGATCCACGACCGACTCGGGCGGCTCCTCCCGCTCGTTCCAAAACACGCCAACTTTCTCGCCACGGTACCACACCATCTGATCGCGGGCCTCGGAATCTCCAAGCCACGATCGCAGGTGCTCCTTCTGCTCGAACGGCGGGATCTCCGGCGCCGTGTACTCCTCCTTGATGCGGCCTTCGCGCCCGTAGCGGTCGATGTCTGTGAGCTTGTTGACTTGCATCGTGTGCCTCTTGTCGAGCGGGGAGCCATGAAGCTGCTTAACCGCGGCGAGCGCTTCGGCGGGCGAGTTGTACTCAACGAATGCATATCTGCAGCGAAGTCAGCACCAATGCCCGCACTTCCTCGCTATTGCTTGCTTGGCCTACCCCTCGGTCTGCCCCTCATCGCTCAGTGGCATAAAGAGGCCATCCTCCTTCACCTTCCCCACCGAATTCAGCTTCCGCAGCACGAATTTTGAGAGTTTGGGGCGATTCTCCTCGGGCACCTTGGGCAAGCCATCAATGACGACGAAGGCGTCGAGGCTCTCGTCAAGGCGCTCCTGGAATTGCTCTTCGAGATCAGTAAAGTCGATTTGGGATTCGTCAAAGTCGTCTTCTTCCATAGGAAGGTTTTCGTAAGAGGGCGCCATGATGTGTGTTGTTGAATGTTCGAGGTGGGGCGCGCGGGTTATTTTTGAAGCCGGAATTCTCGTTTGTGCCGGTCACGTGCACACCACCACCACTATTTCACCGCTGGTACTGAAGGCTATGTAGAGTTGTGACTCATGAAAATGCGGTAGTTGTGCATGCTAGAGGACATAGCAGTCATCACTATCACCCTCACTCCAATATGAGTCAAACACAATTACTACTCACCAAATCAGTGTTCAAGGACGTCTGGATCAGCTCTGGACGACTTTGCTGTATACCGCCTACCCAAGCCCCTCCATTACTCATTATCATTATCTTACGGCGTACCCTGTCTCAAGGCGATCGCGCAGTGACTCATGCTTATGGACAACGTAAAATGGAAGAAAGGTTTACACCTGAAGAACCAACCCGCCTGATGACTGCCAGGCAGCATCGAGAAGAGAAAGACGAACGTGATTGAACGCCGTGATACAGCACCAATGAAATGCAAATGATACCGCTGAACCCCATGCCAATGCCATCATCATATTCATGACTCGAACAACCACCATATCCAATTGACCGCTTCGTTACATTTCAGTCCATCACCGTCCAGAAAAACTTGAGATCGTTAGCTGCTTCGAGGATAACGTCGATAGCTAAGTCTCTTCAGTCAGCTCGCTGATATCAATATACATCCTCAGGCCGCTGAAGTAAAACATGCAAATATGAACTAGGAAATGGGAGGAACGTAGGCGATTTCGTTTGCTACAAGACCCGCCTACCGTCGTTTTGATCAGAATAGTTTTTGACCAACCTGCCGCCTGCGCTGACCCTCTTCTGCAATTTGATTTCACGCTCCCGGGCCCTCTCGCTCGGCGTGCTGCCGTTGCCGGCGACGATAGATGGGAGCGCAGTGAGGGTATCACCACTATGGTTTGGTTGCGTTGTTGACCCGCCCCTTCCTGCTCGCTGGTCTGCTTTGAAGTCGAGATACGCGCGAGCCGCGGAACTAAGTGGGATGGGCGCAGGTAGTGTTGGTAGCTCCGCGCCATTCTGCAGGAGTAACTCCGCCACAGGGAACGGCTTTCTGGAAGCATGGGATGTTGCCGGCCGGGCACCTGGGAGCGGAGAACCTGTAGGTGATGCAGATGCTGAAGGGGCGGCAGGATCAGCCGCAGCAAGAGCTAAGAAAACAGCATGTGTACCGCGCGATCGGTCATGCGAATTCGGATCCGCACGCAAGGCAAGTGCGTAGAGCACATTCTGAATGTCTCCCTTTTTGATTGAGGCCAAGAGGGTTTCTTCTGGCGTGGAATAATGTGACAGTGTCGGGGAGATTTGCTGAACAAACGCCCTGTCACTGTACTTGGCAGTGATGAAATGGAGTCGCTGCTCTCGAGTTGACTGTGGGCTGGGCTTGAATACCGGATCAAGCTTCGCTTCCCAGATCATGTTGCTCACTCGGTTACCAATCTTCAGTAGAATCTCGACAATATCAGGAGTAAACGAGTTGGTATCCAGCGTGAGAGATCGCACTTTCGTGATGTGCGTTCCAAGAGACCGATGAATCCCGCTACACTCGATGCAGATGACGATACCAAGATTGATGGATACCCAATCGACTTTCATGTCAGATCCACAATCGGCGCAAAGTTTGTTCCCGGCATCAGCATCGCGAACCTGCTGAAGAAGTTTACCGTCGTCACCAGTATTCTCCTCTCGTCGGTACCCCGGCCGCTCTCCTACAGTGGCGTGCCTGGAAGGGGGCTTAGAGCTGCTATAGGGGTTCCGATGATTAGACAAAGATGAGCTCTTCCCAGTGAGCACTGACGCTATGTCACGTCGTGTCGATCCAGGAAGTGAGTCAGTCGATGGGCGATCGCTCTTCCCGGTTCCTTCAACAGCACTCTGGAGGGCGTTGTTGATAGACGCGATCCAATTCTTCATGTCATCGTCCGATGTTGCCTGATACACTCGGGTGAAGTGAGGCGTGATGACCTCGAAGCAAAATCGGCGTTCGGCGTTGCGAGCCTCTCGCACAGAGGCAACACGAAGATCGATAGGCTCCATATGGAGATCGAGCTTCTGTTTCCAGTTTGTATACTCAGAGAGTTTACCTTGATCTAGAACCACCCAGAATCTAGGAGACATTAGCCACACGTCATGTATTTTTGAGCCATGCTACTTACTTGTGCCAAGCCTGTTTATTAAGGCCCTTTGGATCGACATGGCTTCCTGGTCTGCTGAGCGCCCACAAGAGGCCTTCTTTGCGATGCGTTTGACCGGGCTCAAGGCCGATGAGAAGAGAATGGTCCTTGTCCTCCAAGTCACGTATCCCTTTGAACTTGTTGGACTGAGGGGTCCCGGTGGGTAGACTCTGCTGAGATGCTTCTGGACTCTGCGGGGATGGTAGGCTAGTCAATGAGGCCAGAGCCGGAGGACTCAGTGTACTCTGAAACATTGGGGTTACACTGGCTTTACGACCGGGAAGTTCGCTGTTGGAAGTCGTTGGTACGGAGCGAGATGAGCTGCTGTTAGCTGGAGTGGAGGGGAGACCGTGTGTTGTGGGAGGTTCATCATATGTCTTATTGCTCTTTTCAAGCAGCCTCCTCTTCTCCTCTCTCTCGGTCCTCTGAATTTGATACTGCTTGTCTGCCTCTTTGACTTCGAAACTGAGTGCATCAAGCTGCGGAATCATTGTCTCGATTCTCTTAGCAGTGTCCAGGTAATTCTTAGCCTGCGTATCTGCGTATCTCGTTAAGTTTGATAATACCTCCTGATCTTTCCGTCCGCCATGGAGATCCTGCATGAAAGAGGAATAGTCGAAGCGCTTCAGTTCGAAGTTGCGACGCTTGCTCTGGTATTTAGAGTCGGTTTCCGCCCGCTTCTTCTCTTTCAGGGAGTCTTGTCGCTGTCCAAGATACTTGCTGACATATTGATAATAGTCCTTGCTCTCGTCCTCGAAGTCTCTCTTCTTGGACTCGGCTTGTTTGATATCAACGTTGTACAGCTTATAAATGGGCTCAATGATGAGCTTCTGGATATTCGTTGTATTCGTCCGCTCATATGTGAGGATCTCTTTAGCAATTTTGTCGAAGTAATGGTCGATGGCGGGTTGCACTGCGTTTGCGTTGGACGATGACGTCTCCCGTAGAGCTTCCATCAGCTCCGACATTGCATTATTGCACGCGCCCTGGGCTTCTAATGCTGATTCGGCGCGCTTGAGAACTTTTTTCCATCTTGTGCGCATGAGTCCAGTCTTCTGTTCCAAGGCTTTCATGGTAGCACGAAACAGTGGACCATCGTCAGTCTGGCTCAGATCTTCTCCTGGTCTACCGCAATTGATGTCGACCTTTACAGTATTGTTGGTCATTGTGGTTGCCTGGCTGGGCACCAATGCCAACCCATACTCTGGTATAGAGTCGATGGTAGGTGACTTCGGCGGGACAAAAGGATCGACGGCGTCTTTGTAATCCTCCGAATCGCTCACCCGGGACTCAATGGATTGGGTGGAGGGAACCCGCAGCCGAGGAGGGACGCCCAGTTCTAGCCGTGGAGAAGGGGATTTGGGACTCTGGATATAGCGTTGCGTATCTGTAATCGTCAGCAATTGAATCCCAAACAGGAAACTCATGGCGTACTTTGTACCCAGAAGGCGAAACTGGCAAGAGTCTCCAGTTTGTGGGCTCGCTGGTCGTATTCGACAAACTGTGGGCTTGGTCAGCAGAATCCAAAAGGCGAACCAGCATCACTCACACTACAACTTGTGCGCCAGCCCCCGCCGCGATCCTCGACCGGCTTCGGCGGAGCCCATTTCCAGGACCACTGGAACTGGACCGAGGGGCTGCCGCCCGTGGCATAATCGCCGACGAGCTCCACCTGCGGATTCTTGTGAAGGTTGGGATTAGCGTGGAATTCCCTAGTGACTAGATTATCCAGCTCTCTCGAACTTGGAGCAAAGACGAACGTGAGCCCGTTGATTACTGTGTCTGCGAGCCCCGTTGAGGTAACGGTGGCGCCATTATTGACATTGTATATACTCGGAGCCCCGTTTGTCTGCCGTACAACAAACGTGAAGTTGAGCGTAAGCTCATCGTCGTTGGTCAGGCGCACGAGGAAGTTCGGGGGTCCGCCCGAGGCAGAAGATTCAGGATCCTGTAGCAAAGTCAGACTTTGATCCGCCCGCCCGACCATGTAAAATGTACCTGGACATATTCAATAACACTGTCATCGCCGACGTCTCGCTTTGGGTTGAACCTTGTGGCGGGGAAGCTGTTCGGGGATATCTGCAGGAGGGTGCGGTTGCGAGAATTCGTGACAGACAGTGCCGCAACAGAGACTGCTTGGGGTCAGTACAGCACTCGGCCAGCAGTGGGATTGCGACACATACATCGAGTCTGGTCGCGCAGGAATAAGGCGCCCCCGTCCCCTGGTCGACTATTGACAGCGCCCATGGTGAGCAGCAGCAGCAGCAGCTATAGCCAGCTTGATATGATTGACAGAGCAGCAGGCGGGTCGCTCGACGCGGCTCAGGTCGCAGACGTGGACGCAGACAGGCGCAGGACCATGCCTGTCCCCTTTTAAGGGAGGGCGCGGTCGACGATCTTCTTGGGCGCGAACTGGCACGGCGACTCCAGGATTAGGCGTGTAATTAATATGGCGCGGAGATGACTTGGAGAGGCGCGGGGGAGAGCGCTATGGCCAGAGGCGGCGGGCGGGTATGTATCTCTGCGGGGCGGGAACAAAGTTGAATAACACTGGCGGGTCGCGGGGGGTGGGCGCAATGGAGGAGGTGGTGAATGTGCGAAGAGAAGAATGGGGCCTTTGGGGCTGCCGGCGGGTGTTGTGTGTTGAGACGTCTTCGAGGGGTCCGTCTGGACGATCACACGCGGCGGCAACCTACCGAGCTGCCCAGGACCTGGGTCAGCGAGCGCCAGAGACAGACGCCAGAGCCAGACGCCAGAGCCAGACGCCAGAGCCAGACGCCAGAGCCAGACGCCAAAAACACCGAACACCAGCCGACAGCGACAAAGCTCGATGCGATCTTGTGACAGATGCAACGAACAAAGCAGCCGTTCGTGAGGCTGCACAGGGCCAGTGTGCGGCCTCGCCGTCAGCCACGCGTGAATCCGCTACTACCACCTTCGTCATCTCGCGAAGGCAGAACTATTGCTTGCTTGCAGCTATTTTCGCAGCGCTTACGACGCAAGACGCAGGTCCCAGGCCCCAGCCATCACCACATGTCACGAGCAGCTCCCACTGTCCGGCTGGTTTCTAGAAGCAAATGCTGTGGAGATGATGGGCACAGGACATGGTGATACCCAGACATCCGCATGCCGCCTTGGGCAAGGCAGCCGAACTGCTTCGGTTCATGGGACACTGTGGAGACAGTCCTCCCAGGATGAACCTTCCCGGCCCATCATATGCGTTTCGCATATCCGTCCACCAACACACGCAGAGCTGCGCTCATGCCCCGTTCCGTGATGTTCGTCGAAACCACAGTCCGAACCGAGTCAGGCTCAGAACGAGCCCGTTCGGAAAGCCGACGCGAGCCCTCGGCCTTGGCAAAACGGCGATCCCTCTCGGCGTGCTGCACGGCTGAACTTTTCTCCAGCGTCGTCCATTCGACCTTCAACTGGCCATTTTAGGCAGATCCCACTCCAGCACACACGTCCTCCATCATGGCATCCTCGGTGCGACTCCCCACCATTCGCAACATCCTCCGCCAGCCCCTCCCGCATCCTCGTCTGTGCCAGCGAAGATGGGCCCAAGTCCAAGATGTGCGCTTCCTCGCGACCCACGGTGTCCAGGAACGCATCATGGCAAAATACAGGGAGCGACTCGAGCAAAAGGCCAAAGAGGAGGGCGTTGAGGACATCTCCAAACTCAAAGAAGCATACAAAGACAAGATAGAAAGACTGCGAAAGGAAGCCGCCGTCCCAGGAGCCACGGCACCCCTCACACCTCTGCCAACACCTCCGTCCTCACCATCAACCTCCACATCGACATCACCATACCCGACACCACCACCCCCTCCCACACCGCAAACAACTCCCTCGATCCCACCCCCGCCCCCCGGCGTCAAAACCCTAAACTCCTTCCTCGACCTCTCCAAAATTCTCTCCCTCCCCGCCACCGAGATAACCACTCTCTGGCGTCTCCGCCACGCCTCCAACCCGCAATCCCTCCACTTCGACCTCCCATCTTCAACCTTTGCCTCCCTCCTCTCAGGCGCAAAAAAGCATCCCTCCTTCGTGCTGCCCCTCCCGCGCCAAGTCCCCATTGATGAACCAACCGCAGAAGGCACACCAGCCACCGCTGCCGCCACGGAGCTTCATTATCTGCAATTTGCGCATCCACACCCTTATACGACCACGCTTCTTTTTACGTCCCTCGCTGAGTTCAAATTACGCGGCGAGTTTGCAAGTCCGCACACCACCATAACGTTCCACTCCGAGCTCTCGGATTCCCATAACATTGTTCTCGGACAGGGCACTGTGATGGAGAACCGAGGTGTGAGCGTAGACGAGGCCAGGTGGCTGGTCATGTGCATGCAAAAGTTCTACGTTGTGAGAGACGAGGGGAGAAGTCGGGGAGAGCTCTTGGAGATGTTCACGCGAGGGGATGGCGGGTTTAAAGTCGAGAGGCTGATAGAAGAAGCGGAGAAGATTGTATAAATGCTCTGCTGGAGAGGGTTTACTCATGGATAACAATGTATAGTCACACTACGGGCGCACACATATAGAACATATGGAGTAGAGAAACATGATGTATTTGTTAATCCAGCCAGCCAGATTGTGCACTGCTGAGAAGTTTGTGGATCTGGTGCCCTGTCCACCCTACTCCTACCTTCGGTACTCACCATTCCGATCACAATAAGTTTCAAGGAAGTGTGAAAAAAGGAAGTGTGAAAAAAGGAAGTGGTCTATACAAAGAAGAAAAGGAGAAAAGGTTCATCCATACAAGGAGAAAGAAAGAAGGAAAAGATTGCGAGAGAGAGAGAGAGAGAGAGAGAGAGTCGTATAGAGTCCGGTGACTCGATTCAATATTGGACATAGACAGATGGCCACTGTTTGCCAGAGAAAGATATCGTGAGCTATCGACATGATGTGATGTATGTCGTAAAGGTTTTCGGAGTATTTCGATAAATCCGAGCGATGCTTAGAACCGGATGCTGGCATCACCAGAGTGGTGTACTCAGTTGGTCGTAGCGAGGTACTCTTCATCAGCTATGACCTTGAAAAACTCGGTCAAGAGGGTTTGGCGAAAGAACCACACTTTCGGGGCCTTCACTGGGGAGCGGTATTTGCGCTCTTGGCCAGGAAGAAGACTGGACGAGTCAGAATCAATATGGATAGACGGCTTTGTGCAACATACATGACAGAATGGAATGCTGGCAGTTTCTCCTCGTAGTCGTCCGTTGCCGCATGGCCTGTCCTGTATATGCCGCCATTCTCGTCATCCTCCTCATCCTCTGAATCGTCGTCATCTCTCGGTGGCAAGAGCCCCTTATGAAACAAATCGTGTTGGAGGTCCATCATCCTCTGCTCGCAAGACTCGATGTATTCCGGAGGTACGATTGTTTCGATGGGCTTTTGCCCGATGTTCTCGATGGACCAGCCACACAGGCAGCAGTGCTCGATAGGGTCATGATGGCAGCGTGTCTTGGGGGGACAAGAGCATGACTGGCTGAAAGTAATGGAACGGTCAGCTGTAGATCCCTGCTCGAACTTCTGATTCAACGCCATGGCATAGTTGGGAAAGAGCATGGCACCGTCGTGCACACGGACCTTCAAGTATTGAACTTTCTCGCTACCAACGAGAAAGTCAAGAGCTTTCGCGACTGGGTTGCAGCAGAAGAGTATGTCCCATGGGCAAGTGCTGTCGTAGAATCGGTCCGAAGAAATCAAGACAACGAGGTGCTTGAGGCGGGTGGTGTGACGAGCCAAAGCCCTTACAAAGTGGGAGATACGCTGAGCAGCCTGCTTCTGAGGCTCGTCTGACTGGAGATAGATGCCCAGATCAGTCACATAACGCATGTAGCGGCGGCTAATAGGGTACCGCCAGAACATGCCTGGGTCACCGCCAGCCCCAGTGCAGAACACAAACTTATTCTTGCCGTATAAGATTGGGGCCGCTTCATCGTGGTACTGGCGGCATGTCTGAAGGATCTCCCATGGCACTGGGATTTCATCCTCGAACTCGTTCTCGCTCAGCTGGTTGAACTCGTAAGCTCCTCGGAAGATGGTCTCCGGCTGAAGGACGAGAAGTTCCTCAAATATCATCAAGCGGATCTCGGTGGGAAAGAGCCGGAGCAAATCTTGGCCATTGTTCTCGAGGGCAGGCACAGAGCGGAGGGCCATGTCCAAGATGGGGCTTCGCTGGCGATTGGGCGGAGGGAACCCCAGGGGGATCTTGGAGAACGCGTTGGTCATGATTGCTAGGACTATATGCTGTCAGGTCAGGTTATAGTCGCAACAAACAACATACTCATCAGTCAGCTCCCGAAAAATATGACCCACAGCAGTTGCAGATGAAGTTTGGAGAACCAGCACCGGATTCGCTTGAATGACGCGCTATGGACAACCAAATGAAGGCGAGCGCAGTGACAGCCACTCGTAGGATTTGGAGGCTCTAGCTGTGGCACTTTTTGTGCTTCCTGAAACACTAAGGTTCTCATTGTTAGCGACAAGTCGGCCAGCAGGTCAAACAGCCAGTTGATTGTGTGTCTTCTGCATTTGGGCAAGCACGAACATGCAGCAGGAGGCATAGACTGCAGCAGGAAGCATAGACCAGCTGAACTGACCTTTTGAACGCCGAAAGGATCCCTTGAACGCCGAAAACAAGACACCGAAAGGAAAGGAAGCAGAAAGTAGGAGAAAGGAGACTTGGTGAGGAGGGGTGAGGAGGAAAGAAAAGCGATCTCGGAGGGAAATCACATTCAATTTTCAGAACCTCACGAGCCTGCACCGAAACGGAAAGGGCGACTTGCGGTCTGCGCGCGGCAGGCGCATTCCACCCTGCCAAGGAAAGGAAAGTCGCGGAAGTCCATGGCAGTCTCCGGAAGATATTTCATATCGACTATCCGCGGACATGCGCTTGGGAATCACATAGTTGAAGACACTCGAGGATTGTGCCGAGCGTAGCTTTCTGTGGCGTCGCCAGAGCAAATTCGTGATAAAACCTAAGATATTACTAGTCAAGTCTGTGCGATTCATCTCGTTTCTGACCGTTCAGCTTCTTCTTGTAGTGCTGTTCTCACGTTAGTAATGAACTATATGGAATAGGTCTCACATACCTGGCAACTGGTTCTCAATCCGTCAGGCAAGCTCACTTTTGGTTCGTAACCCAGCACCCTCCTTGCCTTTGCAATACTCGCATAGCACGTCCTCGTGGCCTCCTTTACCGCACCCCTACTAAAAGTCCCTTCACTTCCTGTTGCCCAACTTAGCCATTCCGAACCATACCCTAACCACCAAGCTAGACTCTTGGGAATCGTGAACTCAAAACGGGGGAAATGATCAAACTCTTTCCATATAGCCACACACAGATTGCGGAATGCGATCGGTTCGCCATTGGTGATAAATATGGCCTCTCCCGCAGCAGTCCCAGAGTTGAGCAGATTGGCGACTGCGAGGACGTGTGCATCGGCAACATTGGATAGATAGACAAAGTCGATAAGATTGGTTCCATCGCCAACGATCCATGGCGATTCTCCTCGGTTGATGAGACCGTGAATGGTGGGAATGACGGATATGTCGTTAGGTCCGAAGATGGGTGCGGAGCGAAGAGAGCAGGTTAGAAAGTCAGACACGTTGGCTGACAGTACGAGATTCTCTGCAATAGTCTAAGGATATGTTAGACCCATACATCGAGCGTCCGTGAAAGTCCCCCCAGGGCCACGGCCAAAACCAAGTGCAACACGTCTACTGCACGTGATCGATTCAACACCATACCTTGGATTGCCCATACGTCAGTGTCGCCCTCCCAGTCGACCAACTCTCATCCACATGTCTGAAATCCCTATCCAACTCATCAAACAAGACTGCCACCGAACTCGTATACACGAGGCCCTTGGCTCCGCATTCTTTCGCTGCGTCAAGAACGTTTCTTGTCCCCTCTACATTGATCTCAAACACCGTCTTCTTCCCTTTCGTCGTATATCTTGCGGCTCCTAATGGATACACGCCCACGGTATGCACAACAATGGCTGGTTGTGCCTCAATGAAGACCTTTGAGAGATTTTCAGCGTCGAGAACGCTAGCTCTAACGTAGCGTACCTGGGAGAACGTTTCGGTGCCGAGGGCTGGGGGGTTGATGTCTACAGCCGTGACCTCGAATCTTTTGGCTGCAACAAGCGCTTTTACGATTTCGGAGCCTAGAAATCCAGTACCACCTGTGACGACTATCCTTGGGCGCTCCATAGCTTATTGTTATCGAATTCGGTGGGAGGGATTAAGCTGAGGCTGATGAGGTTGCCGATGTACGGATAGATGCGCTATTCGTCCGGCGCATTGTGTTCCTGATCATCAAACGGACAAGCGGTCCGAAGCTCCTTCCTCAGGATTAGGTAGTATTCAGACCTCGGGACTGGCTACTGTTGGCGAAAACTTCGAATTGATGTTGGGGCACAGTGATGCTGCGGCCCGTGAAAAGCCCTGTAGTCGAAGAGGAGGTGCAGTTGAAACTTGCCTCTTGTGGCCTAGTATGTCTAGGTCAGAATACGAGTCATCGTCTGGAGGCTTAAACTATTGCAATACATGAAGACCTCGCAAGTCTCACGACATTATCTGTATTTGGCGAAAAGCACTTCTCAACTTCTCTAGTCATACGGAGTAGTGGAAGTCAAAATACACTTCCTAGAATTCGTTCAACACCCAAGATTTACCAACTGCACCCCAAAGCAAGTCACCAATCACATTGTAGGTTGAGCTACTCAGCTCCATATTCCATATCCACTCTCAATGAGTGCTAAACTCACGATATGGTTCTAGATGGCTTTCTTCTTACTCTACTTTCTGCTTCTAAGCCAAAAGTCTGTAACAAGTTCTATTACTATACTGGGAATTATTTCATGCGGAGCTCTCCACCATGCAAGAGCCACACTTTCCACGAGTGCAACAACCGCAAAAGTAAAGTGATATATAATCCACGGCAGATCCATCAATACGATCCTGTTTCAATATTCTAGAGATATCTGAAGCCTAGCAATTTATTCCATGAACACCTCCAGGTTCAATCCACTTGCAACTCGCAGATCCAGTGTTCGTCATGTTGGAGCTGGTATATAGCGTGTAATTCTTGTAATTGATGTTATAGCAAGGCTGTCTTGTCGAACAGCTTACGCTCGCCGTCGTACTTCCTCCATCCAAGAAGCCGGTAAAGTTGACAAAGGCGATGTTACTGACCAGCATGTTGGATCTACCAAGTGTTAGTCTACTGAACCATTCCCTTTTCTGGTGGGTATAGCAGATAAGCCAACTTACGTTCCCGCAAAACTTCCATTGTTCCCACTGTTCTGTGTAATGACCCCTCCAGCCATCGCTCCCTGTACGTGGAAATTGCTGAACAGCATATTCTTCACACTGCCCCAGCCCGCGCCTCTGGGCTGATAATCGCTCTCATAATCCCTGTCCCCACCCTGAACAAGCTCCCCTACCCAGGTCTTGATATAAACGGCTTGGCCTATCGAGTTTTGTCTCCCTCCCTTTATGATAGTCGCTTGGTCGATATGCACGTTCTCGACCGACGAGTCTTCAAGATACTGGCCAAGAGAACCAATGGCAATACCGTTTCCGGAATGACAGGTGACGTTGCGAATGTAAATGTTTTGGCTGCGCGGTTTTATAGCGATACAGTCATCACCACCTTGGTACACAAAATTTGTGAGGACAATGTTGCGGGCGTCCATCGTATCTATAAAAAAGGTGTCAGAGTGGCGGAAAGTGTGCATTTAAGAGGAGTAAGAAAAGACATACTGAAGCCATCTGTATTCTGGACCCAGTTGTAGCCTTTTGGTGCTTCAGGGCTTGTGGCATTCGTATAGATGTTGTCAAATACCATGTCTGCTGCGGTTAGCTATTTGCTCTTCCCTAGACGATAGAGTATATACCAGTCCCATTGATGATGTTGATGCTCCATAGTTGAGGTTGAATAACATAAAAGTTCTTCACCGCTACGTCGGACACATTCCAGAAAACGAACGGCATTGGACGTCCGGGTCGGGTCGCACCCGGGCTCACAGGCGGATCTCCTCTCTCATCAAAGTACCAAACCTGGCCGTTCCCATGAATACCACCCCTACCGTGGCCATCGAGTCGGATATGGTCTCCTGTAAGAACGAAGCCAGCAGCATGGTTCTGGAACGCAATGTGGTAGGAATTATTGCGCCAGTAATCCAAATCCTCGGAAAACAACCATTCTCCTTGCCAGTCGATTGTTACATCGTTCACTACAGGGTTAAGGCGAGAGTTGATGTGATACGTGTTTCCAGCGGGGAAAACAACATTGCCTCCATGGCCACAATCTTTGAACGCTTTGAGAATGGTTGGGACATCGTCTGTGGTGTTGTTCTTGACGGGGTGTACGGTACATATAGGTCGTCCATTACGGCTGCTGTGAGATATGCTCTGGCTACTTGTGAAGGCCACAAGGGCGAGCAAAGGCAAAACAATGCGAGCCATATTTGATGTGTCTGGAAGTGCGACGGCGTATATGGCGTTGCGTATGGAAGCACAATTGGAAAAAGAGAGCAAAGTCACTTACCGGCACAGTCAAAGTTCAAGAGAAGTCTACCCTTTTAATTACCAATTATATCGCTTTCCTTTCCACATATATACAGCATTCTCATGTTGTAATAGTAACACGCCCGCCGCCGTGCCTGTAATTCTTGAGTATTCAATTTGGCGCTAGGCTGTTCTCTAGGTAACTTGACGCCATTCCCGAAGGTGGGCTACTCAAAGCGTCTCCTTGCTGGGTGACGCGAACGTATTCAAGGACATACTACTTGAATGTTACCGTTCTAAATGCTTCTGGATATCTTTATTACCGGCACAGGTTCCCCAGGTTTTGTCGATCCTCTGCGGAGAAGACGGAAAATTTATGAGGGCCGCGTCGGGTGAACTGCGACCGAGTTTACAACATGACGTGAGGGCGAGATGGTACTCTCCACAAGTTTGACGACCTGTCCGTATCCACACCTAGAAAGCTTAAAGACTATGAAGCTTCGTGGCTTACGTCGAAGCTTCACAGCATCTAACGTCTCCGGGTTGTCCGAATTTAAGCAAAACAGGAACAAAATATCTAATTATTGTTGAATGGACTTCCTTCCACAAGGCGTGATAGGCGTACGATGAGGTACGCAAGCGCAAAGGTGGAAATCCGTCTTCTATACACGTGTATTGGTACAGGCTCAATGGGGGCGATGCTCAATCAGATTGTAGTATTGTTCATGTCTATCTAGATATGGCTGGGATGGAGGTTTTGTACGCGACCCCCTGCCAAGCCTTCGCACAGGCGTTACATGATAAGATTATGTGACTCCGCGCGAGGGCAACGCATCACCCCTTTGTTATCTACGTACGGACACTAGCAACTTTTTATTTTTAGGTTACTTACTTAATAGTCCCAGCTGTATAATTCCCCTATATCCTAATATTTGCTTACATAATTATAGTATTAACTTTTAACTCCCCTTCTTAGGATCCTTATTGCTATGCAATCCTAAGATACTACTAGTATTATACATTTCCCTACCCCTTCTAGTATTATTATATATAATAGGTATTCCTATTAGGGCCTTCTCTATTAGTCTATACAGGTCTTCTCTATAGGTAGTTAGGTACTAATCTTATAGTAATAAGGCTATTAATATATAGTATTTGTACTAAGGGATTCTATAGGTACTATTAGCTAGTATCTATTAGTTGATTAAGAGTAATATTACATAATAGTGGTATTTACTAGGGGTTTATTATAATAATACTAGGGCTGTATCTTATAGTATTATAATACTTATATAAATAGAAGATACTAATAGAGAGTAGTTTTAGCCTACTCTAGTATATAGAGATATAGGTAGAGTAGTAAGGTGTAAATAGAGGTATACTCTGTATATAATCCCCTCTAAGACCTCTCTTATTCTTCTTTCCTTTATCCTTATTTTAGAATCCTTAATATATAATTATAGGCCTTTTCCTTTCTAAGTTTTTATATAATATACTAACCCTTAGTAGAACTTTGAAATCTCTTATAATAGCTCTTGTTCCTACTAACTAGTAGCTCCCTGCTAACTAGTAGCTTATCCCTACTAGCCCTATAGGTAATCTTCTTATAGTTTAACTTACTAATAATTAAATTTATATAACCCTTCCTACTAGATAGGCTAGCAATTGTATACTTATATAGGTACTTGCTATTAATATAAGTTCTTCTCCTTTTCCTATCCTTATATAATATAGGGTTAACTTTTATTATAGGCTAATAAAGTAAATATAATAGCTATACTATTATATAATATCAATATTATACTTAATACTAGTACTAATCTTTATAAATTTATTACTAAGATTATTTAGTATAAAGGCTACTTTTACGTAGTTTTAGTCTAGTTATATAGTTAGGCTACTCTAACTAACTATCCCTATAAGTGTAGTTTAGCTTATAGGCCTTCTCCCTTTACTTAGTATATTATCCTTACTAGTTTCTAGAGGGGTTTATATAGTTATTATATATAGATAAGCTATAGTACTTATTATAAGTATAAGGTCTAATTTAGTCTTCCTAGATATATAGGGTAGGGGTTTCTTCTCTAGG
Source organism: Amniculicola lignicola CBS 123094 (assembly GCA_010015725.1). Taxonomy (NCBI): domain Eukaryota; kingdom Fungi; phylum Ascomycota; class Dothideomycetes; order Pleosporales; family Amniculicolaceae; genus Amniculicola; species Amniculicola lignicola. Next base: position 75 of record ML977629.1, on the reverse strand, counting down.
GTGGATTAAATAGGGGTTAAACTTTATAGTTCCTCTATATAGATCTTATAATCTACCTTCTTAATAAAAATATTT
>ML977628.1:159393-231701 GCA_010015725.1 Amniculicola lignicola CBS 123094 | reverse complement strand
TTATCTTAGTATTTCTAATACTTATATTATAGGGGTCCCTATTATATAGTAAGGTTTTATATTTCTAAGGTAAGCTTATAGAGCTTATTATTAATATATATAGACTCTATAATAAGTTTATTAAGGGTTATAATACTTCCTCTATATCTTATTAATTCTTCTTTTATATTAGTCTTAAGTCCTTAATAAAATATTTTTATAAGTACTATATTATTCTATTTAGTCTAGGTAGAGTAGACCTAAAAGATATTAGTATAGTCTCCTATAGACTTAGTTTAATATAGGTATTAGATAGCTCTTTTAGTAATAGCTAATTCTCCTAGTAGGCTAAAGGTATACTAAATCTTATCCTTAAATCTAGTATAGTCTTTAAATATTTAGGTAATTGTAGGTTTATTATTATTACTATCTATATACTTAGTAAGGTATAGTATAACCTATTTTAGAGCTTTTCCCTAAAGGTGGGAGGTGATAATAGATACTTTGTTAAGGTTATTAATTTTATTATCCTTAATCTTAAAGTATAGGTTAAACTATAAGATCTATTCCTTAAGTTTTATATAGTCTCTATAGAAGAGGTCTAGCTTAGCTACTTAGGATAATACTGCCTTAGTCTAGCTTATTAGGGTATCTATTAAAGTATTACTTATCTTAAGGGTATTTAAAGTATAAAGGTCTAGTAGGTATAGAAGTACTATATATAGATCTAGTTAGTTTTTATAGAGTAGTAAGGGACTTAATAGATAGGGGAGGAGGGTAAACTATTATAGTATAATAATAAGCTAGTTAAGTTCAGATAACAAGTAGTTACTAGATATTAATTATAGTATAATACTTAAGGGAGAGTAGATTAATTAAGTTAAATATAATAAACTATAGAAGTTTATTATCTACTATATATACTAGTAGTAATAGTTATAATAGCTATATATAGAGCTATTACTAGTCCTAATAGTTATATATAGAGCTATTAGTTATATAGCTTATTCTATACTAATAGTTCTTACTAGAACTATTAGTTATGTAACTTCCCTCTAGGTTTTATACTAGGGTCTTCTACTTATAATAATAGGATAAGATCCCTTAATCTCTTCTAGTTTATAGGATTATAATAGGTAGTTATTAGGGATATTTCTATATAGGCTCTAATAGAGATCCTATAGATTACCCTTAGGGACGCCCTAGGCTAAGACTAGCCCTAGTTACCTAACCTATCCTTTATATTCTTAGATATATCCTTAAGAGCTCCTTAAAGATTTATCTTAATATATATATTTTACCCTAATCTAAATTACCTACTATAATATACCTTATAATATCCTACTTTTTATATATAGTATAACTATATAGGTTTCTAGGATATTAATAAAGGACTATACTATATACTATATACTATATAGGAAAATAGTATAGTATAATAAAAATATAGGCTGTATATAAAATATTTTAAAGTAACTAGCTTCTAGTATATTTACCTTACCTTTTTCTCTATAATAATATATTAGCTAGAGATATACTAGTACTTTATTCATATTATTATAGGGCTTTAGAAGTACTATATAAAAGATACTATATATAATATTCTATATAGTCTAGGAGGATTAATAATAGAAGATAGAAAAAATATTTTAGCATGTTTAGTATACCAAAACCCCCCCACTTTGGAAGGTGCTAATAATATTTATACTAATCTATTTTAGGAACTTATTTCGCATACGGATAGCGCCTTTTAAGCTCTATCATATTGCCTAATATGTCTATTATCTATTCACCAATATCCAGGGTCAAAAGTGAGGATGAAGTATTGAGGATATCGACGTTCAAAGCTCGGGCCACATTCGAATACAAGTAGCTAGCGCACAGCCTCTACTACTCTAAACCTCCTTTACATCTCTAGCTACTATGTCCTTCAACTCCCATATATCCCATCTATTCCCTTACTGAGATACTATTTTACATTGCCTACGCCCTATAAGCACACCTGAACCTATCCCTATCCTAAATTGCTGGACAGACTGGCAGGTTATTTGCAGCAGCGCAAATATCCGCCGCATCCCCATTGTCGCAAGAGATGACACAAGCCCCGAAAACCATATGCGGAGTATCATTGATCAGCTCAGTCGACTTAACGCTGAAGGGATGCCAATCATTGTCACCAGCGCAGCCGAGGCCGCCCGGGGGCAGACGCGCTTCGCCTGAGACGAAGACGGTCGAGGTTGTTACTCGAGCGCCGCAGACATACCCATCACCTTCGCAGGTGACTGTGGCCGATGAAGAAGTCTCGTCTGTTGTAGCCCAGCTTTACGCATGCATGTGTTAGCCGAGAAGTGATTTTTTTCTCTCAGAGCGACAGACGGGTGGGCACTCCCAAGGCGTGGTACATGCCATGATATTGTGAGGATAGGATTGAGACTGGACTTACGCGATAGAAAATCCCGCTTCGACTCCAACGCTGAATACCTTTCCAAGGTCGAGCCCAACGCTGAAAGATATAGAAAAAGATACCTCGGTCGTTCTGACCACGAGTTAGTACATGTAAAGAAGTCACGGAGAATCACAGTGAGGTGGGGATCACTTACTCAGCATGGGCAACGCCGTTTGCGAGTTCGCAGCCAGCTTCGCATTCTACGCCGCCAACTAAGGTAGGGGCGCCGGCGATTGCGTCACCCACAACGACATTTCGGTATTCGAGCAGGTCTGAGCAGTCTTGGCGGGGGTAAACCAGGGCTGTTGTCTGGAGTGCGAAGAGGGCAGGGATGAGCGTGAAGAGAGCGTGCATTTTGAAGTGATGAGAGAAGGCCTCGGAGGTTATTGATGCGTGATGTTGAGTGAGTAATGCTACTGTAGGAAACGAAAAGCTGGAAAGGAAAGGCAACAGGCAGAATCAATGCTGAATGTAAAATGACCGAATGCAAACAGAGAAACGAGACTGAAAATGGAAGGGAGAAAACGGCAATGCTAAGAATGAGTTGGCTGGGTGTTGTGTGTGGTTGAATAGCATTCTTGCGTCTCTATCTTCACTTCTTATACCAAAATGTCGACCATAGATGTCTCCATGCAAATGTTGATATCGACTATTTCGGGAGGGGAAGGATTGCCAAGGACATATGCCCCCTCAGCAAAGCCTCAATCCCCCCGCAGTCAGCGTGAAAATCCGCCGCCAAGCCGTTTCAGCATCCCAAAAGCTTAGAATGAGTGCCGAGACGTATTAAGAGATCTCCTTGGTACATTCCCTCACCAGACCGGACCCTTACTATTTTATTTATGTCTTCTCCTTAATTTCGTCAACTATGCCATGTGTTAGCTGTGCGCGATGCTATGAACCCAACATGGAGCTACCAGAGTAGCGCTACGGACCCTCTTCATTGTTGGGACCGCGTCCGGCCCAATTGTGTAAAATAGCGCAGGAAATAACAACGTTCGCCGCAAGGTCCAAGTCAGCCCTATCATGATCGTGCATTACTAAGAATAGCTTAGCGCCAGGAGCTGCTTGGTATCTCACTCACCGTTCTTGCTGAAACGATGACGGCCGAAAATGGGCCAGTTTCGGGTCCTGCACGCACAGACCAGCAACATGACATTCTCCACTCATCCGATTCGGTACAAACGAGGTATCCAATGATGGACTTTGAAAAGAAGGGGGCTTGTGCACAGCCTTATGAGACTCGTCGTGTGCGAAAGACATGGAGGTCTTTGGTTGTCGCATCCAGGTTACAAAAGAGACGTTGATGAATGCCTCAACAGCTACTGTATCCATGCGCGTAATGCGCGTGTTCGGATGAGTGGTGGAACACGTTATGGTAATTTGTAGATGACCAAGGAGGGCTGGCAAGAACAACTCCTTGTCCAGTTCCTCAAGCCGTCTCCCCTAACATTCGGAAATTCCTCCTTCTATATTAAGACTAGATTTTCCTCTACTCCCTAGGATATATATTCCACTGGTACTGGGCCCGCAAGGCTTCTTGTCTGAAGTGACGCCTATGCGCAGCCACTATCTCATCCACGTCGATTAAAGCTATAGTCAGGCCGAGGTGGCGAGGGAACGCCAGATAATTCCAACTTAAGCGACAGCTAACATCCCGCTGCCTTTGGAATCACACTCTCTCTATTGCTGAGATGCTCTGACAGGCCCTTCTGGGCCCCTACAGATTGTCTCGTTGTCTCGTTCACGACCTCGCACGTTCACACCTTGCACACCTACTACTTTGCTGAAGTAGCATGGCTTGAGCCTTCGTGCAAGGAACATGTGCTTCGGACCTCCGCGACCTTCATCTCGCTCTTTTGAGTCTGATCCTTCGCTAATGTCGACGTACTGTAGGATTTCCGCGCCTCGAACCACTGTAGCTTCCTCTAGTACCCGCTCCGCTTGTGCCTTGACGACGTCCTCTCGGCTTACTACCCTCACCAACCAACCCTGGTGGGTGATGACTGCTTCTGTTAACGGCTATACCATTGTCACAGCGTTGGTGGCGGCGGGGCAACGACGGGCAACAGGGCGCCGCTCGATCCGACATAGCGAGAAGGGGGAAAGAGGGCCGTTGGATCATGGCGAGCTTCCGCATATGGCGCACCATAGCTCTTGGTGAAGACGGCACCGTCACTCTCGAACAGGACATCACTCTCGGATGCAGGATCACGCAGAGCTAGTTGAATGGAATTCAAGTAAAGGCCTTTTCGTTGACTACCCGTGTGTTACTAAAACCCGACCAATTGCCGGCGCTGACATACGCACGTGGGTTTACACGACTATTATCCACTGTCGCCTCTCTCCAATTCCGGTCTGTCCAGGATACCAAGGAACAGTATACAATCAGAGGTGAAGCACATCCACTTCGTGGCGTGCGTTAGCTGACAACTCACACCTACTACTACGCCTTCTCGAACTCCATATAGCGCTCATGACCACAAGTACTCTCCGAGAGCAAGACGTTGAACTCTTCTTTCGTCATCTTTTCGGTGAGGCGGTAGGGCCAGGGCTCGATGATGGTATGCTTCGACTTGATCTTCATCCCGTGTTGGCGAGCCAGATTATACATAGAGGTACCCTTGTTCGGATCAGCGTTCTTGAGAAACCTCTTGAAGAACGTATCGAAGTCGCCGCATAGGTTTAAGGAGTCTGTAACAAGAATGAAGTCTGGTGATGTCATGTATTGCATGGTACTCATTCCCCCTTTGCCCATGGCAGCATCGATGATAGGTTGCTTGATATTGAGGTACCTCTTGATCTGGCGGCCGCGGTGCGCCATGACGGTTGGATCGAGACTATCCCTGGACTCGCTCTCTTCTTCACGGACAGCGTTGAGGAAGAGCATGAGAAGCGTGGCTTTGGGGTTTTCGGACTTCGTCTTCAGCATGGAAGAGAAGGTAGCGAGTGTGACTGCTGGGCCCACGTAGCCACGGTCACAGATGTTGGAGACCTCAAGGTTGTCAGAAGCTTTGCTACAGTCACCGTGTCGGCAAACGTACCTCGATACGATCGAATTTGACGTCCTTGAGGTAGTCCGGAAGCGTCACAGCATCGACCGCCAGAAGCTGGAATGCCATCTTACAGGAGCGGACGCGCTTGCAGAATGCGAGAAGCATGTCGCGCAAATAAAAGAAGAACGCACCATACACGTTGTTCTTGGCTGCAGGGACACATTTGATGTACTCATCGTAGGACCAGCCATCAAGAGGATCCGCATCATCCTTCATGGGCCACGAAGTTTGCTCATTGAAGAACGTTCTTCATGAGGTCAGTCGTTTTGCCTGACTTATTGGGGATGTACTTACGGATTTGGCATGGCGAAGTCCTTGCGCGATGCGCCAAATGGCAACAGAACACCGTGTTGGCGGAAATCGATCGCACCAGCACGTCGACCAGGCGACATTTTGTAGATATGACGATCTATATGATCGACTCTCGTCATAGTAACTGAGCGGCGGATCGATTGAGCTTCAGGCGCGCTCAATCCCTCCGGAACCTTGAACATCGTCGCAAGGCCAACCCACTCCCACTTCTTGAGAATCAGGCGTACCGAGTTTCCGCCAACCTCAAAAGTCTTAGCCTGCATTGAGTCGGTAGGTTTGTCCTTAATCTTATTGCATACGTCGTGAATGTATGGAAGAATGCCATCCTGCAGCGCTTGAAGAATCGCCTGCGGGAGCATCGCCGAGTACCAAAGATGCAGCATAATCGGAGCGGCAACTTCGGGCTCGAAGTGAAGAGCGGTCAGCAACAGCATGGCGTTGCGCGCGACACTAGCGGTATTGAGGTCGTTCACGACAACGATGCAGTTGCCCGCATAGCTCTCAGGTAGTCCAACGATAGTCTTAATAACGTTGCGCAAGTCACCCGAGGCCGCGAAGAGCAACGCAACATCTTGCTGCATGATTGCTTCCTCACCTTCATTGTCTTTGACTTTCAGCAGATCCAATGCAGGAATGTTACCCCAGAAGTACTGGAGCGAGCCGACCGACGCTAGAGGCGGGCCTGACATGAAAGCCGGTATACGATTTTCGGCTAGTTATCCACCCAGGCGCATACGGTTCTTTGAGGTACTTCGACTTGCAGACACCCTTGTGCGGCTTCCAATCTGCAATTTGGCATTCTTTGCAGCAGTAATATTTGGAGTCAGTAACATTCTTCCCACGAGCTGTAAGAAGTCTCTCCTTGTCGCGAATTGCAATAGCTTGCGGTACATCATGCGCATGGGGAAACATACCTGGACCAGCTTGCATTTGGTGCACGTAAACGCCGCCTCATTCTGACAGGGTATGATTTCTCCGTTGATCTTCCGCTCCGTATTCGCGCAAAGAGATGGATTTAGGAAGGACGACATGTCGGGCGTGTTCGACGCCATTACGGGCTAATTGCGTTCTTGAATGTAATCGAGTGGAAGAGCATGTCGAATGGCATCTAGTGGAAACCGCCGTGAGCACTTTTAGAGCGAAGGGCTAATCGTAGCAGTGAGCAAATACATGTTCTACCAGTTGAAATGCGTCGAACCCGGTCGAAACTTCACAAATGCTCGCCCTGAATGTTGGAATCTCGTCCAGCTATATTACGAAACGTTGCAGGTTATTGGCTGCTGCACTCAGCTGCCCCGCACTGAGTGTACGGGATGGAAGGTTCCAGTTCGAATCCTTCTCCCATCCCTCTCCAAATAAGCCACCACTAGAGTCTTTAATGAAAGATGTTGTTACGATCACGAACGAAGCCCCCACTGTCGAATAGTGACTCTTTTCCGTCTAGACTTGCGAGACAATGGCCGGATTGGTGATAAGGTGTACTGAATCCTAGGACTAGGGTACTCCGATGGCGTGGAAAATGGCGTTGGCTTGGTAATGAACCATGGGAGGATAACCGGCAGAATGCTTTATGGCCCGCCAGCTTGTGGCTGTCGACTAATAGAAGCCGTTGACATTCAGAGATTCGGAGCAGAGCTATAGTGTCAAGGTTCAGGTTGCCACCATATCTATAATATATATTATTAGACAGAATTATCTAGTATAGAGGACCTTAGGCAATATTAATTACTATATATAGCTATGAAGCATATTTCTTTGCTAATTAATATTCTATCCTAAGCTAAGTTTGGCACGTGACTTATCAATTAACCTTGGAAGATCAATGTTAGGCCAGCGTAAGGTAATTAGAGTAGAGAGGAAGCTATTCTACTAACATAGGGCTGGCCAGCTCGATATACTCCCTTGCTTACTACTCTAATAATTACTGCGCAACTAAACTGTTAACTTGCCTATGTACAGTAGGCCTGCATACTAATATTTGCTGAAAGGGTAGACCAAAGCAGTGCTCATTAAAACTGTACCTTGACTGTACACTCTTTAGCTCACCCTTAGTTGCGATTTTGGGTACGTAGAATACTGTAGTAAGCGCTATGCTTTTCTATACAGGGTGTAAGCACGGTAGTTTAAGAGTCTTCTCTTAGCCACAATTGGGCGTTTCTTATGCTACTCTACTCGTACAGCAGCTAGTTAGCAACTTTTTGAAAAATTTGCTGAGACAGATAAGGCGACGCAGATTTACAGCTAGCTGTGGTTCAAACTGACGCACCGACGAGTACACCCCATCTACATTTTCGCCCCCAGCATGATTCGCCAGCCTGACAGCGCATTTGGTACCATGGCTCCCCAAGTAATCAGCAGCCTGCGATCGACGACCAAATACCGGGCCCTTCTAGTCAGACCTTTCAACAACCTGGTCGACGCGTTGGCATTTCAAGATACCCGAGTCCACGTGAGACGGGCCGTGATTGACGTCATATAACAACACCAAGATATATTTACATTCCAGCCTACTCATCCTCAACATGCCAACTTCCCATCTGCAGTCAAATTACTATCATACCACTCCAGCATAAGACCACTCACAATTCTTTCTCCAAAAACTACCGAAACAAATCAAACTTACACTTCCAACATCCAATCAACCATGTCCCCGATCGGCCAACAAGACTCTGGCGTCACCAGCGGTGTGAAGTTCGTCACTTCCACCCTTGGCAACACCGTCGGCGGCGTAACCAACACCGTCGGTGGCGTCGTGGGCGCCCTCGGCCGGGGTGTAGGCGAGACTCTAGAAGGCGCGACGGGAAGTGCGGGACGGCCTGTCGCGCGCGGTATAGCGGATGCGACAACCAGTGTGGAAGATGGCGCGGGCAAGATTGCTGCGGGAGTGAAGCGGGCCGGAGAGGGGAAGTAATATGGGGGTTTGAAGATTAGGGGAGAGGGAGTGAGAAAGGGAATCGGAAATGGGGAAGGAGGGGCATGGAACAGTTGGATACTCATGGATAGGAGGGCGGTGTATGGGAAGAATATGTACTAGTGAATAGTTGTCTATGTGTATGGATGTAAATTTTCTTAGTATACAGTTGTGTGATATCAGGTGTTTGATCTTCTGAGTATGTCCGCTGTGCGCAAATACTGCATGATGTCCTGATCTCCACTAAGATACGCCCTCCCTGTACTGATACACAACAACACTGTGCAGGATAAATCATTCCAAAGAGTCTCCACTCTCATCCTCACTTCCTAGGTCACTCAACTCGCTCTCTTCCTCGCTCTCCTCGTCCTTCCTTCCCTTTCTCTTTCCCTTTCCTTTCCCCTTCCCCTTTCCCGCCGTAGAACCCTTTTGAACAGGGTTCCCGTCTCCCTCGCCCTTCCTCCCTCCACCCCTCTTCACCAAATGATCAATCGCACATCCCTTCTCCCATCCCTCACTGCCCTCCCCCGTGATAGCCCGACATCTAGGACACGTCTTCCCATGCTTGATAAACAGCTGATGAAGCGAGTACTTGAGCTCATCAGGGATGCGCACCTCCAGATGCGCATACGTCGAATTTCGTGTTGGGCCTGCGAACTTTGCACCGCTCTTCGCGTTCGGAGGGAGTCCGGTAGGATCGCCCGGCTCAGGAACCCATCCGAGCCACTTCGAGAGTCGGAAAACGTGTGTGTCAACGGCGAAGGAGGGGCGCTGGAGACAGAAAAGTAGAACGCAAGAGGCGGTTTTGGGACCGATGCCGGGGTAGCGCGTCATGGCGTTGAAGGCTTCATCGTTGGTCATCCGGTGGAGATGATCTAGACTCAAGACTTCTTCGTTGACTTTCTCGACTTCAACATTGCTCTGTTCGTGTCCCTGATTTGCAGATTCACTGGTTTCAGCAGATCTGAGTGCATCTTTCCGCGCTTGGTTCTCCTCCCACACCATCTGCAGGATCTTCTTAATGTCTTTGCTTTTCACATCCGCAAGTCCCCCGCTCTTGATCGCCTCAAAAATGTCCTTGGTATCGGCGAGTCGAACTTTGTTCCAGTCGACACTACCTTTTCCGACACCGGACTGGAGGATACCAAACTTGGCAACGAGACCAGCAAACGCTCGTGATGAGTTTGTGCCGGACGTAGCCGCTGAAAGACGAGTGCGGATTAGTGCGTCGAGAACAGAGGGCACCTCGCCGCAGCCAGAGACGGTCAGTGATGGAATGGGTATAGTCTTCGGTGGCTTGACTTCACCGTGGATGGTTGATAGCAGGCGTGTGACTTCGTGGCATTCTTCTAGTGTCGGGCGTGCGAAGTTTGGGTATGGGGTCTGACCAGGCTTCAAGCCGTATCCGTTGTCCTTGGCCTTTGATTTCTTGGGAGAGACGTCAGGGGTAGCGGTAGCCTTCTTCACAAGCTCGTCGACGCTCTCTTTCTTGACAGATGTGGTTTTGCGTGCCCGCGGCTTCTGCTTCAGAGGAGGTCCGTTGTCGGACGTGGTTTCGTCAGGGGGTAAGATTGGGATACTCCCAAGATTGTGCGGCAGCTCATTGATGTCCTCGTTCTTCGCTATGGTGACAGCTCTTGGTCGTTTGCGAGTGCTCTTTGGTGTAGATGGAGAGTCTTTTAGGGTGGGTGAAGTATCCGGATCCTGCTTGACGGCCTTCCTCTTTCGGCCCATATTTGGTGCTGGGGTTAGTAGAGGGCTCGACAGTTGCATGAGCTCTTGGGTGGCCCGTAAAGGGGGGCCAGTACCGGCAAGTCGGACTGATCCACGAGTGACCCTCGCCATAGTGTTGGTGTGAAAGAGAGACAGAGGAACGGGGGACAAACGCTTCAGCGACAGACGAGAGAGAGTGGAGAAGGAAAACAGTTTGAGGGGCGAGGCGGTGCTGAATCGGGAACGAGCTCTTGGGCGCACAGTGTGTTCAGGAGGGTTCTTTCTCAATCACACTCCACTCCACGACGACATCCACACATCGCCCCAATGCATGACGTGTGGACTGGAGCATGGGCCGCCTGCAGGAACCGCTCGCAGGGGCGCGGAATTCGTTCCGCAGCCGGGGTCCAAGCGGCCGCAGCAGGCAACTTGATCAACCCCACAAACAACAAACACCTGCCTCAATTCCCTGCTCCCTCTCCCCATAGCACACACACCATGGCTTACCGGGCGCCCATCGTGGTCCCCGCCCTCAAGCGGCACACGGCCACCATCATCATGATGCACGGCCTCGGCGACAGCGGGGCAGGCTGGCTCTTCCTCTCCGAGAACTGGCGGCGACGGTCCAAGTTCGAAGAAGTCGCTTTCGTCTTCCCCAATGCACCAAACATTCCCATTACTTTAGTGAGGAGGCCCCTGTGGCTATAATTCCTATAGCGCTGACTTCGACATGCTAGAACGGAGGCATGAAGATGCCGGGCTGGTACGACATCAAGTCGCTCGGCGACCTGGCCTCCCGCGAAGCAGACGAGACGGGAATCCTCCGATCCCGAGACTACATACACTCGCTGATCGACGCTGAAGTCGCCAAAGGCATCCCCACAACGCGTGTCGTGGTAGGCGGCTTCTCCCAGGGTGGCGCCATGTCGCTGATTTCGGGCACCACCTATGGGAACCAGCTGGGCGGTATCTTTGGCCTCAGCTGCTACTTGTTGCTGCACGGTAAGCTCCAGGAGTTGATACCGGAAGGCAGCCCGAATAAGGACACGCCCATCTTCATGGGCCACGGTGATTCGGATCAGGTGGTGGCTCACAAATTTGGCAAGATGAGCGAGGAGGAGCTGATGAAGCTGGGATACAAGGTGGACTTTAGGACATACAAGTACGTTTCGGTACTGGGTTGGCGAATATAACTGACTGGTTTGCAGGGGCCTGGCCCATTCCGCAGACCCCGAGGAGATCGATCACCTCGAGGCCTATCTCAACCAGCAACTGCCCCCGCTCGGGGACGAGAAAAAGGACGATCCCTCTCTATGACTATCTTATACCCCGAATATTGCCGCCATGTCGCCGGAAATGATGACAGCCTTGGTTTTGCTCATAACATTGGGCCTGGCATGGATTGTGTGGTGGAAGAAGCGGCCGTCATCTGAAGAGTAGGCATCCGCAGATTCGCCCAAGGCCACCAGGCGAGGCTCTTGCAACTTTGATACACGATGGAATCACAATGGAGAACTCATATGACATGACCCTAGAATTCATTCAAGCCCATATCCTTCTAGCTTCAATACTTATCTGCCCATCCCCCTACTTCCTTCACTCCAGCCCATGATACTCAACCCCACACAAACATCTCATCCACTTCACGTGTGATCACCAACCACACCATTTCAACGACGAATCGCAGCATGTATAGCCTCAGCAGCAATGGCAGTCTGAGCTACCGCGCCTGCCACGGTTGCTGCACCATATCCACCCATCTATCATCTTTTTAGTATTCTGCAACACCAAGGTCAGAGGGAGACGGAGAAGTCTCACGGCAGCAGACTGCAGAGTCGCGAATACGCCCCCAGCAACCACATTCCCAAGCCCAGACTGGATACCCGCAGCAAGTGAACCTGTTCCCCATCCGTGTTAGCACGCCCTTCTATATATGTGCATGTGGAAGGGGAAAGAGAACACACCAGCAGCGACACCAACCCCAGTGAACCCGACAAGGCCGAGCAGAGGAGCAGTGATGACTGGAGCCAGACACACGGAGATGAAGCTGCCGACGTGGAAGAGCGATCGGATGGGGTGTTTGACCACGTATTGCACGATGGGAGGGGCGATCCGGCGGAATATGGAGACCACCGCGTCCTTGACGATGTTGACGGCTTTGGCCATGCGATTGCCCATCTTGGTGACGGTGGGGGGGGGTTTTGGTGGTGCGATGGAGCTGGTACAAAAGAAAAGGGATTTTGGATGTTTGGGTTGTGAGAGGAGCGAAGAGAAATAGAATATTTTGTGGTCTCGAAGGTTTGTGGGAAGGGAGCTTGGGCCATGGGTGACTTCACGGGTGCTCAAAAGGAATGACGATACTGGATACGGCCCAGTTCGTTCACGAGAAATGTTTGGATGCTCCCTTTCCTTGACATCCAGAGCTAAATTAGGGTCCCACGAATGTAGTCCCAATGGCGGTGTCAATTTAGATCGCGGAGGACACAAACCTGTGTTTTTGGCGGAGATCATTTTTATCACCACTCTCTAGAATGTTAATCACAGGTAAGGATAGTGTGTGAAAGTTCCATTGTTCCTCATTCTTCCTGGTTCCACAATTTGTCTGTTGGCTGCCTCCTGTTTTCGGAGCCTTGAACTTCATATTAATTGAGGTTGCTGTCACTGCTTGCTCTACGCGCTCGCCCGACTACCTTCTACCGACACTGGGTACCAACCTACATTTCAGCCAGAGTCTTGAAGCACTTAGCCCCCGTCCACCAAATCCCGTCAAACTCCACAATGTCGACACCCAAACCACCTGCCACCTTCCGAGGTCTCGATGCAAATCCGCGTCAGCACACAGAAGAAGACGTGGGTTGATTCTTTCGCCGGCGAAGAGGACGCCACTGCTTAGTTTAAATAGCAAATGGGCTTTTATGAACGGCATTTGGCAAGGGATTTCACAATAGAGGAGCGGGTGGGAGAGAGGGAGAGGGAGGTCACATAGAGACAGAGGTGGCAGGAGGGATGGGCTGGGATCGTGTATGTACTTGAGGTGATGGAAAATGATACCTAAGCAACACGGTGCAAGGGGTAGAGAGTGAGGGCGGGAAGTCAGTTAAGACTTGTGATCTATTGGGAACGGGTGAGGGTATGGATCAGCAGTCCTAGGAACGCTGGACGATGAAAGACTTCACATTGCAGTACTCGTATTGACCGAGGGACTAGCGGATTACCACTGGTAATGAATCGAGGTTTGATATCAAAGTGGCTAGCTAAAGTAGATTTTCTTAATGAGCGACTGGGCTACTGGATCATCACATTAGTTCTTTTGACCGAGATGACGGCCACGTCTATGCATGTTAAGATTCGTTTGAACCATACTTTAGACAAAGACTGATTCTTCTTCAGATCTTCGTGAGCTATCTCGTCGATTTATGTCTTGAACTTATTGTTGCAGTGGTGATTGCCCTGCATACCCAGGTGCCACGTGAGGGGTTCGGATGGAAGTTATTTCCTGATCGGGAGCCCCACTCTCGATAACCGTCCTCACGCTCAACACCACCGTGACTCCACCATGATTTCCACTCCGTTCATCACGCAACGTCTCTGCCCCACTGAGACATGGCGGAGGCCATCGACACAAATCAGTCACAGTATATCCGCGACATAGCCCCAAAGCCGGCCACTACAAAGGTGCCGGAACAGCCAGCTCGGAAGCTTCCGAAGAGTCGACATGGTGCGTATTCGAACAACCCTCGTGTTGCGCACTTTTCGCACTGATAAGGACCAAATGTAGGGTGTATCACTTGCAAGGCGAAAAGAACGAAATGCGATGAGGCAAAGCCTTCTTGCGGACAATGTGCAAGACGAAAGACCCCGTGTGGAGGATACAAGATGAACATCAGATGGAAAATGGTGTCGACCCAACAGCAAGATCATGAGCAATCTGGTGATATATCGCCACCTCCTATATCGCTGAATACGTCTGCGACCTTTCATGCGATTGCTTCATCCGTATTTCCCCTCCCGATCAATGCTCCGTCTCAACCAAACTTTGCTACTATGAGCACGGATCCTTTTGACACCATCTCGGATCAAATACAGGACACATCGAACTTCCCATCAGCATGTAGTGATGACACCCAAACTGCACTCCATCTACCCCCCGAGGACTCTGGTATCAGCAACTTTCCCATGCTTAGGAATTTCGACTGGTCCCAGCTTCAACTGCAGAATCTTGGAGACAGCGAGTTCGCACAGATGATGGTTGCTGAATTCGTCCATCCTGACACTGGAATTTCCCCAAATATAGGCCAACTTGGTGGATGTGTAGCATCTCTGGAAGGTGAACTGCTTCAGTTGGAATCGCCTGATTTCCCGTCCCTGAGACGGTTATCGTCGGGTCTGGAGGAATCAGAGGAGGAGGATCTTTTACGAATCTTTCAACAGCCTCGATTTCGAATCGATAGCCCAGAGATGGTCGCAATTGCCTTCCATAATTACACCTCCAATCTCCTGTCCATCTCAATCGAAGATTGTCCGAACCCCTGGCAAACACTGATATGGCCTCTTGCCAAGGAATACCCTGCACTGTATCATGCTGTCGCAGCCATGACATGCTTTTACATGAGCAGGGCGCAACCACAGCTCCATCTGCTTGGAATCCAGCACACTCGTGAGAGTGTAGAATTGCTCGCCCTGGACAGTGATGTTGCACCCATCAGCATGGCAACTGATGCAGCCCTAGCCGCCACAATCTCCCTTGGCTTTGCAGAGACATGGGACCACCAGAAGTCATCCACAGGCATAGTATATGTCAAGGGCGCTCGTTCACTCATCAGCCAGGCTGTTCGACCAAGTCTGGCTAGCTCTCATTCTGACCTAGAGCGCACACGATGGAAGTTCTTGATCAAAACGTACATTTACATGGATGTCATTGCTCGACTATCATCGATGGAGGAAGACCCCTTTCCACATGAATTTCTTCCAGTTAGAGAAGGCGAAGAACCTACAATCAACATTGACCCGCTGATGGGTTATGCTACAACACTTTTTCCCGTCCTTGGTGACGTCGCACATTTGGTGACCATCATCAGAGGAAGGACCTCGCTTCGTAACTCTCCCGCTATCATCTCGAAAGCGGCTCGATTGAAGCGCGTGATTGAAGGCTGGGAATTGCCCGTTGACTCGTCGTCTTTGGAAGTGCGCGACTCTACAGCTTCCGATGTCGTTCAAGTTGCCGAAGCATATCGATGGGCAGGGTTGCTTCTGCTTCAACAGGCAGTACCCGAGCTTCCTAGTCGTTCATCTTTGGGGTCTCTTGCACAGAAGATCCTGATGTTTCTCGCTACCATCCCCCTATCCTCTAGTACTACAATTGTACAAATATTTCCATTGCTAACAGCTGGGTGCGAAGCCGTTGATGAAGAGGACCGTGAATGGGTCGCTGAGCGGTGGACCATGATGTCGCGACGCATGGTGGCAGGCATTGTTGAAAAGTTTTTGGACGTGACGCAAGAGGTTTGGAGACGGCGAGATGAGCATGCCCTCGCAAATGGACTGTGTCCCTTTTCTGGAACGCCGAGAACTGCTTCGCCAACCACCTCCGCCGTTCTCCGCTTGAATGACTTCCCCATCTCAGCCGCATTCAACAAAGGGGTTGACGCATTGACAAGATCGGGGTGTGTGGACTACACTGTCAGAGGCAGGCTGCATTGGCTGGGTGTTATGAAAGATCATGGTTGGGAAGGTAAATGACCGAGCGTTCCTCCCCCGGTACTGACACTTCAGTAACACATTTTCCAGTAATGCTCGGATAGCCAACACTGCTCACACATTCTGGATTTTCACTATTCTAATATGAAGGGAAGAAAGAACATACTGGCTTCGCACAACGATGAGGGCTAAAACAGGGGAACGCGAGACGCAGCAGAAGGAAATGTAGCCCAAGTTCATCATACCCAAGACATATTGAGATCCATATCCCTAGATAATCTCCTGATTGGTACCAGCCAACCACTCCTCCTGTTCTTTCAGGAATTCCTTGATCCTTTTCACATCGGTTGGTCTGTCGGCACGATGCTGTTCCTCTAGGACCTTTAACATACCCCGCAGCCGCTCTTCCATGACTTCAACACGATACTTCGTCCACTGGTAGTATAGCTCCGAATGATGCGATATTGGCCTGATGCTCGTAAGGACAGAATCATCCCTTACGAAGGGATCCCGGGGCCGGAAAGACGTAATCATGGTAATGCGCTCCGATCCACCGAGCGCGGCAAGCGCTTGGTGTGATATGTATCGACCTTGGAGGAGAATTGCCGATCCCTGAATAGCCGAATCAGTATGGACAGTCGTTCTCGTGTTGCCGGCGTCAAACTCACCATCTGCGGACCCCGAACCTTCAACACTTCTCCAGAGCCCGTACGAACAGCTGTCTCGCCTCCAATCATGTTAGAAGCATCGCTCATCATTACAACACAAACAATCGGATAGCTATCATAATGCCATTTGGTGACTGGAGGAGCTTCTTGCGTTGCAGCCGTCTCGGTGGCTCCTTCGAGCCCATCACGAACAGAGATGTTGATGTTGCCGATTTCGTAGTCCATGTTTGGTATTAGGTCTACACCTGTAATCTTGGAGATAATGGATAATGTTTTTGGGTCCTTCCATGCATCATACATGAAAGGTGCGTATCTATCGTTTTGTTAGTTAGCAAGAACAACCGTATCAGAAACGTAGCCTTACTTTGGGCAGTGACCTCTCAACTGGCATCCTGCGAACTCGGTGCTAAACAAACAGTTCTCCCACACCTCGTTAGTGAAGATCTCGCCCCTCATTATTCGGATAGCTTCTTCGCTGAACAGTGGGAAGGGCTCGGACACCGCGAGAGGACTGATCCCCACATCCTCAGGAAGACTGATGTCCTTGAGTGTCAGGACATTTGCTGGAGGTATGAAATTGAGATGCGTAGCAGCATTGAAAGTAGGCTGAGGGGCTGAGTGAGAGATTGGGCGTAGTTGCTCAGTGAGAATCGGTTTGGCTTTAAGACCATACATGGGCTCAAGGGCGACGGCGGCGGGGATTACTTCGGCCATGTTGAATGAAGAAGAATGTACCAGGTGAAATGAAAGATGGTTAATAGAGCAGTTGGTAGTCCTGTCCTGGGGTTCTATTCGCAGCTCATTTAGGTATTTCAGCTCCATGCACTCGTTATCTCCATAATCTCATGCCATGTGTATGATAAGAACTACCAGGCTCTCTCGAGTAGGTTTACACGTTCGAAGCATGTCTTTGGAATTGCCCTTGGGAATCTAGCCCAACTAGGCAATTCATTCCCCTTCAATGAGAGCACGCGATTGGTTGATCCAGCTACTGGATGCTATTGGACATCTGGACGCTACGAGTTTCCCGAAAGGTGAAGATGGTAGGAAGAGTGTTGATGAAGAGAGAGCATATGACCTCAAGGTTGCAGATAGTCGCTGTAATCGTGGGTTCGGATAGATGCCCAACATTTATAGGCGTAGATTGGGAGTGTATACGAACCTGCCTGCAACGCGTATTCCAAATCAAAACCAGACGATCCGATACCTATAGTACCCATCCGAACGACCACGGCTATTGGAACATATCAAGTTTTCCCTTGCAGACTCAACCACAATGTCTACCAGAATCCTCCGAGCTCTATTGGCCCTGCTTCGCCCATCAACCTATCTTTTTAGGAAAGTAGCACCACCACTTCCAGTCCGCCATGCTTCCTCACCAGCCACGCTGCCAACTCCTATCCCCATCGACCCCTCATACCAACCCGAAACCTCAATCACATACCTCCCATCGAAGTCCCCAATCGCAGACATCCTCAAAGTCATAGAGCGTGATGGTGGCGTTATTCTCACAGATCTCGTCTCCACGTCCGACTTGGACAGCATTGAAGCAGAACTCTCACCCTATCTCGCTCAAACAAAGTCAACCGAGAAAAGCGCACTGCATATTATTCCCAAAGAAACAACCGCCATTCCCGGCCTCGTCGGCAAATCTTCAACCATCGAACGGATCTGTGAAGACCCGGTCTTAGACGCTCTAAGAACGCATATCCTCGAAGACCGCTTCACAGTCATTCGTGAGGACTTTCTTGAGGAGAACGTTATTGAGCCATTGCTCAGTATTGGCATCACGTTGCATATTGGATATGGGGCTCCGAGACAACGCTTGCATCGTGATGATAACGTACACGGAGTACGCCATGATGGACCATGGAGCTGGAAGAAAGCGAGCCAGTTTGCGTGTTTAATTGCAGGGACGGAGACGACGAGGGAGAATGGAGCGACCATGTTTGTGCCGGGGAGTCATCGGTGGGATGATGTGAGGAGGCCGGAGATGGAGGAGGTGTGTTTTGCTGGTAAGTGGTCCTAACTCAACATCTCCCTGGTCGATTGCAGTCACTGATGAGACCCTCTTATAGAAATGAAGCCAGGCTCTGCGCTTGTCTTCTTGGCCGCGTGCTACCATGGCGGAGGACACAACTCTGTCAAGGATTCTATCCGTAAGATTCATGGCTTATTCTTTATTCGCGGAACGATGCGGACGGAGGAAAATCAGTTCCTGGCTGTACCCAGGAGTAAGGTACTGGGAATGAATGATAAGATGCTGGGCTTGTTGGGGTATAAGAAGCCGACAACTGTGCTGGGGATTGTGGAGAATGATGATCCGAGCAAGGATTTGGAGGGAGTATTTGACAGGATTATGTTATAATGAGCAAATCTTTGCATGGTGATTCTTAGCAAATAGGAGAAAGAAACGGTTTTCCAATTTCCATACCTTGGAAATAAACAGAGATTGTTCAAACACATGTCCAGAGTCCATCGTTTGGTGAAAGCCGAGTCGGAATTCTGGACCGACGCCAGTCTAGCCAAACTGGGTAAATTTGCCGAATAGGTATGAGTCGATGTGAGTCGCAAGAACAACCGATTTTAGCGTTGCTACGGATCTTATACATATACGTGGATGCTTTCACAAACTCCCATAGTTTTCATCGATGAACCTTTCATTTATCAGAGCTGCTGTGTGTCGCGAGGCTGTCTAAGATCGGCCAGAATACCAACACTTTCTCCACGGCGGACACGTTCGAGCAGACATGTACCCCGATATACCGAACACAGTACCCATTACGCATACCGTATTACCACCAATTGGCATCAATGAAATAATACCTTCGGCTCTCGCTATTCCACAGCCTCCAACAACCAACTCCAAATCTATCTTCGCATTCTGGCACTCCGGCATCGCGGCTTTGCCACCATATCTCTACCGCAATGTCCTTGCATGGCACCGCCGTTATTCGCCACTAGGCTGGACCATATATGTTCTGGACAGAATTCCCGGCTCTCCTCTCAATGTCTCTAACTATATTGACACTACCTCTCCATCGATCGTCCCGGAAGCGTTCACCAAAGGCACCCTCAATGGCACATATGCTGCCCAGCACACTTCCGACTTAATCCGGTATCCCCTTCTGCTCAAGTATGGAGGCGTATATCTTGATGTCGGGATTCTTCAATTCGGAGACCTTGATTGGCTGTGGACAGACGTCATATCCAACCCAAAATCGCCATATACTTTTGCAGGTTTCACCATGGGCGAAGCCCCTGAAATATCCATTGTAAACTTCGCGCTGGTTTGCCGAGCGAGAAATCCGCTTGTCCAGCGTGCACATCACATCCTTTTAAAAGTGTGGGAGGGAAAAACCAATACGAGAGGCATGCATAACCATCCACTAGTGAAACACGTATCGCTCCTCAAAGTTGCGACGGAGGTCAAAATCGATGATGAAGGTCAAGGGAAAATGGTAATCAATGACGAAGTCATGACGGACTATGCGATACAGATTCAGTGCATGGGTTCCGCTCAACGCTGGCTAGATGAAGAAGGTGGTTGGGACGGCCCGGCATATGTGAGGGAGAACGCATGGCTGCTAAGTATGATCGACGGCGCTTTCATGGTCGAACAGATGACAAACTGGAGTGGAAAACAACAATTCGACTCTCTGGCGCTCAGTCTACCGGAAGATGGCGAAGAAGATTCAGCAGAGCAGGCCCGGGCGAGGCAGCTTGTGGAGAAGGTGGTTGGGGAGAGTTGGTGCTTGAAACTTGGCCATGGATTCTCGGCGAAGTTGTTTGGGGCTCATACTCTGGGAATGCTGTGGAAGGAGAACGATGGGAGTGATTGTGGAGAGGGAACGTATGCAGGGTGGTTGAGGTGGGCGGAGGTGCATTTGCGGCAAGTGAAAGTGATTGAGCCGATGAAGGTAGAGGAGTACGAACCAACCATGAAGGGGAGGATGCCGACATAGGAGTTTTTGATATTGCGCTCAGGATGACAGTACAAGCCCTATTCGTAGACAGAGCTCCACCTCATATTACTTCATAAGATACCAGCTCGGGCATTTGCCTTCACTTGCATGTTTATACGCTTAGAAAACTCTATGACTTCGGCTTTCACAGCTTTCCAGCCCCACTTCCATCTGGTACAATACTCCAATCACCTCTCACAGCACTCTTAGCCAACGCCATTCCGTTGTCAACGAAATCGTGACCCGCCAGTATGTCTCCATTCATGAAACTTGTATCCCCTGCTCACTAAACCTAACTTTTTACCTAGTATTGTACACAAGCACCAAAACACCGTCCATGTCCTTCGGTACGATTGTTGTTCTCTATAGTGACCATTTACCCTGCAACCACCTGCTGAACCGTACGCTGGGTGTATCAAAAGCCCTTGTAACAATGTCTGCAACCGACACAACGACGGCCGCTTCGATGATGAATGCTAATACACAACCCATCTCATATCCAAAAGGTGTGTCTTTGCCGGTGAGGCGCCAAAAGAAAGGGACCAGTACAATGCTGAGGAGGTGATCGATAGGACCGTGTACAATATACAGGGAGAAAGATATTTGACCGAGATATCTTGCGAGCGGTAGTGCGAAAGGGCGTTGTATGGTCTTGTAGCCCGCCATTGCGAAGAGAGTGACTGCAGCTCCGATGTTCACCCACATTTTGTAGGGCGATGTTATGAGTGACGGTGTAAAATAGGCCAAAGTGGAGTATATGGGGGCATCCTGGTATTTGATTTCGGGGAAGGAAAGGAGATACAACCCAAGTATAAAACCAAATATGCACAATAGCCGAGACTCCATCGGATGTGGTTCGTAGACAGCTTCAGGTTTGATGGAGAGTGCATCTTCCTTTTTCTCGTCGAGAATGACCATGAATTCGGCGCAGGCCATGCCCGCCAGGAAAAGGCCCAGATCGCCTTCTTGAACAAGGTTGCAGTACAGATATAAGGCGCCAACAACCATCATGCGAATTCCTGGTCTGAGCTTGGCTACCCCCACCAAAGCCGCAAACAGGATGATAGAATTCCGAAGTTCGATGGGGATTGTCCACAGGTGGGCATCGTATGGAGACTTGTGTGGATGAAACGGATTAAGTGATATGCAAAGCCTATATAACCAGTGCGAGAATTGTGAGGACGCTGTCTTCATCAGAAGTGGGTGCGGCTCCGAACTACCGGAAAATGGCCAATCCAGGGATAGAGCATACGAGTGATTGTAAAGACCCAGAATTGTAGCAAAAAGGACACATGTCTGAACTGCAATGACGGGGAGGTATAGTCGCAGCATGCGGCGAAATACAGAGGAAAACATCGTGTCGAAGACGTGCTCCCAGCTGCGATTCCGAGCGAGACGGATAGGTTTCAGGGAAAGAGATACACCGGAAAGGACCCAGAAAATGCTAACCCATGGCGAACCTGAGAAGAGTAGCCTAACGATCGGGACTTGAACTGGATGGTCACCCCCTTTAATCCCATAGGCAAATTTGACACGCTTGTGGAAGCGGTACTGAAAGTGGTAGCTGAAGACAAGGAAAGAAGCGATTCCTCGAAGTCCGTCCAGCCATGCCGTGGAATGAACTGCCTTGAGCTTCGTAGCTGGGTCTCGGATGAGAAAGCTTGGTCGCAGAAAGGCAATGAAACGCCATAGAGTTCGGAGGCAGTTCCTCGTCGCTGCTGTTGTATGAGTGTTCCCGTTATCCTAACCAGAGCTTTGATCACGTACCTCCTCCGAGTCTCTCATCGGAACTTGGTGCGAGGAGCAGCATAGCGTCCAAGATTGCTTGGCTCGCAAAAACCATACCTAAGATGCGGAAAAAATGAGTATGAGAAGAGAATCTGAAAGGGTAGATCACAGATTGGATGCAGCAACGAACGAAATAAGAGAGGAGGCCTTGGAACGAAGGGTGGCTAGACCACGTTACTATAATAAGCAAGTACACTCTAAGCTAAACCTAAAAACTATTTACCTATTATAGTAAGTTCCTAGTACTAGGAGAGCTAAAGGCTATATTATATTACTAATAATTAATCCTAGATATATCTTTATAAATAGAAGTAGTTATAATTCTTTTATAAATATATCTCTAGGCTTAAATATAGGTAAAATATAAATAGACTACTATAGAATTATATTTACTACTATTAGAGATTTAATACTTTATAGAGTATAATAACCCTTATCTATTAAAGATAATAGAGAGATAAAAACTTTAAGCTTTTATATATTACTTAATATAATTACTATAGATACTCTATCAGTCTATATAAGAAAGAAGAACCTAGTCTAAAATATCCTTTAGTAGGTATTATATCTCTATATCAACTGTATAACTATATAATAATGTTTGCTATATCCCGCCCCTGAAGGCGGATGTATAATAATTCCTTTTACTCTGTAGCCGATAAAACAACGTATAGGAACGCCATTTGGCTACTGCGTAACATTTAGGGTTTGAGCATTACGCATCTGGCCCACCACAGGCCATGGGCTAAGAGTCCCCACAGTTTACCCAAAAGTAACGAAGCTGCTATTGAAGGGGCGTAGAATCGAGAATTCCTTATCTTGTGAGCATGAATATTGAGTCCTTGTATCGGCTTTCTATTCATGTGTTCACCCCTTGTAAAGTCTCCTTTCGATTGTAGCCTTTTCCTCATCAACTTCAATCATTTCTTCGAACATGTTTGTTCTTCCAAGATTAAGTTTCAAGCTTGCATTCTTTTGCATCACATTCTTTTCATCTGCCGTTTGGTTCACAGCTAGACATGCATTCCACCTAACTGCAGGAAGCGCAATTCGCCATTCCTTGGATGGAGTCCTCGCAAACGTGGTTATCACTGAACCCAAGGATGACCCTATATGGAATATTCGAAATAGAACACTGGGTGTAAGTATTCCGTTCCCTGCTTGGCTGCCTGGAGGCTGACAGGTATCCAGTTCCAGAAGATCTTTGCAGTTTCGATGCCACATAGAACAGATAAACGCGACTATCTTGCGTTGATGGCGCATGTTTCTGGACTTGATATTACTGCCGTTGATGGCGTCAATGGATCGCTCATGCATCCACATGCAATTCCGAGTTCCTTCACTGAAGGAGGCTCTGGAACATACGGCTGTTGGCGCGCTCACCTTAACATTTATCAAAGGTATTTTACCCTTATTCAGCACCTACGGGCTCAGATACTCATTATAGCTGCAGAATGCTGCGAGAACAAATTCAATCCGCCCTTATATTTGAGGACGATGCGGACTGGGATGTATTCCTAAGAGCACAAATGACCGAGTTTGCGAGGGGTACCCGGTACATTACCAATTCCACCACTCCTCTGCACTCTCCCTATGGTGATGACTGGGACATCCTCACCATTGGCCACACTGGAGTTGACAATAAGCCCGCACGAGACGGGGGCTACTGGATCACGGAGAACGATCCTACCGTCATCGCCGAGTCCCGTCGTGGATGGAGCCGAAAGCCTGACCTTACCGTCCCCGCTTTGAGCGGGCCGCACACAAGATTGGTCCATACAGTGCGCAGAATGACAGGCACCGCTAGTTATGCTATATCACTCCGCGGCGCGTCACGAGTATTATATGACCAAACAATGCTACCAAACGCGGCCGCGATCGATGTCGCTTTAAGCAACATGTGCCGCTTGGAACGTTGGACACCAAACTTCTGCATTGGATCGTATCCCATGTTGATCGGGAGATACCGTGCCGCAGGGCCCAAAGTCAAAGACTCTGACCGTCGATCCGAGTTGAACAAAGAAGAACCCGACAGCCAATTCCAACCCCTTTCGGAGCGTCTCGAGCCCGAGTCTGAGTTCACGGTCTTTCCTGTCAGCTTGAACATTGGGTGCTTACTGAAAGGGGAAACGGTCGTCCCGGCCAATGATCCCAAGACAGATTTGATGAAGCAGGTCGATTTAAGTGTAGTTGTGTTGCCGGAAGGAAGACCAGTATATGTCAAATCGGAAGAGTACCAGCTTTTCAATCAGCAAATCAAAGAGATTAAAGATCAGAAGGCCTTTACACAGCCGTGCCGGAAGCAGACACCGGAGCCTGAAAAGCAAGCGGAGGATTGCGCGAAGACGATCATTCCTAAGTGACAGTCGGTGTCGTAGAGGCGTCATCTGCGAAAGAGCCACCATTTCATATCCATCCTTCAGATGCCCAGATTACGGTGGTTGTATTACAGAGAGCATCACTCATTGTTATCCACATAATGTTGTGTTTCTTGGTGTAAAGACTGGGAGGAAGTGTTGCTACCGATGTTGTAGAGGTCGGCCCATTCAGCAACTTGGTTATTCTTTACACTGTGCAGTTAGCATATCAAAGTCTTTGCGTAACCAACTCGGCTATTCGCGGAACAAGGAGGCGGCATTCAAATCCGAGGTGAACTAGTTATAGCATCAAGGCCCTAACCCTAAAGAGATTGGTCAGAAGATCTCTCTGGACGTATGTTCATGCTCCTTGGCATTCCAGGTCCTCTTCCCCAAATCCTCCACAATCTCCTCCTGGTCTTCTCCTTGGGCGAGACGTCCCCAATACTCCCCTATCTCGTTCATGTAACCTGTCTCGTTGATAGGCTTGTACCACTCCGCATTCTTCTGATTTGCAATCTCGTGGAATCGTGCCATACGTTCGGGACGCTTCCCATCTCGATTTGACGCGAAGTGGATAAGCATGGAGCCCTCGCGACAAATGCTAGGAGCGGATTCTTCGCTTGGCTTGCCTTTTGGCGGGTAGCAGTTGAACCACCGCTGGGGAACTTGGACAACCCTTTCTTTCCACCAAGGCTGGGGGGCGTCAGCTTTGAAGCCAAAAGATAATTGTCAGGGACGATCCTTACTCGTTTGATCGCCTCTTCCATAGCAGACTGTTCCGAGTACTTCAGCGGGATCTCCGGCTGATATTCAGGGATCGAAAGCGCCGAAGCAAAGAGCTTGAACGCCCATGGTGACACTCGGACGAAGAATACGCCATTATTGAGGCCATTGTGGTCATTCGTGGCGATGAGATGGATGTTAGAAAATTGAGGTTCAGGAGGCAGAAAGATATCAAGTGCTATTTGAGGATTCATGAGCACAGTATCTCGGTCGTGCCAGAGCAACCAGTTCAGACGCAGATCCTCGGGTTTTGCGAGCTCCTGACCGATGACGGTCATGATCCAGAGATGTTTTGACCAGAGACCCCTGAGTATGCGCTCACGGAGAATGAACTGCGGGTATCCATGGAGGGCGTTGTGGGTTTCATGGGATAGAATGGCATCTTCGTAAGGTGGGTCCGGATCGCCGAAGCTGGCGGTGATTTTGCCAATCTTCGCTTTGGGATACAATGTCGAGGCTGCAGAGACCGCACTTTTAGGTGCTGTGGTCTGTCGGTCCGATTCATCCTCGGATTTCAAGGAACCGACTCCAGAACACTGTGGGCAGTCGGATCGATTTGTTCTGTTGAGACCAACACACTGTTGAGACTGTGACTCCGGATCTGGAAGCCTCGCATCAGCAGTGGAAGTATGTGATCCATCCGTAAGCAGAATGCTTAGTCGCCACCACATGATGTAAACTACCAATAGGAGGGAGACTGCAAGCAGATATCTTATCAGCCTTCCAGTAGTCCGGATATGGAAACGTGTTCCTTGCGGCTGAGGCCGAATGCGCTCTGCCGCCAGTACGTTACATCTATGGGAGCCCATGCTAGGAGGATTCGAAGTAAAGAGCGACAACTAACGACGAAGGCCAAGGGATTGCCTAATTGAAATGTGGTGTTTGAGCCTCAGCTGTATAAGTCTCTCCGATTTAAGTTTTGCCTTTTCGAGCCTTTCCCGCCTCTTGAAGCCTTTCCCACCTTTTTAAAGGGACTAGCCTTCTAACGTTCCCTACCTATATTAGGTTCAAGGATATTAATAGATATCTTCGAAGGTGGTCCAGGCTCGGAACGTCGATATCCCGGATATTGATTATAGCAAAGCATATTCGCGTCTAGTAAAGGCTTAGCTCCTTGGTGCTAAGAAGAGTATTCTAGACCTTCTTAGACTGGCAGGAATACTAAAATCGTTAAAATTACTAAAATTAATATATATTACCTCTCTAGAGGCATTATAACTAGCTATATACCTAAAATAAGTATTATTAACCTAATTCTACTAAGAGATTATATAGATTTATATATACTATTATACTCTAAACTTATAAAGTATAGCTCTAAGGTAAACCTCTATTAAAAAGTAGTACAAGTAAATATATAGGGAAAGCATTATATTGTTTAATATTCCTAAAAGGCGTAGTAATAGATACTCTACCTAGTACTAGTTATATTAATAATTAAGTGAAGGTTTTATATAACTGGTTAAAAGGTTAAATTGGTTCCTAACCGAACTTTCCGCCTTTTGTCATGCCTTGAATCCCATCAGCTCTGTCTTATGCTACTCCCGCAAGTGTCACACCTTCGGACTGAAGTTGTGAAAGATACGCGTGCTCACTCAGCCATACTCTAACACTTCGGACAACACTGACATGAGCCCAATCCTGATCCCCTCCTACACTCGAGAAAGGACCTCCAATGTGATGCCTACGGCATCCTTAATCCTTACAGCTTTCCAAATGAAACAACATAATGTCAGAACTGCCTTAGCCTCTCGCTGTTTAAACAGGAAGAAACGCATCAACGCACTCCTCCCCTGTTCATTTATTCCATCTTCTTACCGCGTTCAATTTTCGTTGCAACATAGTCGCATTTCTACTTTCTATGCTGCATTGAAAGTCTGGCTCAGTCAATCGCGTAAGTCCTTTCAACTAGGTCCCCGCCGGTACATGGCTTTCCTCCTAGCACTATCTAGGGCCCTATCCATTGATATAATTTCCAGCGCGGCCTCCACCTCCGCCTGGGCTCTCCTCTTTCCTGCATCCCCTCTTTCCCCTTTACAAGTTTGTCAAAAGCCTTCTGTGGAACACAGATTGTCACCGTGTCCCCGCATTCCCGGCCGTTTTTACCTTCTGTTCGGCATCTCAGGACCACTGCACATAGCGTTCCGATTATGTATTCAACAGGTCCCTCAAACACCCATCCTAAGTATGTTCTTTCGTGCTCCACAAAGCAAGCAATTTGACCTGCACATCACGCAACCTGCCAAAACATCCGGCAAGCGCTCCCTCACTGAATGGAAGAACACGTAGGATCATAGTGGTCCATATTGTCAGGAAGGCATGGAAGGCGATACCAGCAACCATCCTGAGAACCCGAACCAAATGGAATAGCTGGCATCGACCGATATCACCCCGATTACTCTCTTGTCCCTTTTCCTTTACCCACCTTCCCGACCTAGGAGAATCATAGACTTGGTTCTGAGGGAAAAAGATGTCTTGGACAATGAAATAGACAATTAAAGCAAAAATAAGGAGAAAAAGAAGAAAGGAACAAAAAAAAGAACAATAGAATGGAACAAGGGGAATGAACAAGGAATAATGACCAGGGAAGGGAGAGATATCAGGGATACTAAGACGCACACAAAGTGCGACACCCTCTCATCTAGTAATCATGTGATATAAGAGAGCTGCGGGTGCAGTAATAGATGTAGGGGCAAGCACGGATGCAAGAAATCTGGGCAGCTACAAGCAATAGGAGCTCGAGAATCAGCTCTCTAGCGCTTTGAGAAGAAAATAAGTGGCAGAGATGTAAGGCATAAACGGTCTAGTGAACAGCCTTGCTATTGAACTAATACAGTTAGACTTCTCCCAGTCATTGTCTTCGTTGTCGCCCTTGCCGCGAAGCACCAATTCTCAGGTCACACATTTATTTGCTGCCTGTTTGCGTCTTTCTGAACCTTGCGTCTCTCGAATAGATTTAACAGCAAGAGACGAAGTCGCCATACAAGTCAAGCCTGGTCAATCCCGCTCTGTCCCTTCGTTTGCAACCAGTAAACAGGAATAACGGCCTTTCGATACCCTTCTTAGTCACATCATCATGCCTTCAAAGTTTAAAGATGTGAAAGTATTAGGGCCGCTCTTGCACAGCTGCTGCTGCCGGCTCTGCTTCCATCACGCCATACCCTCATTGGGTGACTTCTTGACATTATAGTGTTCAGGATTGCTTCTCAAAGTAAGTCCCCAAGTGTCGGACACTAAGCTTAGAGCTGAACTATGGCTAAAGATGGTGTAGATAGTAGAGGAATTGCCCGTAAGGATTTCAAGAAATTTCAAGTTCCGGCTGCCTCTTCTGAAGTTCTCCCGTGGATTTCGTTTCAGCCGGAATCTACGTCCTCACATCTTCGTATCCGAAATGCCCTTTGGGAGGTTCTGCCTTCAGTTTGAGATTTTCAATCCCTCCACCGACACGTCACCGCTCCTCTCCTCGTCCTGTCGCATTAGTTCAAACATTGTTCACATACAACGCACTGCAAAAAAAAGATGTATTTATAGTATGTGGGCAATGAACAAATGCTTTCTTATGTAAACAGCAAGACAGAGTTGTGTATGGTTCAACACAAGACATCACTGCAAGAGTTGCGCGATCTCTAACGCATCTAAGTGTGACCACTGAGATACATTGATTTTCGGGAGTGCCATGGGGCTGGCGTTCAGCAATTGTTTGTTCGTTCGATGGACCATCATTGACGCCGCAGTGAAACTGGAATACGTTGAACGGGGTTGGCATCAGTGATGACCCTGGGCAACCGGAAATGACTACATTGATACAGAAAGAAGAAATTTACTGAGTAGCTTTTTATGGATTTGCCCTGTATCTCACGAATTTGCCCCAAATATCACGATATCTTGGAGCATTTTAATGACCATTGTCTAACACCCGTATTGGATTTATTTTTACAAATAAACGCTTCACATTAACAGGGAACTAACAATCAGCATGGGGAGCCCCAGGTTTCGGGATATTTCGATAAAGGTGTCAAAGCTATTGTGAAATAGGAGTATTCGCATCACGGCACTATACTCTGAGGGCGGCGGTTCACTCTGAATGGCATCGAGTCCGGATCCGAGCGGTCGTCAGTAGAACCTCTAAGGAGGTCTTTGGGATCTGTTCAATCTTCGATTTTAGTCAGTGTTCAGGATTATCAATAGAGGTGGGATTCAGAGGAGGGACGTATGTGAGGTCAGTATTTGGATTGTCCAGAGTACATACATTGTATTAGTAAATTACTCCTATGTCGTGCAAGTTTAGTCACCGAAGACTGCATCGTACACAATTTGTTAAATTTTCAACACGCAGAGAAAGGTCTCTCAAGAGCACAAGCTCTATATAGCAACTATCTTCTACCCCTTGCATTCTTTGCGTCGCAAAGACGAGTAGACATGATGATTGTACCTTAATGCTCTCCTGTGTTCAGCGTCTCGCGGGCGAATAAGGATCTCTCCAAACGTGCCCCGAATCTTTAAGACGTCTGTCCAAAAGGTGAATCTAGGTTCGTCATAGGTTGTCCATTCACACCACCAGACTTCCCCTCGGTGAGCCAAGTCCAAATTTAGAGGAAACGGTACCTCATGCCCTCCGCGGACTTTACAGTGGCTTGTCCACCGGGGTCGGCAAAGAACCAAACGACCAGATGCATCAATTTGGACCGTTATTTCTTTCCACAATCTTATGCCCTTGTAGATTACGTCTGCGTCACATTCAAAGACTACCTTCTTAGCTTCACGATCAGCACGGGTGTCTGGGTAGTCAATAGGAAGGCCAGAGGAATCCCTAAGCCAAGAAATGAATACAGCTTCAATTGCAGCGCAATTGGCCTTATCACGGTATTTGCGATGAGAAATCTCTTGAATCATCTCCTCTTTCAAGGCGCCAGAATAGTGGTACACTAGATGTTGTGAATAGGACTTGTCAGCGCAGTATGCTCCATATTGGTTCTTCACTTGGCTGTTCACTTCAAGGGTCCAGCGCTCAAGAGGCTCCATTTGGGAATTCGTGTATGGTAATTTGTGTATGAGAAGTAGAATACTCTCAGGCAATAGAGTGCGGGTTTTATGCACGACGTTAGGTATGTACTGTCCCTGAATAATGTATGTTTAATGTACCATTGTGTGCTGTACAATGATACTACAGGAAGACCAGCAGTACTCATTGCACAATTTTTAATTCGTGGCATGGATTGGGAGCCGTTTATGTACATGACACTGGTTGGGATTGTGGACTAAAACTGTAACGGTTAACAAGCCAATCCGATTGTAGGATAGGGCCTTGGCAGAGGGATCAGTATATATTCGTCTCAATAGCCTAGCTCTGACAATCAACCCAGCTTCACTCCCCGATTTCTGCCTCCTCGTTCCCACCGTAACAGTTATGAGCCTGGGAGCCTTCAATTAGGCTGCAAGTTCAACCAAGCAATATCTGATCGCTATTATCTCTTTAATCAACCTATCAACTATGGACGATTCAGACTACACAATCACTAAGTCGTCAGTGATCCTTGACAAGCTAGAGGACTGGCAGACGTGGCTGCAGCTCAGAAGGAGCTCAGCTGATCAACATGGACTATGGGAATATGTAGATCCATCTAAGCAAGAGGAGGAACTCAAGAATCTAGCTAATAAGGCTGTGAGCCTTCGGCTGAGTGAGCCAAAGATTGCAGATGTCTACGAAGGAGAAACTAGAGCAAGTATAAAGAAGATAGGAGATCTAGCAAAGGATGCTGCAAGATTCCAGGTCTATCTTTTTATAATGACCCAGTACAATAAGAAGCAGGCTGCCAGCCTAGCTAAGGAGAAGAAGATGAAGGACTTTGTAGACGAAATCCAACGTACAATTGTAAAGTATCACCTCTACCTAATTAACAAGTGCAGAACCGCGTGGGAGATGCTGAAGACCCTGAAAAGCCACCTCAGCCAGTTAAATATAGATTGAGAGTACTCCCTGCTCGCTAAGTACAAGAAGCTTAGAGCTATCCCAAAGAGAGCAAACCTAGAGGATTAGCTAGCATAGTGGATCTGTCTTATACCGCTGCTTAAGAGCGCTGACCTTCCTAAGGTGTCAGGATACCGACGGCAGAAGGCCTTCCTACTGGCTGTGAAGCCTTATAATAACTTATAGTCAACTGCTTAGCAGATGGAGCTCCTCAGCGCTGAGCGTAAGGGGTAAGCCTGGACGGAGATAGTGGACCTTATCTCTAAGTACACTGCCTTCTATAGGATAAACTATCCTATAGCAGCATTAATTAGAGGCACCTCTTACGTAGCTGTGACACTTGGCGTAGCTACAGGAGGTGGAAACCAGGGCAGTAACTAGGGTGGAAACAAGTGAACCCCTGACTGCTTCTGTGAGAAGACTCACTGGTGGAAGGACTGCCTATATGTCAACCCAGCCGTGAGGAATCAGGGATGGAAGCTAAAGCCGGCAATTGAGCTTATATACAAGGCCCTGATTAAATCAGACTTATACTAGGGTAAGGCACTAGCCTGAGCTGTCAAGAAGTATACTGAGGCAGCACTAACAACAGCTAAGAACAAGAAGAATTAAGGCCTAAGAGACCTTGATGACGACTCTCAGCCACTAGCTACGCTATCTAGATACGCTCTAAAGGTCTTCAATACTACTACGCCTAACGTCCTGCTGACGCTAAGCAACTAATAGGTGATAGATCTGGGATTAGATACCTACGTAGCCAATAGCAAAGCCTTTAGATAGGAGACTACCTCAGTTAGTAGCCCCAACGACAAGATTATCGCTGGTGGAGAGATTAGATTAATTAAGGAGTAGGGATTAGTGATCCTTGCTGTTAATACACCTTATAGCTATAAGTTAATCCAACTCCGCTAAGTTATATACGTCCCTGGATTCTACGCAAATATAATAGGCCTATCCAGATATAGGAAGAGTAGTATACACTTTAACTCAGGTAGAAACCTACTATATGAAAAGATATTAGATTAGATTAGGATGGTAGTTAGCCTTGAGTTTACTAGAGGTCACTGGCTGATTAACTCTAATCTAGCTGCTAGGCCTTAGCTGTAGCTAGTATATATGTTTACAGCAATAGTAAAGAAGACTTTAAAGGAGGATAGAGCTCCACTTTAGGTTATATATAAGGAAGCTTATTAACTGTATAGGTACCCCAGCAAGAAGGCTATTAAGAAGCTCCCTAAGAGCATTAATGGTATTAAGCTTGTTGGAGACAGATCTGCGCCTATAATAGTAGAGTATAAGATATGTATCTATGTAAAGCTATATTAGATTATTAGTAGAAGATTAGCTAGAGAGCCTATAGGTGCACTATTTAAGCGGCTAGGTATAGACCTGATCCAGCTTATAGAGACTAAGGAGCAAGGATATAGAGGAGATAGATACCTCTTCTATGCTATCTATAAGAACTCTAAGTACTATAAAGGAGAGGGTATTCCAGATAAGACAAAGAATACTCTTACTTATATAGTTAAGAGGCTTCTAGCTAAGATCCTTATATAGTATAGTGTAAAGGTAAAGTACGTTTACATAGACTCAGAGAGAGGATACGCTGAGCTCTAGGGGATCCTTAGAGACCTAGGTATTATTATTAAGCACAGAGCTACTAAGGCTTAATTAGGGCTACCTAAGTAAGCAGGTTAGATAATTGTTACTCTATTAAGAGCTGTCCGCATAGAGGTAAATCTACCTAAATTACTTACTATAGAGATTAGCAGAGCAGTAATCTATATGATTAACTAATTACCTATAGAGGCACTAGGGTAGAAGACCCCCTATAAGGTTGTATGAGGCGTAAGGCCTATAGTAGCTTACCTTAACGTAATTAGCGCTTAAGTATATATTCTTAATACCAAGGTCCCTAGCAGAGATAAGCTTGAATTATAAGCACTAGTTGGCCACCTTGTAGGATACAACTTAACTAATATCTTTAGGATCTAGATACCCTTACTCTATAGAGTAATCTATACGTAGGATATTATCTTTGTAAAGGGTAATGCACAGTATAATAAGGATGCTTAGTATAGGATTAGAGGGAGGATAGAGGAGCTGGTGGAGGTAATTAAGCTTAATAAGCTAAGTAACTACACGCAGGAGGTAATCAATTAGATACTTAATTAGTCTACCTAGCAGGCACTAGCCCTAGGAGGAAATACACTAGCTAGAGCTAGTAAGGTATCTAAATGTAGACAGCCCTCCAATAGCAGCGTAGATAATATCAGCTGATATGCTTTTCCAACCCTAGGCCACACCCCATCACTAGAGAACAACGATTACGACGATCCTGATCAACCTGATCAACCTAATCAATTTGATTAATCTAAGTAATCTGATGATTCAGATCAGCTTAATTAACCTAGATTAGAGCTGGAGCTTAAGGCAGAGCCTAAGCCAGAGCCTTAGCTAACTAAGCGTATTAGCAGAAAGCGTGTAGCCCTAAGAGATTAGCTAAAAGGATAGGAGATATTACTACTAGACGCAGTAGCCCTAGATTAAAGCTAGAACAATGCCTTAAGAGCTGATAAGATTAGAGGCAGCGTTACTATAGTAGGAAAGTGATTATAGAAGCCCCTAAGCTGCCTAGGCTTTATAGTACCTAATAAGAACCTTGGATTCTACGTACAATTATTCCTTACGTAGCTATATCTAATAGCCCTCTCCTTAGCCCTAATGGCAGAAGCTCTATAATACAAGAGGTATTAAAATAAGCTACTAGCTGCACCAAATCACTTTAAGAACCTTAAGAATTATCTATATAGGAAAGAGTTCTTAGCAGCCTATTAAGAAGAGGTGGACGTAATTAAGATAAAGGGCATCTTTAGTAGATTAGTAAACAACCTAGTAGCTGGTACTGAGATACTACTACTTTAATAGGTGTTTATATACAAATTTAATAAGGATAGGTATCTATATAAGTTTAAGGCTCGCCTAGTTATATATAGTAATCTCTAGTAGAATTGGGAGGATATGTACGCGGCTACGTTAGCTGCTCAGATATTTAGATTCCTAATAGTAATTACTGCTGCCTTTAGTCTTAGAGTATTCTAGTACGATGTTTGAAATGCATTCCTAAATATACCTCTTAATCAACTGCTCTACGCGAGAGCCCCTAAGGGATTTAAGGCTGAGCTTAGTTGAATTCTAGAACTGCTGTACGCCCTCTATAGCCTCTAAGATATACTAGTGCTATAGTATAAGCACCTTACAGCAGTGCTTAAACGCGTAGGGCTGAGTAAGATTACTAGTATCCCCTGCCTCTACATGAGCAGATATCTAATTATCTTCTTCTTTGTTAATAATATTGTGATACTAGTATATCCTAATAACCTTGTATATTAGCAGAGGCTAGAGAAGGAACTCCTGGCCACCTATAATATAAGATGCCTTAGTGACCTAAGGTGGTTCCTAGGGATACAAGTTATCTGAGACCTAGCTATAAAGAAGATCTAGCTACTATAGGATTCCTTTATTAATAAGGTTGTAAGCAAGTTTAGTATTACTATATCTAAGAAGGCTGCTTAACTAGCGCCAATGTATAAGACCTACCTAGCCCTGAGCTCAGAGCCACTAGATTAGGATCAGACGAGAGAGTATAATCAGCTTGTTGGATCCCTAGCCTTCCTGGTATTAATGACGAGAGCCGACGTTGCATGAACTTACTCAGTCTATGCTCACCACCTATAGAACCCTAGCTAACAGCACCTCTGATCTGTTCGCAAGGCGTAGGAATACATAGTAGCTACAAAGCACCTAGCACTCTATACAACAGGAGATTAGGATGTACATAAGATGTACGTAAGCAGAGATATTAATCAAGATCAGGGAGATCTATATCCAGGAGAACCTGTCTTCTTTAGAGCATTAGACGCGGCCTTCGGCGACAACGTTGAGAGCCAGCGGAGCTCCCAGGGATATCTGTTCAAGCTCTTTAGGATGACAATTGACTGGAAGGCAATACTGCAGCGTTGCGTCACAAAATCAACCACTGAAGCTGAGCTGATTACCTTGTCCTCAGCCTCAACCAAGATGGAATAGTGGGGGAAGGTCCTCAGACTGATCGACCTCAGGATCAATCAGAGACCTACGCTGTACTGTGATAACCAGCAGACAGTAGGAGCTATCACTAAAAGTGATGAGAAGCTTCACACGAAGCTAAAACACGTGGATATCCACAGCATATAGCTGCGCCAAGAGTACGCAGAAGGACGGATCCACGTTGAGTGGAAGCCTACAGCAGAGATGCCTGCTAATAGGCTCACTAAGGCGCTACTACGTCTAAAACACCAAGAGTTCATCAGGCAGCTTGGTATGGAGGATCTATCCACCAGGTTCGCCACTAGTGATCATCCTGATCAGCCTTCTGAGAGGACCCCTGATCCATCAGACCTCGGCCACTGGTACTAGAACCTGGGGGGGTGTTACCACACGGAGTATCACGGATTTCCTAATTGGGTATAGTTTAGAGTCTCACGGAGTTGTGTTTTACTCAGAAAACTACACTAACAGGGCTTGTGAGGGCCAGCTTTGGTTCCACTTGCAGCTGGGGGGGTGTGTAACGGTTAACAAGCCAATCCGATTGTAGGATAGGGCCTTGGCAGAGGGATCAGTATATATTCGTCTCAATAGCCTAGCTCTGACAATCAACCCAGCTTCACTCCCCGATTTCTGCCTCCTCGTTCCCACCGTAACAAAAACAGGTAATGGATAAAGTGAACGGCTTGGTCAAGCGACACAGTATGAGATGCGAGCAAGCTCATTATAGATGTATCTTTGGCTGAGGCACTTGTGTCGGGGTTTGGTGCAACACAATAGCGATGCCGTTCACCAGAACAATGAGCTTTCGCCCAAAGCGTGAAGAAGCACAGTTGATGCGTGCTCTCAATTGTGTCGTTATTATGCCCTTATTTGAACCGTATTGAATATGTATGTTGCGCGGTGTTGCTAAGGCCTTTCGGCGTCCACAACTGCAATGCTTTTGTTTGTCGTTGCATAGGGTGCAGTGTGATTTGCGTTTGCGACTAAGAGGACTCAGGTGCCGGGCAAGGGAAAGATATGTTGCCGATGGTTGTGTTGCTGAGCGTAATGCGAACACACCTTGTAGTACAAACCCAGGCTGACGAGCTCAACGGTGTTCCCCGTGATTGAGTGCCTGGTGTTTGGTGATGGGGAGACGAGAGAGCATAACACAGCAACCCTCTCCATAGCCGTAAGGATGACTGAGTCCAACAATTACTCACCTCAACTCCATTGCAATCGACGCCAGACAGGAGAACAAGGTATGGTTAAGCCGTGGCGCGGCGCGCTTGCTTTCTCTAGAATATGTTGTGTCGCAGCACATTTTCCAACATTTTTGTATTCATATGCATATGCATGTTGAAGCCCCCCTAGGTTCCTTGACGAGAAGCTTCTCTGCTCACGCGGGTTTCCCAATCCCCTAGTCATTGATCGCTCAAACTAAAGAATCGCCTCCAGCGTACCCTCTACATCACCTAAACCACGGCTGTGTTCTGACTTTGTTCACTCCTGTCCACTCATAATTCCCTTGTTACACATGCCGTAATAAGTATGTTCTTCTCAAAGAGTCATCCTTACCATTTCAGTTGCAGCCTCTGCGACTCATCAACGAACGATCATACGATCTGCTCAAAGAGTTATATGTGCTTGCGCAAACGCTTCCCAGCATCGTTGGCCTATAGTCTTAGTTTAGTCTTGGATAATTCTGCAAACTATCATAGACACCGTAAGCAGCCTGAACCTTCGATCACACGCAAGCTAGAAAGCAATCACTTCCCAAACTGTAACAATCGCAACCCCGACCATATATATACCAGCCGAACACCGTCTCCAAATTTTCGCCATCCCGTCTCCGCGCACCACTTGGAAAAACCATGGCCGGTGAACTCCCAACAACCTGCTATTACATCTGGC
Source organism: Amniculicola lignicola CBS 123094 (assembly GCA_010015725.1). Taxonomy (NCBI): domain Eukaryota; kingdom Fungi; phylum Ascomycota; class Dothideomycetes; order Pleosporales; family Amniculicolaceae; genus Amniculicola; species Amniculicola lignicola. Next base: position 194,076 of record ML977628.1, on the reverse strand, counting down.
ACGAAACCGTACACGGAAGAACAGACTCGGAATTGATGTGGGTAGCATCGATCGTGGACCGCGACGAAGCAAAACACTACATCATTTCCAGGAGCCAAAGCATCCTCGCAGTAAACCCGACCTGGAAGACTCGCTATGGTGAAAGGCTGATTGGAGGTCATGATGGAGCGGCGATCACGTCCTCGGATGGCACCGAGATTATGTTCATTTACATGCGCAAGGAGATGGCCATAAGTGAGCTGGATATGTACCGGCGACAGGTTCGAGAAAGGGAGCAGCAGGAAGACGCGGCGAGAGGGTTGCGAGAAGGGCAGGATGATGCGACCCCACAGCCACAACAAGAGCAGGAGCAGGAAGAGGAGGAGGAGGAGGAGTCAGTTGAGACAGAATCCCCAACCCAGGAGCCATCAGATCAGACAGCCTCATCGCGACCTCCCTCATGGTCGCCAAGACGATCACCACCACCCCGATACCCGAGGGATAGATGGTCAATCTCTGCGCAAAGATCCGTTGATGGGGATCCTGCAGGACCGTGGATGGTTGCAAATGAATACAATGAGTCTTCCTGGGATACAGACTCAGAACCGGGGGAAGTGGCAGAGAATGGGGAATCATCAGATGGTGTCCATGAGACCGAAGGATATGGAGATGAAAGGTCAGATCACGCTGAGCACCCAGTGTAGATTGGTGTGAGAGATAGGACGAAAGGGGGAGACGTGTTGAACATAGTTGGCTTTTGGAGTTTGGTGCAAGGAAGAATTGAACATGAGGATAAATCAAATTATTGCAAACTGTAAAAAGAGAACCATCTATGTCCCATACCTTACACATACACCATTAATGCTAGTTCATAGAGCTGTCATGAAACAGAAGATTCACAGTGAGTAATTATCCGGCCAAAGAAAGATCCCCGATCAACACCACAAGGACGCCCAACCTGCTCAGTTGATGCCATGTTTACCAAACTCTCCTTCAGTCCACTCCCAGAGCTTCTTTGCAAGACCCATATCCCGACTCGCCGCGCTTCCACTTGAGTGGCTTCCTACCGGATTATAAAAGTCCCCATTCTTCACATCTTGCTTATCGGTTGTCGCAGCCCAGGTCTGATTCAACGCACCACCTGTAGCGTCTCTGAAATGGCCTGGCAAGATAGGCGAAATAGCTCTGTAAATATTCACCATGAGCGTCATGAACCAATTGGTCCTCAATTCCGCGTAAAGATCTGTAATAATGACGCCCGGATGAATAGCGACAGAGGTGATCTGCGGGTACCGAGTTGCAAGTTCACGAGTGAATAGGATATTGGCGAGCTTGGATTGACCATACCGGCGCCAGGTGGAGAGAGGTTCGAGAGCCTTCTGGTCGAAGATGATACCGCCGGAGGGTGCCATGCGGTGGCCCATGCTCGTCACGTTGACGATGCGGACATCGGACCCCTCCTCTGACGCGGTTTTGAGCATGGTAGGCAGAAGAAGCTTGGTAAGGAGCGCGTGCCCAACATGGTTGGTGCCGAACTGGATCTCGTAGCCCTCTTTCGTCAGAGCGTAGGGAAGAGCCATTACGCCGGCATTGTTGATGAGCAGGTCGAGACGCTGTTCGCGAGCGAGAAAGCTCGCGGCTGCCGATTTGATGGAGGCGAAGGACGCCAGGTCAAGGGAGAGAAGTTCGACTGGGGCGTCGGGAACATCCTTCTTGATGTCGGCGAGGGCGCTTTGAGCCTTGGATGCTGTGCGCGCTGCGAGATAGATGCGCTGGGGTTGGTGTTGCGCGAGGAACGCGATGGTCTGTTTCCCTAGACCTGCATTGCCTTGGAGGTGTCAGTGTTTTCAGCCTCAAGACAAGTAATGATGCTGCATCTCACCTCCTGTAACCAAAATGACCTTGCCTTTGAGGCTCGGGATGTCCCTGATGGGATTGAAGTTTTTGCCTGCGCCCATGTCTTGATAGAATTCCTGAAGGTATGGTATGACGACGTTGATGAAGACGAAGAGGAAGCTGAAGTGTCTCTCGAGGAAGCGATCGAGCGCACTTAATACTTTTCCAAACGCGAGCCTCGGGTGACCTAGATCTGGTGCAGTTTGGCCTTCGCTCTGCTCCATGGTGGTGTCATTGCAGCAGCCGGCTGCGGTGTCCCCGCGATTCGTTTCGTCATTGCGCGCCAAGCTGCGTCCGTATTATGGCAATCACATAAATTAGCCGACCACCCTCGTATCTTGTCGATAGAGTTCTCCCTTCCGTGGACTGTCGACGGATGAGTTGAAGGACTTAGACGGTATTAAACAGTTGTTGGAAGTTACGGACGATGAAGTGATGACGTCGAGATCGAAACAGTGGTTTCCAGCCAATCAGATGTCTGAGGCACAGTCGGCACGGCCTAACAGCCTTCCCGCAGTCCCGCAGTCGGGCCCGGGGTATCTTGCACCCAATACGGGCGTAACTGGACGAGCTTTTCTGGGAGTCGTTCAGATCTAACAAGGGCCAAACAAATTTGTGCATGGTCATAATATCACCACTTTCCCACTTGTTACACTTACTGACGCGAAAATCCGGTCCCGGTCGCACTCATCACGTGACCCACTCGACTCACCATACTCACCCTCCCCTTTTGACTCTCGCCGTAAAGTCCGCGGACGCACAACGTCTGGCCGGCTCGTATCGCAAGGCGGTATAGTTGCGATGTGCCATTGATGTTGATCCGACCAAATTGCTCCGTGTCGGCATAACCTTGCAGGAAACCAATCACTGAGACGTATCGCATCTGGTGGCATGACCTGGCCTCATCTCATATTAACAGCATCTGTCGCTGTTCAAAGGTTAGTTGTGATTCATAGTACTGAGTACTATTACCATTAGACAAGCCGTACCCAATGGTTGTTTACAATAACAACTCCAAATCCGGAATCTAAATATGCAAACATGTTGGCGAGCTTGACGAATTAAACGATTGTCTTATGAATACTTCATGATGAGCTCAAGAACGACACTGGACTGACTGCACAGCGAGAAGTTGTCCTCGATGGGAAGACACAGGGCTTGCATTTGGAGATCTAGCAACTGACCACTCATTAGAATTTGACATGGCCACATATCCCAATTAGCTTCTGAAGATGCGGGGGATACCTAGTAGGGGAAACTTATTTCAGAAAACATACCCTGAACTTGAGTCATCTCCATGTCGTATCAGTACGATCAAACTAAAACTACACCGACTCTACCAAAGACACATCCTACACTCTTACACTCCTTCATAATAATCGACTTACCCTCTTAACCCGAAGCCGGCCGCCTTCAGCGAGACCCGCAATTATGCAGTTATGTTTCAGCTTCGTTGTGGCTGCGGTAGATGTCACGACGCCTCCCGATTGAAGCACTTAGGCTTTCTTGTATTCCATTGTGGAAGAAACTAACCTGCGGGGATGGGGGAGTCCAATGTTACCCGAGATCATACAAGTTGCTTTTTAAATCGGAAGCCCCCATGGAGCACTGGTGAAGCGGCCGGTGACCGTTTTCGGCTGTCACTAGGCTGATAGAGGTTATCCCTCAAGCGAGTTTGATCGTGGTCAGATCGTGATCATAATTTAGTCGCACGATGCGAGCGACGATGGTCCAGTGGATGTGTTGTCGCAAGGTGAGAGGTTGGAATAGTGTGAACACTAATCGACGACCGAACCATTTGTGAATGGTCACGTGCTCAACCATTCACCTTGGGATAGCATTGGCATAAGAATCAAACCACTCCGCAAGATTCGATTTCTTGTATTTCCCCAAGACTGAAAACACTGCAGTAGGAATTTATTGTGATTGGAGACTTGTTTATGTCTGCGTTCTTCTGAGAGTGAGGCGTTCTTCCGCCTGCAGACACGCAAGAGCTTTTCTTCCTCAAACTTGTCGCTCTCGAGGTAATGTCGTCATCAGTGACAGCAATGCGTTCTGATAACTACCTACATGGCGGTGGAGAGGCGTGGTTGGAAAAGGAAGCATGGTAATCACATCTGCATGAGATCGGAGAAATATCGTCCGAGTCAGCTCGTCCGACAAGCCGAGGTGGCTTAAGCTCGGATCCCCTCAACCATCAGGAGCAACTAGAATCAATCCATACATGGAAGAGGAGCCCACCACTCGCCACGCGTCATTTCTCGACTCGCCACTCGCTCTCCATATCGTAGAGATGGGGCAAGATGTTTTGAGCTCCAAGAAGAACGGCTCAATACTGGAGCCTGACCCGGAGTCCATGAGCCGGTACCAGCGAGAGATCTACTCAAACCTTCGAAAGCCGAACTTCTCCACAAAGCCCTCACAATGGGAAGCACAGGCCAGGAAGGCGATTCCGCTAGCGAATTTCTTTTACATATACGGGTCGGCCAGCACCGAGTCAACCTACGCGGCCAATCTATCAGCTTTTGAGCGTTATCGGTTGCGTCCCTGGATGCTCGTTCAAGCAACCAGACGCGACCTCTCCGTAGAGCTTTTCGGCCATCAATACGCGAGCCCATTGCTCGTGGCGCCAATAGGAGTGCAAGAAATCGCGCATCCTGAAGCGGAAGAAGCAACAGCCAGGGCGTGTGCCTCGCTGAAGGTGCCGATGATCCTCTCCACAGCAGCCACGCGATCGATCGAAGAAGTGGCGAAGGCGAATGGTCAGGGAAATCCCCGCTGGTTCCAATTATATTGGCCCAAACCAGAGGCCGAGGAACTGACTGCGAGTCTTCTTGCTCGGGCCAAAACCAATGGCTTCAACGTTCTGGTTGTCACTCTTGATACTTTTATGATTGGCTGGCGTCCAAACGATCTCGATACGTCGTACATTCCATTCATCTATGGGCAAGGTTGCCAAGTCCTATTCTCTGATCCTGTATTCAAGCGGATGTTGGAGAAGTTGCAAGCAGAGGATACTCGGACTGTATCCGAAAAGGTTACGGAAATTTGGGATATCTTGAAGCGACCAGGAACATGCTCAGGCACATTTAAAGTTATGGCCAATGCCACAGCAATGAGGAAAGCAAAACTGTGGATCGACTTGCTTTCATCTGGCACTTTTCGTGAGTGGGACCAGCTCAACATCTTGCGCAAGTACTGGGACGGACCTATTGTTTTGAAAGGCATTCAAACACTAGAGGATGCGCATCGAGCCATTGACAACGGGATCGAGGGAATCATTGTTTCCAACCACGGTGGACGACAATTAGATGGAGCTATATCATCGTTGGATGCACTCGCAGAGATTGGGGGAGACAAAAAGGTCAGGGAGTCCGGCCTCACTATTCTTTTCGACTCCGGAATCCGCACTGGCAGCGATGTGATGAAGGCCATTGCGTTAGGGGCGAAGGCTGTCCTGATCGGACGTCCATACATATACGGGCTTGCGATGGGCGGCGAGAGCGGCGTGAAGCATGTGCTAGAATGCATGCTTGCGGACACTGACAACTCCCTTGCCAACTTGGGTAAAAGATCTCTCTCGGAGGTTGGCCGCGACGACCTAAGAGTCTTTCAGCAGCCGTCAAAATTATGAATGATATGCCATTTTACAAGTGGATATACTCTGACTTCGTCATCGGCGATGACAGATTCGAAAAGCCATGAGTACTCACCACATCCTCAACAAGATGTTGTGTCACCAGCTCGAGCTAGAGTAGATAAATTCGTAGCTTGGATTGGTGGGGGTTATGACGCCCTTGTCACAACTATAGCATTTTCTTTTCTCGGGTGTAGCCACCAACTACAAAACTATCGTACCATTCTCACGCGTGTGGGGGACTTGAGACCGCGTGGTAGTTTGAGGCGTTTCTTGGCGATATCCTGCTAGGATCTCCAGCCAGGCCACTAGCTCTTTGGCAAAAGGTAGAGAGGAAGCCTCCCAGAAATGCCATGTACTGCTAGGCTCACCGATCAAGCGCCGTTACTAGCATGCGCCGACAATCGTGATCCCGATCCAGTGGATGCGTGTGATCCGTTCCGGCGGAAAAAAAAGAAGGTTTGTGTGGGCAATAGGCGACGCTCCCGCCGCCGACCGACACTTCCACATCCACGACCCCTATGACAAGGGCACTGCAGACGGAGCGCTAACCATTTTGAACACGATATTGACCGCGAGCTGCAAACATGTCGTTCTTATGATGGCCGTGCTGGTTTCTGTGCTCCTCGACACGTCAACAGACTTGTTCCGTCACCCACTCCTTCAGGTATCTCTGGGCTGTTCCCTACTATCATTCTAGACCCTCTCTCTGTATATAATATTACATCTACCTATCCGGAAATCTCCACCCACAACGCCACTGGAATCATGGAACGTTTGTCAAGCACTCCTGAAAGTATCGAGCTATTGAAAGACCTCTTTGACAAACTTCCATCTCCAACGGCTATCATTGACTGTCGAGAGACCCCTTATGCTGCACTCGAGGGACCTTGCCTCCATTACTCCAACCCAAAACTCGATGCTTGGTTGAATCGCACCTTGCTCACGACCAAAGATAGATTCAAGATGTGGGCAACAAATCAGGTTTTCTGGAACATGGTGAAGAGTGGCAAAAGGCACGAAGTTACCCACCAGCGGATCACATGGGCCACCTACTTTATCGGTGAGAGGTGGGGCATTCTGCAATCGATGTCATCCTACGACGACCAGATTGTGCGAGATCGGGAAGAGTTTCCCAGGCCCCGAAAGCGTCCTAGACATAGTTCCACCGACGATGTTGCACCTTTGGCACCCACCGTATTAACTCCCGCCTCAGAATCGCAATCCTTTCTAGCATCATCTCCACAGTCAGATACTACCTTGGACGTGGCCGTACACGACTGGACGAGACGCGATATCCCAGATGCTTCCCCGTATGTTCAGTTTCTACGGAAATATGGCTGGAGCAATACCAAATTTGGTCCATTGGAGCAGTGGAATCCCATGATGCGCTCTTATATCAATTTCCTCACCTCCAACCCGGGCGTTCGTTGCGTATATATTGGCCGAAAGGATCCTACTTCGTTTTACAACGAAAAGACCGCTCATATCCTGGGTACAATGCATCCTTGTGCACTTGGAGTTTCAGGCTCTGTTGGATCAGGTCCTACTTGGGAGTTCAAATTTGCCAAAATCCAGGAAGTATGGCAAACGGGCAAGGCAGTTAGCGGCGACCCACTATACCACCCTACCCCAAGAAATGGTCTTGTTCTAGCTGAAACCCACTACAACTGGGCGATGATGCCGATTTTTGATGAACATGGCAATGTGTTTGGTGTTCTTGGGGAGTTTGATGATTGTTCTGAGGAAGTGATTAAGAGGAGGATGTTGGACACAGAAATTCGGGCACGCGAAATGGAACCAGCCGATAACATTGAAAAGTTTTGGACCAAGACTCACGATGTTGTAGCGGCAAATCCCATAGACTTCCCATATGCCATGTTCTACTCGACGGCTGAGGAGTCCAGATCTGGTCATTACGGTAGTCCGACGTCAGGGAACATCATGCCTGCCCCATTCCAGTTGCAGAGTGTGATAGGCCTGAATGATCACCCACTGGCTGTGAACCAGTTCGATATTGCAGACAGCAAACATGCGCTTGCGAAATATTTCCGTACTGCCTGGTTCTCTGGAAATGAAGTGACTCTACACGCAGGAGACGCAATAAACTATTTACCTGACAGTTTGCAAATCCATACCAACCACCCTGATACCAAACATGGCCATGGGTCTACTAGCCACACTGCTATCATCTGTCCTATCAGGATGATTGGCTGTCCTGGGTCTGTTGGTATCTTGCTACTTGGACTCAATCCACAGAGACACTTTGACGAAAGCTTCAAAGGCTCCGTCAAAGTGATGATCGATCAATTCTCTCAAAAGGCTGCCAATATCCTCATCCCTAAAGAACGAGAGAATTACATGCTTCACCAGAGGAAGGTCCAGGAGAGCATATATGCCAAAGTCGCTGAACTTTCCAAGGTCGGCATCGCCATCTATCAACCCACCACCAACCGCTTCACTTGGACCAATGAGAAATTTGATAAGCTAGTGAATCTTCGGAAGCATAAAAATATTCCCGTCCATCCGGACGATGAAGAACAGTTCAACAAAAACATCACCGAGTTGACCAAAGCACCGACGGAAAGTTGCTTCCAATTTCGCATTCGTAAGGGGAACGAGGACAAGGATGTAGACAACTCGCAACAATGGTCGTGGGTTCTTATCAAAGCCGCGTCTGAAAAGATCAATGTATCTTCAATCAATCCCAAGCTCCTATCACGTATTACGAACGATCAAAAGAAAGATAATCACCAGCTGGTCGATCATATTACTTTTTTCATGACTGAAAATGAGCCAAAGGTTATGACTGACAAAGAGCAAAAGGAGCAAGTACAAGAGCTATTGGAGAACAAGAACCAAAGCGAGAACTTCATTGATATGGTATTGGAGTAATTTCAACAAGCCTACCAAAATTCATCTCTAACACTGCCCAGACTTGCCACGAGCTGCGAAATCCACTCTCGGCCATTATACAGTCTGCGGACGGTATCCTGACTGCATTCGGGCACAGTGATACGGGTACGAGACATGCCTTTTTTTATATATCATCTGGCACGAGGATACAGCGCTTTGAGGCGTTCATTGAATCCAGCTGACATAACCTGCAGATAACGGAGCTCAGGGATCATCCTCGGAACTTTCTAATGCCAATCATACACAAGTCACAGTTCTTGATTCAGCACAAACCATTCTGCTCTGTGCACAGCACCAAAAGCGCATCGTTGACGATATTCTCACTATGTCAAAGCTGGATTCCGAACGACTTCTGATTGCACCGGAGCGTGGCCGACCTGTATCACTTGTAGAGCGAGCGCTCACCATGTACGAAGCAGAGCTCGCAGATGCGGGCATTGAGAAAACATTCAGAGTAGATGCTTCTTATGCGAAGCTTGCTGTAGACTCTGTCTACCTGGATACATCACGACTGCTTCAAGTATGCCGCAAATCTCCCACAGAGGTGTTATATCCTAACCTTGCTAGGTTCTCATCAATCTTCTCACCAACGCCATCAAGTTCACACGCAAATCCACAACGAGGAGAAAGATTGAGATTGTTCTCGGAGCATCACAGAATCGTCCTTCCACCAGCTCTTGTAACATCTCATTCATTCCCCAACGAACAGCCCGTAACGACGCCTGTTCCGGTCCAGAGTGGGGAACAGGCGAGGAGGTTTACCTCCAGTTCGACGTCATCGACACAGGCAAAGGCCTAACCGCCGAGGAAATGAAGCAGCTCTTCCTCCGCTTCTCCCAGGCCTCGGCCAAGACATACTCCCAATACGGTGGATCCGGTCTAGGTCTCTTCATCTCCCGCGAGCTGACTGAGCTCCACGGTGGCCAAATCGGCGTCTATTCGATCGCAGGACAAGGAGCTAAATTTGCCTTCTACATCAAAGCTCGCAGACACGCATTGGAGAACGACGATAGTAGAGGGATTCCTCCTATCGAGGCGGACCCAAGCGCCGAGAAGGTCAAGCATGGGGCATCAGCATCGCTAGCCTACAGTGAAGCCTCTGCTCTCAACCACCACCAATTGCCTTCAGATCTGCACATCCTCCTCGTCGAAGACAATCTGATCAACCAAAAAGTGACCGCTAATCAACTGCGGAACATCGGATGCACTGTGCATGTCGCCAACCACGGCGTCGAATGTCTGAAGTTCCTAGAAACAAGTGCTTTCTACTGTAATCCTTCCGAGAGGGAGAACAGCACTTTAAATGCCCAGAAGACGCCCCTTTCCGTCATCCTCCTCGACCAGGAAATGCCCGTTATGGGCGGTCTGACATGCGTCAAGCGCATTCGGGAGATGCAGAAGCTGGGCAATTTGGGTGGACATGTGCCCGTCATCGGATGCACCGGGAATGCGAGGAGAGAACAGGTCGCAAAGTGTCTTACTGCTGGCATGGTACGTTATCCCAACCTCAAAGCTTTTGGGTTCTGTTATGGGACTAAGTGAAGGGATTCCGGCTAACTTGCGTGTTTCTAGGACGATGTTATTACGAAGCCGTTTCGCATCAAGGAACTTATGGCTGCGATTTTCGAACTTGTTGGGAAGGTTCGGGGGACGGAGAGGAGGTAGACGAGGAATGAATGTGTGTAGATTGGGCTGACGGGGCTGCGCTTTACCCGTGGTTCACGGGTTATGGAGAGGCGGAGAGCCCCTTTTTTCCTTTCACTTCTCACGGATGACGCCATACTTCATTTTCTCGCCTATGTTATTATCAGATTTGTTGACGCGTAGAAAGGTTCTGCCATCTCGTGAAAAAGGTTGAAGCAGAGATGAGATTGAAAAACATGTATTGGGATGTTCTTTTGTGTACAAGGGAATGCTAGATCTTATCAACTTCAGTCACTTATATCCATGACCCGAGTGTTATGTCAGATCACACATGCAACCCTTGTACGCTGTCCCTCTATCACTCCCCAGGTTGTATATATATCCTATAGGCATCGTCGCATAACATTCACTCCCAAAAACCGCCAACGAGAACATGTCCTGAAACCACCTCTAGCAGAGGTAGAATCGCACATCCCTCTGGAGATGACACCTAGCCGTGAATCGAGGCCAATCGCACTCATAGCCATCGTTCTCCGCTGCGCAGTAGAGCCACATGCACCGCTCATCGACGGTCAAGAACCGAGCAGCAAAAGTGAAGGGGTTGCCATCCTCGTGACTAAGGTTATACCAGACGTCGCCGTTAAGTTCCATGCTATACTCAACCTGGTATTCCCGACGAATTGCCACGTCCTGGGGAGCACGGTAGAGCTTGATCGTCTGCGAGCACCCGTTGTTGTAGGTGAGGTAGGGATTCCAGTAGCCCGTGCCGGGCCGGAGCTGCTCGAGTTTGAACTCGCATCTAGGATCACAGCAGACGGAGGCAACCCAGATGGAGAAGCGGCAGTTGTTCTGAATGTAGCCGCGGATTGGGGTTGGGCCCTGGGCAGAGGCGTCGGCGGCAGGTCGTTCATTGATGGTCGGCACCGATGAGGTGTTCATGCCGTTGGGAGGTGAAGTGGGGGTGAAGTTCTCGGCAATGTTGCCGGCGTAGACTTGGGGCGGGTGGGCATGGTTGGCGGCGGAGATGATGCCGATGATACCAGCGATCAAGAGAAGGAAAACTTGGTGAAGTTATAGTAGCTCCGTTGCTCCGAAGGTAACAAACGACTTACGATTGAAGGAGCCCTTCATTCTAGAGTTTGAACTTGGCAGCCCGGTGAAGATATATATAGATCGAGTACCTGAAAGACTGTGGTAAGGACCTGCAAATGCAAGATCAAGGAAGCAAACCTTCAAAGCTTTGTATAGCCAAACAAATCTAGAAAACGATATCTGACTATGGGATCTTTGGTCGAGGTTGTGGGTGGGAAGAGGAAGAAGAGGGAGGAGACAGGGCAGGAGTGGGAAGCTGTTTGGACTTTTGGTGCTAACGCGGTTCGCGCTTGCAGCCAAGTCACAAGACCCTGGCCATCTTCCAGAAATATTCCTTCGGCGATAAATCATTCCGTGCCAGGGAACGGAGAATCGCGAATGGCGTCGATGACCGTCCCCTCCTACACGCAGGGCCCATGCTCGCTCTGCTTTCTTTCACTGCCATGTCGGAAATTGGACCGGGCTTTCCCGTGCCGAAGACCTCCCAATACTCCTTATCATTTCCATTGAGATATGTAAAAGTAGCGGAAACCTGCGATAACGATAGGCAAAAAGACTTTGCGATAAACATCACAGACCTGAGTGATTTTGTATACACTTTGTGGTAATAGAATGCATCAATATAGTGTCCTAAACATATGTTCGCTCACGAGGAGGAATATTATCTGCGAAGAAAGTCTGCTGAAAGCCTCTGGAGAGACAATCACAGGACAGTTTGCTGATCAGCGTTTAGTCGACAGGTGTTTTAGACCAGAAGGGATTGATCACTTTGGGGTCTACTTCGATGTGGAGCAATCAGCCTCTCTCAATCTTTAGCCCTAAGGGAGAGGGATCATGGCATCTGTTCATGAGAGACGGTCGGGTCTTGAAAACTCAGCATGTGTGGAAGTGGATCAAATACATATTCAACCTTTATATTTGTCCACCTATGGATGTCTGAGTATACAGAGCCTCAAGTCACTCCATCTCTATCATCCCATCTAAAGCCATAAGCCCATCCCACCGTCTATGAGACACCATATACTATAGACTCCTCCCATCTCCCATTCATATACACTCTCTCCCATCTAATCCATGAAAGCCCTAGCAGGGGTAGAACATCACATCCCTCGGCGCACCGCCCCCAAGATTCCTCAACCAACCATTCTTCTACTCATTCCAATCACAGTACGTCCCATCCTCGCCCTCCTTGCAGCAAAAGTACCTGTTTCCACCGTAAGAAACGTCGAGAGACCGGTGGATGGATTGCCCTCCTATTGACTCAAGTTATACCACAAGATCCCCACCGTATCAATATTGTACTCGACCAGGGACTCATTGTGTTTACCAAGGTCATTGGGGCTCCAATACGTGTGGATGGTGTGGGAGCATTTATCGGCGACGGCAGTCGAGGGGCTTTAGTATCCGGTGTGGGGATCCAGGCGGATGACGCTGAGTGGGCATCTTTTCTCGCAGCAGTCGCGGCCGATGTAGATTGGGAAGTTGTAGTTGTTTTGGACGTAGCCTTTGATGGGCGGACCGTTTTGATGACTGCCATCAATGTTGTGGACGGGGCGCTGTTGATGGTGGGGACGGGTCCGGCGAAGATATTCTTGGGGGTGGAGAGGGCCTTGGAGATGAGTTGGCTGGGGTTGGCAGGGGCAGCGAAAGCGAGGCCTGCAAAGACGCCGGCGAAAATTGTGTGGGTGATGAGATATCTGTTTTAGTAAAAGCTGCCAAAAACCTACGAATTGAGAGAAGTCTCATGGTGACAGACAGAGGATTAGAGGATATGGGTATAGAGGAGGTCGAAATCGCAGGAGATCTGGGAAGGTATGTAGACTCGGTACTCGAAAGACACCGTTGAAGATAGCTTCAAGCTTTACGAAAGATTCACTCTAATCAGCGAACGTTCGAGGTTAAAGGGTGAAGAAGGCCGTGGGGAGAGGAGGAGCTTTTATGTAAACATCTACGGTGTGTATTCTCTCCACGCATAGGTACAGCGAACAGGGCTTTCCAGGTCCCATCGTTCATTCTTGTTTTCGCTATCTCGATTGCAAGATCACATCATCGTTTAGGAGTTCGGTGGTGACAATCCTGCAGTTGAGCTTTCCCACGTGGTATACATGCCGATATCGGTCCTTGAGGAACAAGGGTTTGCAGCTCGAGGCGAGCAGTCCCAAAGTTCAAATGATCTACAATATTTGCAGGCTGGAGATGAACATGTTGGTCATACCGGAGATTGTTGCTTTGATGGCTTTGTTTGACCGCTTCACAGATGCTGGAACACAGTCATACGCCGAGAGAGCTGTACTTCATTGTCAGTCATTGTCAGATTTGCAAAAGCCGTAAGCCAATTCGATACCGAAGTGTGTTTTTCTCCATGTCGAGTTTTGAACGATGTTGGCATGACGAATTTAGGTGGTTGAAGGTTCAGGCCATGGATGTACAGATCCCAGTGGGGAGAAAAAGCTTGTTGATTGAAAGACAGTCAGAAGTATGACTCAACGTATTCAACACGGCTATTCTTTGCCTCACGATGCATCAACATCGTATGTTCGCTCCAGACTAGCACAGCAGTGAATCCAATCTCCGGCATCGTCCTGCTAGATACCATAACCTACAATCCCCCTCAAGACCCCCATTCAACAGGCTTCAATCTCAACTTCATGCCATTTATTGGCTTACTTGTAATCGTTCCTCCTGGTCTAACAATCTCATTCGGATCCGCCATCTCCATCTCAAAGCTCCCACAGAAAGCCGCAACCAACGCCCTCATCTCAGCCCTCGCAAACTTCTCCCCAATGCAACTTCTCGGCCCATGCAAGAACGTCAAAAAACTGTAATTGCTATCAGCCCCACCAACGTTATTTGCACGGCCAGACTCGGGGTCGATCCACCGCTCCGGTTTGAACACTTCGGCATCGGGACCCCACAGTTTGGGATTGCGGTTGATGGCCCAGGGGGTGACGAGTACCATGGTACCCTTGGGGATAAATTGGGAGTCAATGGTAGTGTCGCGGATGGCACAACGTGAGGATGCTGGGATCGTTGGGTAGAGGCGAAGGGTTTCGTTGCAAACGGCGTTGAGATAGGGGAGAGCTTCTAGGACGCTTGCGATATCGGGGTTGGAAGATAGGGCGCTGGGAGAGGGGATGCTTTCGTGGACTTCTGCGCGCAATTTCCTTTGAATGGCGGGGTTCGAGGAGAGAAGATAGCCGGTCCATGTCAACGCCGCAGATGTTGTCTCGTGACTGGGAGGCGTCAGTTTGGTGATGCGAATGTTTTCTTTAAACAGAGAAGTAATACGTACCCAGCGGCCAAGAATGTCAATAGTTGATCCACTAGCCCTTCATCGGAAAAGGTGTTCGAACGCATCATGATCGACAAAATGTCCACCTGGTGTTGACTTTCTGTCTTCATCCTCGCTTTCTTATCCCGGACAAACTCTGTGCATATTCTCTTCAACTCTGAAGTAGTGATTCTGACCCGCTCATTCAGTTTCCAGGGCATTGCCTTGATAAACCAGGCCGGGAAGACGAGATGAAGAATAAAGTAGAGTCCCTTTTCTGCCGTAGGTTCAAGAATCTCTTCGTATGTTTCAATAAGCAGATCATCCGAATTCCTGAGCGAACCAATATCACGTCCAAGACCCGCAAGTCCGATAATATCCATAGTAACCTGGGTTGAGAAATGGTTCAGCTCTAACACTTTGTCTGGTTTTTCGAGCAACTCTCTCTTCAGAACGTCGCAAAACTCTATAGACTTTGACCATAATACTGGATATAGCTCTTTAATGTGTCGGAAGTTGAACGCCGGCATAATTTGCTTCCTCTGATGTTTGTGCTCATCACCCTCAGATGTGAGTAACCCGTTGCCCAAGAACCGGACAAGGAACTGTCGAACCCAACCAGGTTTCTCAAAGTCATAGCTCTTGTGGACAAGAACGTCAGCGAGAGCAGCGGGGCCAGTCAAAATGAGTCGATCCTCATGAAAGATGCCTCGGAAATAGATCATGCCGTCGTTGGCCGTGGTTTTCATGATATTGAGGATTTCACCCCCCGGCGGGGTTTTAAACATGAGGAGGCCATGGCCGAGGATAGGGTAGAAGCCACATAGGGGCTGGGGAAGATGGCGGAGAGGGCTTTGGAAATAAGGGTAGACGATGAGCTTTTGAGCTGCCTTTATGCCCCAATTGATAGCTGAATAGAAGAGAAACAATCCGCCCAAACTAAGTGCAGGGAGGAGATTGGGAAAGACATAGAACGTCACAGCAGACTCGACAAAGGAAATGGCGACGATGTGAACGGGTGTGAAGGTTTCCATTATGCGAGGTGGACAGATCGCGACTTGCTGATGGTAGTGGAATTCATGATATCTAAATGTTTGACAACTGAACGCCTAATCTCTATAGTTATCGTACTGCTGACGTACTGTAGCTCTAGTCTTAATGCGACGGCCAGCGTCGTGGCGTATTCCTCTGAAGTCATTACTGCCCAATGTTAGCTCGCGCTTCAGCGGTGCCTCGGTTCACAACCCTCCTGACAGTCGCTGTTTGGCAGCTGCTCCCACAATGAAACACGTACATCCCAGACGCTGCATAGACATTATTGAATGCGGTATCCAACGCGAAAAGGTTGGATAAAATCAGATCGATCTTGGTGGAGAATTGGTGGCCTACCGGCGTCCGTGGAGTGCGCAAAGGTGGTTGGTGGAGCTAGCCTAGCCTGATATGGTAAGCGCCGATAGAGGAGAGGACTTCTCCCACATCTTCCAGCTTTTATTCGCAAAACTACAACACTGCAAGCATCTTGCACTTTTGGAATTTCTTATCCACATGATGCCTAGTAGAATAGATCGAAATCAAACGTGGAAGTCTGATACCAGAGGTCCCAAACCATCCAGTAGCAGCTAACAACAATATATTCGTATCTTCGCACCCACCACTGATGTCCCTTCTAGCTAATGAAGCAGAACAGCATTATTATTCTGCATTCTGCATTCTGCATTCGCAGTCAAGGCACGCTGCACTAATAAACTTGGCAGATCTTCTGCCGAAGGCAACAATATCATCCCGCCGCCCTTGAGCTCCAAATCAGCGTGCGCTATCTCTTCATGGTAGACAAGAAATGCAATACCCAGACTGAACAGTCAGACCGTATATGCTCCGGCCAATGAGCGTGAAGAATGACGAGTTGACTCACACGAAAGTTCGCTGAGGCTGAGGCTGAGGTTGAGGCTCAGATTAAGGCTAACCGAATGGAACTCGACACTCCAACCTCCACTTTAACAGAACATTGTTCAGAGCCGACAAGCTAGATCGTATGAAGAATCAGCGGCTTGCGCGTCTGCCTAGATCAGGTTCATTTCACCAGGACTTCCTGATTATGTTAGATCACTGCGCGTTGGCCTATTGTATATAAACACATCCAAGGTCTACATCGTGTGCCCGTGCCTACCTACTCCAAGGTGGTTAAGGAGGATATTTTCCCTTCCCTTTAATTGATATTTTCCTCACACAACACCGATCCTCGATTGCATATCGTTTCAGGGCCATGGATTCTCTCTCCGACCTCCTGGCTCTCCCGGCTGATCCCGACTGCCAACTCGACCGCAACTACAACTATCCTGCCGAGGGCATGAGTCCTCATGCCGCTGAAACTTGGCGCAAGGAAAAGTACTGGGAAGATTTCAACAACCACCACTACGACAATATCCCGCGTCTCAAGCTGCTAATCTCGGACATCGATCTCCAAACCGCCAAATATGCCAAAAGCACCAACGCGGCGATCCGGCGGCGACCATTAGAAGCGAAAAAAAGGCGGTACCAAAATAAGCTTGAAATGCTCGAAAAGGGATGGGTAGGCATTGCAGCATCATTGCGAGCGGAGAGCGAAAAGCTCTTCGCCCTTCCCCGAGAAATCCGAGAGAAGATCTACAGCTATCTGTACACACGCCCGCAGCCCAAAGAAAACTACTTCGAGCTCGAATTCCCCGACATCGACGTCCGACACTCCATGCTACCGCGAGACCCCTTCCTGTACCTCCACGCCAACATTATCGACCCGGCTATCGCTGCTGAAGCCGCACAAGTGATGTATGACACCAACAACTTCCGCGCCGTCATCGGCTACTCGCATCAACCATTTGCGCAATTCCTGCGCACAGATCATTACGGAAGTGGAGTTGTGCCGCGAGATATCATTCGGCGCATGCACATGACACTTGACAAAGGGATTTATACGCCCCGATATGTCAAAGAGCTTTCGCACAAAGAGTTCGAAGCTTGTGACTATAACGGGCGTGATCGGATCAGGGGTTCAGTGAGCACACTACTAGAAATGTCACAGTTACGACTCTTACATCTGCACATTATCAATTTTTATGCCAGTCCTAAGGTGGTGCGGAATGTCTCTCCGATCATCAAGCGGCTGGTGGAGAATGGTGTGAGGGTGAGGGTGCGCGGGGATGCTGAGAATAGGATTCCATGGGGGAAAGAATTGGAGAAGGCGTTTGAAGAGCCAAGTGCCTTGGAGAGGGAAGAGGTGGCTAAAGAGGGCGGGCTGAGGGATTCGGAATTTGGTCCAGATGGGAAGGAGATCGTTCCGAGCCTGGCACAGTGGAGGACGCATTTAAGTGAGCATTATGTGGTGTGGAAGGAGATTGAGGCACAAAAGGCAGGGGAGAGCGAGCAAGATGAAGCCAGTGCTGAGAGGCTGCGCTTGACTCCTATCTGAAGTCTAGACATACACTTCCAGAGCACCATGCCGGCCAGAATCTATTAAAGGAATCGAGCTTTGCCAACGAAGGAAACGTGTGCAACTCAAATAGTCAACACAAAGGAGATTTATGTGAATTAAAATAAAACAAATTTGACATGAAGGGAGTGATGGGAGGGAGTGGTGGGAGGGATGGTGGAGGAGTAGAGCCAATCAACATAGCAACTTACATCAATTCTTCCGTCATCGTTCCGATCTCACCTGATTAATTAGACATATACAATCTAGCCATTGCCAACTTTCCTCTTTGAACCGCCGATACCAGTTCTCAACAGATAAGCTTAACCTAGCCAGAATGGGACTATGGGCATAGGTGGAAGGCATCGACCGAACCACATGCGCACATAGTATCCGAAAGTTATGCCCCGCCTCGGCGTCCTCCATAGACCGACAGTGTTTCATGGCGATCAAACCAATTTCAATACTGCTATTGACAGGAACGCACCTCAGCACCATACCGCAGCAAACGCAACGATAGTGAGATTCGCCTGGACGGGGCGTAAGCACTCTGTTTTAACAGCGCCGCCTTTAAGACTCAGCTCCAATCCTATCCTCAATATTTCCAGTTCCTTGATCAACACACCAATGCACCCACAACAACCCCTCACAACGCCATCATTTCCATGATCAAAATATCAATTTTCACTAACAATTACCACACCCCCACCCTACCAATTTACCAAATCGTGCCATTCCTCATCAACGCCCACCAGCACTCCGTGACATCCTTCCCCATAACTCCCTTAGATCTCAGCATGTGTCCTAATCCCCCACTTCTCCAGCACATTGTGCCTGCACCAATAACTCCTATACCTCTTCCCCCAAAAGAAGAACACTGGGGTCGTAGCCACCATGGCAAACCCCACGCCACCAAACGTATAAAACACGACCTTGGGGCCCGCCTCCGCCGTCCAATCATTGACAAAATAACTGAACCCGTAGAAGAGGAAATTCTTAAAGACCATATTGGCGATGAAGACCTCCGAGCTCATATCCCTGAATGCATCGATGGCGTAGGCCGACGCGGCAATGGCAGCGCACACAATGCCGAAGAGACACATGCCGTGCATAGTAGCAGTGGCGTAGTAGGAGAAGTGTTCTTCGCACATGTAGCCGAAAGCGAAGAGGCCGATGCCGGTGAAGAGGCCAGGGATCATGCCCAGGAGTCGGTATTCGGGCTCGTAGATGCCCCCGTTCTTCTTAGCGCACCACTTGATGAGGGGGTCGAGAGTGGCGCCGAGGAAGAGCGAGGCGAGGAGGCCGCCGAGGAAGGGGCCAAGAGAGAGGTAGCCGACGCCTGACGCGGTGAGGTTGTAGGGCGGGAACATGAAGATTTGGGCCATGTCGTAGGATTGGGCGACGAAGAAGGCGGTCAGGCCGCCGGTCACGATGACGACCCAGAGGATGGCTAGGTTGGCGCAGACGGCAAAGGGGGCGATGAAGAGCTGGAGGAGGTTGTCGTCTGAGTAGACGCCTGAGAAGATGGCGAGTTCCTGGACGTAAGTCTTCTTGGGGCGGTAGGCTGGGGAGGAAGAATTGGCAGTCTCGATTTTGACGACGTCTGTGGCAGATTTGGAGTCCGGGCTGGCATCGCCATGACCATGGCGCTTCTCGGCGGCTGCAAGCTCGGCAAGGTTGTCTTCTGCGAGCTCGTCAATGTCGTAGCGATGGTCGCGGATGTAGTTGGTCTCGGGGACGAAAAAGAAGACCAGGATAGTCTCGAGGACGGTAAAGGCATTGAGGATGTGGAAGAGGTATCTCCATCCGAGATTCGTGCAGATAGGGCCGACAATGATGGCGGAGAAGTTGGATGCAGCGCCGAGGATGAATTGGATGATGGTCATGAATACACCGCGCTGATGCACGAACCATAGGTCTCCAATCATAGACACCACCAAGCTTTCAAATGCAGAGCTGTGTAACGTTGGCATTTTATTGATTCTGGTTTAGGAAGAGACTTACATCGAACCGCCCTGAATGATACGAGCAGCAAGAAGCCCGTCGTAGCTGTCGACTGCGCTCCCAACGATCGTGCCGAGCATTCCAAATAGTGTTGCGACGATGAACATGGGTCTTTTGCCGTACTTCCTGGATAGCGCAGATACGATAGGTCCGATGCATGCAGTCACAAGCAACATGTACCCCGAGATAACAGTAATGTCTCCGACTGTGACTTTGTAGTCAATCGCGATGAGAACAAGCGCTGGCGACAAAAGCGGTGCAAGAACTGCAGCATAGATGACTGATCCGAAGGCGATGATCAAGGTGATGGTCCATTTCTTGGTCTGCGACCAGTTGAGAGGGTCGTTCGGATCCTCCGATCTGTCCAAGTCAATATCCGAATGTCACAGAGATGGGAAGATACTCACGGCTGGGGAATCAGAATAATATCTGCATCCTTTCCAGTGCCATGTTTCAGTCCTGCTGTAGCCGCGCTGGCCTGCGACACTTCCTCGCTGAGGATGACGGTAGCCGGAACATGTTGAAGATGTTTATCCTCGAGGATACCAAGGAAACCCATGATGGAGACTGTTCCAACTCAACAAGACAATTGTTAGTGAAGAAACCGAGGGGGGTGGAATTGCAATAGGATCAACATGGGCGAGTCCATGGTCTTAAGTTCTGCCGGCACTTTAGTCGTGTTAGCTATTCGGCCCAGTGAGTCGGAGACGCGAATCCTGCGTATCAACTAGCTTGGACGCTCAGAGCTTCGCGTGGCGTCCTCGACCCCTTGTGGGGTTGCAAATTGGACTGCACAGTGAAAGAGGCCCCACCGGGATGCAAAGACGTCTCAAAATCGACCAGCTCGATTCGGAGATAGCCCAGCACCCTTGTCGTATATTCCTACAACAAGCCACCGTCACTGGGGTATGTGGTCCTGCGTGTCATTTACCCACACCGATCGGTTGGAGGGTACTTATATATGTAAGGCGCGCCAAATATGTGCGATTTGGACTTGATTGCTGCGCAGTCAGATTTGTAGATATCAACACTTTAACGACTACGGGCGTGAGGAAGAGCACCAGGCCCGGAGTACAAGAAACTTCCAAATAGCATGCCCAACTTTCCCGCAGCGGAAAATGAACCGTGATTTTTTTGCAGCCACAAGCGTCGTGGAGAACGCGCTACCCCGCGCAGGCTAACCGCACACGAGGTCCACGTGATTGGCAAAGTATGGGGTAGATATTGCCCCACAACAACGAGTCATGTCGGCGGTGGCTCTGGCAGAGCTCCCCAAAGATCCAGAGCTACTCCAACTCTTGTCTTGTTCTTGTCATAAAACTAATCGACGCCTCTACGATGGTCAGCACGACCTCGACTTCCGCCTCAGTCCGTGGGGCATAGATCAGGATGTAGGTGACGGGCAAGCTGACACCCGCAATCTTCTTCAAGAGGGTCACGCCGGCAAGACCATGGCGTTGTCCCCACCCAGCCTCAAGCACTGCTTTGCAATCTGATGGGTGCAGTATGACATGGCAGGTCGCATCGATGCCAGTGTGGACATGACTGAATTCGCCTTTCGTGTCCTCGACAATGGTATTTCCCTTGACAGCTGGAGAGACGAAAAAGGCAGTGTGTTCCCTCTCCAGCACGCTCTTTCGAAGCTCGACCAGCCCCTTTGCTTGGGCTTGTTCACCGAGCTGTGAATATCGCTCGATGAACTTGGCTTTGATATCTGCACCCGGAAGTTGCTGCAATTGGCGTTGCGGAACCACATGCTTCCCCAGCTGTGGTCGCGGTGGAGTTCGTCGTGGGGGAAACCCTGGGAGCAAGCAGCCAGGCTCGTCGGCATACGGGAGGCTCTTGTTGTCGTAGATGGACGGAGAGAGCTGTTCGCGGGACACAAGAGCTAACACGCGCGCGCCAATCCAGCCGATGACATTGTGTGGCAAACCTCCAGGTCCATAGGAGATGAACGTCTGATAGTCATCCACTGCGAGTGCTAGGATCATGCCACTCGCGAGCACAGCAGTGAGCTGGTAAAGTTGCCGGGCGTCCCACTCCTGTGCAGACAGAGCCATAGTGGGGGTCCGTTCAAGAACAATTCAACCGAAATTCACGACGTGAGGCCTTTGAAAGACGGGGCGTAGCGTATTTATGCGGAGCTGTCTGAAGACTGCTGAGAGTGACCTGACCTGAGTGCTGTGAGATGGCTCGTGCACTCGCCGTTTTCTGTTTTCGACGCGCAACTCTCCGTTCATTGATCCCTTGCGCTGAGATGGCTCTTCGCTGGTGATAATCGTTATGGCCAACAAGTTCGTGACAAACTAACTCCGATGAGGCACGGCCTGCACAGCAACGCACAATGGAAGGTTTGATTCAACCGCCCTTGGATAGTTTGGCATCCTCACGTCTCTTGCGCCGATGTCTGCATACACTTTGGACTTAGACGAGCAGAGGACACCATGACTCCAGCCGCACATGATCACCCGCATTGCATCTCGCACATGCTTCAACCGAGCGGTTCAAATTGAATCACTTCTGCCCGTCATTCTCGACTCCCAGGCAATTTCAAACTCCAACAACGAGCGGCAATATGATTGCCCTCACAAGCGCAACAGGAAAGCTCGGGTCCGCCGTCATCAACGCCATCCTCGACAACAAGCTCATCGACCCCAAGGAGCTTGTAATCTGTGTAAGTCTATCGATTTTCAGTACTCCCACGTCAACTACTAACATCGATCACCATAGACGTCCTCCAATCCGGAAGGCGAACAGTTCAGCGCCCTCCGGTCCAAGTCGATAACTATCCGCTACCACAACTTCGACGACCCCGCAAGCCTCGAGCGCGCATTCGCAGCATGCACCAAACTCTTCCTTGTCTCAACGCCGCACATATCAATGGACTACAATAACGCGCCACTATGGAGGGGGCGGGAAGCACACCATCGCGCAGCCATCGACGCGGCGGTCAAAGTCGGCGTCAAGCACATATACTACACCTCGTTGGCATTTGGAAGCGCGAGCGAAGCCGGAGTAATGCAGGCACATATCCGCACCGAAGCGTACCTGAAGATGTTGTATAATGTCGACTACACCATCATTCGGGAGGGTCTGTATAATGAGAGCTGGCCACTATACTTTGGGTACTACTACCGCTTGAAGAAAGAGACCAGGAAGGTGGTGGTTGTAGCAGGGGACGGCCCGATCTCATGGACATCGATTGCGGACATGGCGTTTGGGACTGCGAAAATATTAGCAGCACCGAGCGAGGAGTGGAAGGGGAAGATGCTGTATTTGAGCCAGAATCGCACCTGGACACTCAACGATATTGCGAAGATTGTGAGCAAAGTGAAGGGCCAGGATGTCGCGTTGAAGGTGGTCTCCAAAGAAGAACACGAGAAGTATTATGTCGAGGTGAAGAAGATGGAGCAGCCGGCCGTGGAGTGGTGGAGCAGCACGTACAAGGCTTTGAATGCCGGCGAGTGCGATATCAAAGATACCACGCTAGAGGATATGTTGGAGGAGGCGGGAAGGACACCGAAGTCACTTGAGAAGACAATCAGAGACATGCTCCAGTAGTCGTAGCAGGAGACAACATCGTAGGACAGGATTTCGCACCTCAGAGTGAACCAAAACCACATCAATGCGCAGATCCAAAGACCTAGCTAAACCTGGTCACTATATTGCACGCCCAAAACATCGTGTGTCAAGAAATTGACCAAATCCGGTCGGAAGTGATATGTCTTGTGGAGCATTGCTGACAGAGTTAGACACTGGCTGTCTGCACCTCCGCGGTTGAACAGCAGATTCGGAGACATCGCGACTTCGACCGGAGCAAATCAGGCCTTACGTCACACTTGCAGACGACGGATCGCACATGTCCTCCATGGATGTATATCAACCACCACTACCCGGGTGTGTGTGTATCCAATATACTGCGTCCATTCCACCAACAGCATGCGGAACAACCACAGCCTTCACCCTCCCCCATCTCAGGCACAACTTTAAATCCTCGACATTAGCTGCGGCCCCGGAACCACCACGACCAGTCTCACAGAATACGTCCCCCAAGGAAGCATCACCGGCATCGACATATCCCCAGCCATCCTTTCGCACGCTCGCACACGCCTCTCCCAACTCACTCCTCCCTTCCCAAACGAAACTTTCCAACCCGGAGACATCACCTGAGACCTCTCCTTCCCAGACTCCACCTTCGACTAATATCCGACAATCAAGTAGTACTCTACCTGTCCTCACCATCCACCGCCATCCGCGAAATGCGAAATGCGACGTGTTTATAAACCCACGGGCTTTGTTGCCTGTCGAGAGGCGGATTTTCCATATAGGTGGTATCCGCATCTCCATGGACTGCAACTATCCGATAAGTATATTTACGATAGCGTTATTCAGCCTTCGACTATTCCACGCCCGGGGTCGCCTCCGCATCCGCCGAATACACGCACGGGGAGTATGATTCATGTGTGGATGCGGGAGGCCGGGTTTGATGTGGAGAAAGTGGTCAAGGGGGCGGGAACGGAAGTACATCCTAGCAAGGAGGCGCGGAGACGGTGGGTGGATGCTGGGATTGGTAGGTTGGTGGATGAGGGGGTAAGGAAGAGATATGTGGACTTGGGGGCTACGGGGGAGGCTTTGGAGTTTGTTGTGAGGGATTTGGAGAGGTGAGCAGTGGGGGTTTAGTATTTGGGGGGTAGCATTGGAGCTCACAGGAGAGGGTACGAATTGTTGAAAAGTAAAGCACAGTTGTGTTTTGCTCAGCTACCCAGGTGGGTAATTTTTATGAGTTCCAGAGCACGGCGTACTCTCTAGATGCTATGAACAGGCTGGAAGGGAAGCAGGCATCCTGGAAAGTCAAGTGATGGGACTGGCCCTCCTTTTCCTCTCAATAAACCAAGCTATAGTCCACATCCCAGCCTTTGACACCTCTCGACGACTACAACCTAACCCTTGATCCCCCTCCGCCACACCATACCAAGCCTCTGAAAGAAAGAGAACAGCGAACCTGCAGGAACCTCTCCCTCATAAAGACTCATCCAGCGCGCCGCAAAAGATCCTATCATTACTATCAGCACCTACCCAGCACATAAGAAACACACAAAGGCTTACCAGCAGTCGGCCCCAACTCCCCAAACCCCAACACCTCCAGCACCGCCGGCGCAACCACAACAAGCACGCCGACAGCAACAACCGTCGCATACACCGGATGCTCTTTGGCCAATCCCTCCATCTGCGCAGCGGCGTTGCAAGCTTTCTCGTACGCGTCTTTGACCACAGGAGCCAGCTTGTCCGCTTCCTTGAGCGCCTTTTGGAGCATTTGGAGAGTCACCTGCGCCACTTTCTCGGCGAACTTGTCCTTCCAACCGCTGGTGCTGACGGTGCTGGAGAGGCTTTCGTGGAGGGAGTGATGGGTTTGGGCGGTCATGATGGCGTGGACGAGCTGGGAGGCGACATCTTCGGCGGTGCGGGGTTTGTCTTCGTCGGTGTAAGGGGTGATTTTCTCGTTGGGGGAAGAGGAGAGGTGGGTGTAGGAGTAATTGGGGCCAGTGAAGCAGTTGGTGAGGGCTTTGAAGAGGGCGGCCATGGTGGAGGTTGTTAGGGGGATTGGAGGTGGAGGGAGATGGTTGGTAGAAGTGCCCACGCAGTTTAGGTTTTATGAGAATCGGGTGTTGCTGTGCCGTTATAGGCTGCAGTGGGGTTGATGGTTGAAAGCTCCGTGGCGAATGGTTCGAAACCGCCGACGGTGTTTTCAAGGCTGCGCCACGGCGAGGCTCGCGCCACCACCTTGTGATGTGGTGATAGTTTAAAGGGTATGCATTGGGTGTCTTGGTAGACGGATTTCCTTTGGGATTATTGCAGAAAACGGGTGCTGAAAATGGAAATCTGCTTCATGACGTGTATATGAGCACAAACAAGTGGTCTGATTCACCATTACCGTCACGCGTCAAAAGTCTGTGTGCAAAGAGTGTTTTACCACCAAAACTTACACTCATTCCAGTACTTCTACAGGCATTTCTTTATATTAAATTCTTTTGTGTTTTGTTTCTATGATAGATATTTATATACACTAGAAATGGATGCGTTGCAAAGTATACATTTTGTAACTTTTCCTTGTAGAAGAAAATCAAAACTTTTAACTTTGTATCTGTTTAGAAGCTTTTATTTTGGGGTCTATGATAAAAAGAGATTTTCTGAGGAGTCAAGAAATCCACACTTGTAATTATTTATAATTCTGCAGAGTCTGGAATGATTTAGATTCTTAGAATTCAGATAGATTGGATAGGTGGTAAGGTGTGCTTTGGTGAGAAATCGCTTCGTGCACACAGACTTTTGATCTCGTACTGTCCAGTCTGTTCAAAGACAGCCTTTGAAGATTTTGAAAACACTGCTCAACTTTCAAAGACAATGCCTTGTAGCAATATAAGTGATCTGACCAAAATAATGCTCATCACGAGCAGATAGTTTGCCAACCTTGGATTGCTATCTGTAGTGGTCACAGTCTTTCACCGCATGACACTGAAGCGTGGTCACCACCGCTGCTTTGCTAAAGGGGTATGATGTCTAAATCGAATCTCCGACGTAGGCATGTGAGATTCTTGCTTTCCGTGTGCATTGCAATTGCTATTTAAGACCTCTTTTCTATTCACTGATCTTCTTCCTCTTACACCCACCTGGGTCAAAAGGTACCGAGATCTGCTAATCAGGTGGCATCATTACATCCGTTGATCACAGTGGAGGTGAGAAGCTCCTTCTCTTCATCCTTCAAATCACTCACCCGCCGTAGATCCATCACTCATCACCACAACCAACTCCCTCACCACTTCCAACATGGGAGGCCACGCATTCAGGTCCCTCTACTGTCCCCGCTTCTCTCTAGAAATCTACCTCACTACCCGCACCCTGGCCACAAAAGTCCTAAACACTCTCTTCACCCACGTCGTCGAGCCCGCCGAACTCCCCTCAAAAACAAACTTTGGCGATCTCGACTTCCTGGTCGCCGGTCCTAAACACGCCCCCTCCTCCCCAGTCGACCAACCCCACCTTGTCGAGCTCATAAAAGCCGCCCTCAACACCGAGTACGGCCGACGAAGCCTCCCCACCGACGGCGTCTTGTTCTTCGCCATTCCGGCGCCCGGTCGTGAGGAAGAGTTTCATATCCAAATCGATGTGCATGTGGTGGAGGTGGAGGGATTTGAGTGGAACCATTTCATGTACCGGTATGCGAGCGGATTGAAAATGGTAGGGTCGATGGTTAAGCCCTTGGGGGTTACGCTGGATCCAAAGGGGTGCCATGTCAGAGTTGAGGAGATGGAGAGGGGTGATGGGCCGGGGAGTATGGTGTTTGTGACTAGGGAGCCGAATGAGGTGTTGGAGATTGTAGGGCTTGGGAGGAAGTTTCTAGAGGGGGGGTTTGGGGTGAATGAGAATTGTATGGACGAGTTGTTGAGGTTTGGAGAGTGCCGTTTGGCTGACTGCATGGACAGTGTATGAGTATTTGGCCGGTTCGCCGTTCTTCCACCCTGCGCATTTTGCGGCCAGACTTCAGGACGAGAAGTACGTTGCCTATCTCGCGGACCGCTCAGAGGCTTGGAAACACTTTGTCACCACATGGATTCCGAGTCGGTTCCAGGGATACCAGACCAGCCCTCCGTTTGTGCATATTGACCAGTGGTACCAGGATTCCAGGGCAGCTTTGCGGGCTGGAATCTTCACCAAATATCCCGAGGTAGGGATCGAGTACGAGAGTCAGAGGACAGCTTTCCTGCGTCAGACGGAGGAAGCTCGACTCCGCGAGCTCATCCAGGCTGCTATTCCAATTGGGAATGACGGTTTCGATCGCGATTTGCCACTTCCACCTATCATCTACACATCGCCTGAACCGGATGTCGCAGCATACACCACTCCAACAGTTAATTTCCAGCTCATACCGAATAACATCACGCCGCCACCTTTCAGACCAACAACTCCAGTCCAGTTCTCCAAGGTACCAGAGCTGACCCCCCCTTCAACACCTCCCCCCGCGTCCCCAACTCTGGACACAAAGGACTCCTTCTCTATCTCTATCCCCTCCCTCCTCACCACTCCTGTCCTGCTTCCCCCTTTCCCTCATCCTCCTCCCACAGGCCAAGACTATCCCATCTTCAAGCTACCCCCACAGAAAATGGGCCTTATCTCCCGCTTCGACTGTCTCGCGCGTTGGACCTCCTTCTGTCCCATCACGCAGACTCCGTACGTCGTATCGTCTCCGCTCAAAACCGCTTCTCGCGCGGAGATGAAGTGGCTGGATAGTGGGCTTAGCGATGAGGTGTTGGTGCAGTGGGCTAGGGAGGCGTGGTGGCCGATTTGGGGCAGGCAGTGTGTGGTTAATTGGAATGGCATGTGGAGGAAGAGAATGGAGAAGGAGAAAAAGAAGGAGAAGGTGAAGATGATGTGGAAGGTGGTTGCGGAGAAAGTTTGGGCGGGTTTGGAGAGGGAGGGGGACAGGGAGGGAGAGTGATGGGGTGGTGAGTCCGGAGCGAAAAGTAACGGCAAGATGGAGAGGAAATGAAGGGGGAACAATATGGTTTTGGGCGACTTGGAAGGGTCCGTGGGCTCCACGCACATGGAGCTGTGCTGGGAACAGTGGGCGAAATAGCTTGGTTTTGGATCTCGCTCCAGGAGAATGACGAACTTGAACAGGGTCTGGTGAAAAGGTGGTCAAGCCATGTGGATTTCCTCCGCTCTGACTACATTTCCACGTCAGAGGCTGGCACCAAAAATGTAGATAGCATTCATACCCTAGGCCCAATCCTTACCTCATTGATCTTCATGGTATCATAAAGCCATCTAGCCATCTATCCCATCTATCCCTAACGCATCGTCGTCGCGAAATGCAGCCCCGCCGCCCAATGCCACAACCTCGCATCCACCTTCATCCCCTTTGCATTATACTCCTCCAGCCTCGGAAACAGCTCCTCCAGCGGTACCACAACCCTCTCAATAAACTCGCCCTCGTCCAGCACCTGCTCCGGCTCCTTGTCGCCCTCTTTCAACTCCACCTCGATAGTCGCAAGCTGCATATTCGCGCTGCTCATTCCCGGATCGCTCACAATCGTCGGCGAAATATAGAGGAGTTTCCCCTGGTACCCCGTCTCCTCGTGCAGCTCCCGCACACTCGCGTCCGACGGCGTCTCCTTCTGGTCCACCAGGCCCGCGGGGAACTCGACGCAGATGGCGTCGGCGGGCGGTCGGTATTGCAGAATGATGATGGTGGAGGGCGGCTTGGATGGGTGCCGGATGATGGTCTGGATCGCGACGGCGTCGACGCCCGAACTACCGCGGGTCTTGCGGGAGGCGGCTTCCCAGATACGCGAGGTGCCCGTTTGGTCGGTCCAGGCGATCTTGTGGAATTCGATCCAGCGCGCTTCCGAGGCGGGGAGGGCGGTGATGGAGGTTACTTTGGGGACGAGGGCCATTTTGGAAATGGTGGCGGCGGCGGGGTGGTCGTGGAGCGCGTGGTGCGTGTGGAGGGCGCCGGATGGGGGTGCGCCGGTGTGGAGTCTACTATGTGGCAGGCGGGGCAGTCGACTGGTGATCACCAAGAATGAGGGTGGGAGTAGATTGCGGTGGTCAATTGCTGCCGCACGTGTTGGACCTCTGGCCGGCCACCCCAGCGCGTCATCCCTGGAGGAACAACGGACAGCCGAAAGGCACGTGAGCGACACCTTTCACTTCTCCCTCTGCCATGGCTTCTCCCTCCACCGCATCAGAAGAATCGAGCATCCTTCCTATCCGGACCGGAGATTGCCAGCGGCCACTCCCACACAAGAGAGACCACTTGGTTGCTTCGGTAAATCTCCAACTTTCGGCCAAGCCTTCTCTTCTCTACATCTGTCTCTCCCATCTTGGCCCGGCCCTATCAAGAACTCCCCTGCGTTTCACGTCTCTCATCTCACTCATCTGCATATCGTCTCCGGATGTATGTCTCGGCGCTTAATGTCTGCATCTCGGCCCCATGGTTATCACTCAAAGCAGCCAAACAACACGCTTTGCTGTGCGCGCCCCAGCATCCTATCTAGGAAATCCATCATATCCTTGCCCTCCGCCCTCTTCGATATCTGGATAATTCCATTCTAGTTTTCTTCCAGCGTATTCGCCGTCTCTCGTGGCTACGTATTTCAAAATCCAGATCATCCCCTGACTTTCCGGACTCAACTTAAGATTATCTGCGAGGCCTCGCCTCAGTCTGCGGCGTATTTAGCTCTCCACCCCAAGCCCATGCATCGTTCCACGCAATAAATCTCACCAGGATAGTCCGCCTCGCAACCTTGCTGTGCCCGGATCCACACGCCTATGGCATGCCGTTGGACAGCAGTGCCACATGCGAAAGGAGTTTCGCCTGCTGTACACATGGTGCTGTCACGGCAGCCAAGATGCTCGCCACAGAGGTACAGTTCCCTCGCTGTCTATTGCGCCCCGATCTCAAAGGCAATTATTGGTCTTATTGATTGGGGCCAGCGCTGAGGTAAAGCGTTCATTGCTTTAAACTCGATACTCCCCGTGCACTGCGTGCAACCGGCATTTTGATCGATTCCCCTCCTGTGGATGATTGCGACCTCGCGGCATCCGGCTCAATAATGCTTAATTCCTTTTTATTGTTATCGTGCCTGTTGTTGTTCAATGATGGTAGGGTCTCGGCACAGCAAGAAGATCCGTTGAAAGACTTTTGTCGCTTGTTCGGTCATTCAACAACGGTTGTCGACCGCAAACAGTACATTGATGGAGGCCTAGTCAACTGGAGTCCCGTATCCGCGAGCTCGACGAATTACACAAGTAAGAAACTTTCCTATGCCCGAGGGTAGCATATCAACCAATCGGTCTGGTCGGAACCGGGGTTCGCGATGGTTGATGGAACTGGCGGGGGGAGTTGATGTGAGCAGAGTATTGACAGAACACTGCTGATCTCTTCGCCACTAGGTACCTGGTTGAAGGAAGGAAGTCTTGATGAGGACAATCTCGGCTTTCCACAACAATCCATTCTTGCCAAGAACGAATCTGTCCCTTCGGTTCATGGAGGCGTACTTTGGGCGGATGAGGTGAACAAGGTGGTCTATCAATATGGAGGAGAGTATGGAGATGGAAAACCTGAAGACTTCAACTTGTGGTATTACGACATCATATACAACACATGGAACATTTCTAACGTCAGCACTACGGATGTTTACCGGGCATCATGGGGTATGTTAGGCTACACCACCGAAGCTAGACTATCATACTGACAAGAACAGGTGCGGGTGTTACAGTCCCTGATAAAGCACAGGGCTATTACTATGGCGGGTGGCTGAACAACGCGTCGGTGCCAGGTTACAACACACCAATAGCCCTCTCCAATATGTTAGTCTACGACATGGTCTCCAACTCTTTTCGAAATCAGTCTGGGCCTGATGATGTTCCACGTGCCGAAGGGTCCATGTTGTATCTTCCGGCAGGCGATAGTGGTATTCTGGTGTACTTTGGTGGATTAGAACAAGATACCGATAACTCGACAGACTCCGCAGAGCGGGGTATGGTTGGAGTATGTCCTTCACGGCCCCCCAACTGGAATATTAGCTGACAATTTAGGCGCCCATGAGCGTATGTTGTAACGGAGTGCCACAAAGTCACACACTGATTTCGATAGGATATCTGGGTCTACAGTATCGGGGACAATTTATGGTACAAGCAAACAGCGACTGGAGATGTTCCAGAACAAAGGCGCAGATTCTGCGCTGGCGCTACATGGGCCGAAGATCGCTCATCATACAATATGTCAGTCTCCGAGAATGACACTTTGCAAAGCTCTGACTGCTAACTAATGTCAGTTACCTCTACGGCGGGGCCTCTGTAGGTGAAGGTCTGGGTTTTGGTGATGTTTATGTGCTGAGTCTACCATCCTTCACTTGGATCAAGGTAAGTACTATCCTTTGAACTGCTCGCTTCATTTTCTTTTGACATTGCGATAATACTGACGCACGCACAGTACTGGCCGCGGCCAGAGGATGATGTAGGGACTACTAACCCTCATCACTCGCTCTCATGCGATGTCATCAAGGGGTCTCAAATGATCATCATGGGCGGACATTTCACCAACTTCACTGGTAGGCGCTTCGTCATCTCTGTTCTACATTAACTGTAGCTTGTACCTTACTAACACGTGTGCCCAGATTGTGACGTTCCAACCATATATGCACAACACGGACTCGATCTGGGGAAACAAAACGCAGAAGGGTCAAAATGGGCGCAATTCAACCCCAATCTAACCACGTACCAGGTTCCCAACGAGATACATGAAACAATTGGGGGTGGACCAACAGGAGGTGCAACATTACTAGCTCCAACAGGAGGCTGGGGAGAACGTGATCTCAGCGTACAATTCGGACGGACAGTAGCTGCTGCGACAAGGACCCCAACACGATCTATCCCCAACACATCGAGTACACCTACAACTACCTTCACATCTACACCCTCTCCCCCTCCCACGTCTAGCAACAAGAGCGTCATACTCGGCGGCGCCATCGGAGGGGCCCTTGGCGGCTTACTCCTTGTGGCCGGCATAGGCTTCTGCGTCCTCTTCTACCGCCGAAAGGCATCTCGGAACACACCCCGTCCCCCCTCGGAGCTCCCCGCTCAATCCTTTGCCGACTTGAAATCTCCAACCCTCTCAACCCAGCAATCATACCACAACCCAAGCTTCTCCTACTCTGTGCATACCCCACATACCCCTCAAGGATCTCCTCCACCGCCCCAGCAGGCATGGAGCCAATTCGGGAACAGGCAAACACACGAAATGCCCAACCAGATGTTCGCTCCACAGCCTCAATTCGCTAGTCCAGGACAGCAGCGGACCGCGAGCGCAGGGGGCCACCAACCTTCGCCGCTCGTAGGAGGAAAGGGAAGCTATTCACCCCCCATAGAAGCCGCCCTCGAAATGCCCAGTGTACGATCCCCCGCAACAGTGCAAGAACAACCCCGCCGTTCTTCGCAACCAGCGCCCCCTCCCAAATCCGTAACGCCTTCGCACTCGCTGAAATCTTCCCACTCGAGAAAGTCTTCGCATTCGTTGCCCCCGCTGCAAACTATGCCGCCGGCCCAGGCGTTGCCGCCGTTACCACCAAGTGCTCAGGCGCAGGCGCAGGCGCGGCCGCATGCTCGGTCGGCGTCGCAGCCGGGACCGCTGCCGATGCAGGGTCTGCCGAATGCTATTGATCCGTATTATGCGCAGCATCCGCCGAGTCCCCCGGTGGGGAGGTTTTAGGGGAGGGTTGGTGAGGGTTCGAGGGCTGGGGGTAGGTGGAGGTAGATATGTAGGGGGGGTATTGCGGGGGTTGGAAATGGGGATGGAGTGGAGTGGAGTGGTAATAGTAATACTGTGTGTGTGTGTGTGTGTGTGTGTGTGTGTGTGGAAGGAAAAGCAGGGCGGGGGCATGTATAAAGAATGGTCGTATTCCACATCGGAGTACGACGTGTGTGGTTCTGGCGGATATATCCAAAGCTGTGGACCATTGTGTTCAAGGGGATACAGTATATACCTGCTGTCTAGCGCGTTTCATTTGTTTATTTCAAAGAAAGGGGAATCTTTTGGTGGGAAACGAGACATTCCATCTTCTTCTTCTTCTTTGTCTCTAAAAAGGCACAACGTGAATACTAATGTCACACCAACTTCCCACTCAACATCAACATCAACCTTGCCCGTCGCCTCTGGCTGACTCCCCACCCCCGGAGTCGTAAACATTTCGCCGCTCAGTCGCAAGCCTTCGATCTTACAAGGGTGGTGAGTAAGTAACTCAATCGGGGCGGGCGTATGAGGCGTGATAAAGTCTGGTACTAGATTTAGGTTAGGGTAGGGTGGGGTTTAGGTTAAGTTAGGGTATACGTAGTTAAGGTTAGGGTAGGGTAGGGTTTGGGTCAAGTTGGGGTATACGTAGTCAAGGCTAGGATTAGGGTTAGGAGGATGTAATCAGTGGGTTAGGGTTTGGGTAGAGTCCTAGATTTTGGCAGATACGATGGGTTGCTATTTATGGCCTTGTTTCAGGCCTCTAGTGTGGGTGGAGTCTGGTCTGGGTCTTGGGTGGCAAGCCTGATATCAGACATGCTAGGGGAAGATGTAGGATGGAAGGGAAATTGAGAGAAAGAGGAAGAGGTCCACATATCTGTACATCTGGCCTCTTATTATTTTCAAGACAGCCCCCTTCTCGTCACCTGCGACCTCGTTTACAATCCTGATCTCAAACCCCCCGACTTCTACATCCGGACTGCTCTCCCACCCCATCCATTATTTATTATGGATGAAGCCTGTTGTGCATATGACGGCGCCGAAAAGTGTTGCGAGAGTACAGCTGAATATTGCACACATGAGTCAATCCACACAAAAACAAGCCATTTCAACTTGATCTGCTTCTCATCAATTTCAACAGTGCTTGTGAAGGCTTGTGAAGACCAACATTCTCGGCTAACCAAACACAGCTAGCCGATCTGGGCTAATGACGATGTCATGATCAAGAGCAGCGCCGCTCTTGCATCCAATGCTCGTCAAAAGACTAAAATAATCCACCATGAGGTTGAAAACCGCTTCGTACAATAACCGCAAGCATGCGTCCGTGGTCTCTTGTATCTCCAGCCTCGCGGGGCATTGGCCAGGCGCTGGCTAGACACGTGCTGCAAACGACCAAAGCCCCTCTCGTCGCAACAGCCCGCAAAGATGTCGAAAAGACACGACAAGACTTACTGCAAGGCATGGACATTGACGAAAAGCGACTAACCGTCCTTCGGCTCGACGTACTCGGT